>JAZKJV010010568.1:0-379149 GCA_037367405.1 Ottelia alismoides | reverse complement strand
TGCAAGTCGCGCGCCTGCAGTGGTTGGATTTTGGGCCTTCGCACTTGGATAAGTACTGCACGTCGCCTGGAATGCTGTCTATGGGTCTACCTCGTGCGGCCTGGAACTATGGATCTAGGGTTTCATTAAACCCTAGAAGTCTGGAACCAAAACTTGTACAGATCTCCGAACAATAATCGAATCTTGAAAAATAATGATCTTCGATGACAATGAACAATGAATCTGAAAACTGACTCTCGAATAAATAAATAATGAACATAAAACTTCTCGAGAATCGACCCACTCTAATACCATGTTGAAAGACTCAAGAATTTAACGTGGAACCCTACTCCCTAAGGAGCGGGATGAAACCACGGGAGAAGTCCTCAAAGGGGCAGATATTGCATTCCTTTTTCTCAATGGATACAGGAGGTCTGGGGCTCCTTATATAGCCTCCACGGAGCCTCCAAGTCCCACCACTGGTGGATGTGGGACTAAACACTGGGATGGGGTAAATGGATCCTGGAGTATCCATTTACCCATCTACAACATAAGAGGCGCACAACCAAATACTCCAACAGTTTATAAGAGTGGGAGATTATTACTTGACAACTTAGTCTTAAGCATTTTGGATGGTTGTCAACGGGTCAACTTGAGACCAAGCCCAACAAGTTGTCAAGGCCAGTTTTCCTCGATGGTATGGGCTTCTAAGCCCAAGACGTTACACGTACCATATTCTTCATCATCTTCCTCCTACCACTACCATTTGGTGTGAAGTATGTATGTTAGGTCATGAATCATCCTTGGATCTCCATCCCCCATTTGATGACCTTCGTTTAGATACGGTTGTTGATTTAGTTTATAATGATGTAAGGAGCCCTAGTCGTTATCTTGATTGTTAAGGCTTTAGATATTATCATGTGTTGCTTGATGATTCTTCTTAACTTTTATGGACATTTTTCTTAAAAACAAATTTGATGTTATCACAATCATAATTGATTTTGTTAAAGAATTGATGACATGGATTAATACCTAGTAAATGTTCTTGTTGAAATCTAGAACGTGGGAGCGGAATGAAACCACGGGAGAATGCATCAAAGGGCCATATATTTCTATTGAAACAAGGGGTGTGGGGCTACCTATATAGCCCCATAAACATACCAGAGTCCCACAGATAGTAGATGTGGGACTAAACATGAGTGGGTGGTAATTAAATCTTGGAGAGATCCAATTACCACTCTATTACATACTCCAACACTCCCCCTCAAGCTGGAACTGAGAAAGCCGCAACTTGCAACAAAAAGAGAAGTATACACCATATCTTCCACACGGATACATCACAAGAAGAATATTTGTTCGTTGTTGGTAGAAGACCTCGCTCGAGGATAAGTCTACGAATTTAGGTCACTGGAATATATCTTTGCCATGCATGTAGAGTCGTTATGATAGCAGGTCATCAGAACGTTTCTCTGTTGTGTCTGGAGAAAAGTCACAGTAGAAGAAGTTCAACGTGGAGTAGTAGTCGGGTAGTGAAAGAAGTACACCCCGACGAAGAAATCGATGCTCGGTGAAGATGGATGATCGCAGTAGCAGTTTGGAATGTTGGTCTGTTAGTCGTAGTCGGGGAGTAGAAGTCCTGAAGAATTCATCTCTGACTCCCCCTTTCTCCCATACTTGATAGAATAAAAGTGTGAATAAGTTAAGAGAATAAAGAAATGTGCAAACAAATTTCTCTTTTTGTGTGCTTCTCTCTCTCTCTCTACGTACGTCTCTCTTTTTCTGTACGTGGACCCTTTTTTTTCTTTTGACTCACGGCTCACTTAGGGCCAAACCTTTTTTTAATACGAAGCACATGCCACCTTTCGATCCCCCTCCCTTTTTTTTCTCAGCTTGATTGGGCCAACTAGTTTTACCTCCAACCTTTTATACATATGCCCAAATCTTTACACGGGACCTCTTGCCTCTCCCTTTATTTAGGGTTAACCGTCGAGGAACGCTTCTCATGAAGGGTGCCTCCCACTCCTTGCTGATAGGATACTGTCGTTGCTTGGAGGATATGCGATGGAGGGAGGGCGATGCAAATGCTGCTCGGGTACGATCCCAGGAGAAAAGGGGCTGGAGCTTGAAGGTGTCGAGCAGCCATGGATGAGCTTGAAGCTTGGAGGTGTCGAGTAACTGATGCGATGCGATGTTGCATAACTTCGCTGCTAGGATGTGTCACACAGAGTGCTTCGAGCGGCCATGGATCCTTGATGGATGCCTCCTCCGTCGCTATCATGGGAGAGGGATGCCTCCGTCGCTAGATCTAGAGAAGGGATATTTATTGCCGTTGGAGGTTGGTTTCCAGCAGAGGTGGCGACACCGCCATGGGGCCACTGCCTGAAGTCTGGAGGTTTGGGTTACCGCCTCTAGGATTTGGAAGGGTGGCAGCGTTAATCGGAGATGTGTACCCAACATGGAGAATATCTCCGCGCTTGAAAGAAAAATGGAGAATCGACTTTGCAGATGGTAAGGAATCATGTATGGAATCGAGATTGTTGGGAAAAAATTACTCATATAAGAAAAGAGATCCCAGGGCTCTCTTATATAGGAGAAGAGCCATAGGTTAATTCCATAAGTGATACCCAAAGAAAACATAAACCGTAAATATAGTACCATGGTTTTAAAAGGCGGCGCCTCAAGGTGCAAAGGCGTACGCCTCGAGGCGAGGCGGGCCCAAAACGCCCCGAGGCGCACGCCTCAGGTACATCATAAGAGGCGTATTGAGGCGTGAGGCACTCGAGGTGAGGCTGAGGCGTAAGCCTCAAAAAATCGTATTTTTTTTAAATTTCGGCGTTCAAAGAGAATCGATCGCTTGAAATAAGTGAAGCTCTATGATCTTGTATACATCATGTTCCATTTATCATACACCTAAACATACTATTTCTATTGCACACAGATTTGAGTTTGAATTGTAATAAGTATTAGTTGCAAGTTTTCACTTGATGTTGTTATTTGGTTATACACCTAATTCAGCGAGACCCCTGTCTTGTTGGGGTATCATATGGCAGGAGGGGATGCATACGGTTCTCCAACAACGTCCAACAAGACAAATGGTTGGGATCCAAGGTACGTTGGTATTTTTTTTACTTCGAACACTAAAAATTATGGTTTTTATTGTACTTTAGTAGTAAGTATAGACTTTAATTCAATACTCATATATAATTATTGAAGTTGGAGTTGGAACTTGATATTCCATATATTAGTAGCTTAGTATTAGTTTGTTTGAACTACAATGCCTTCATCACTTATGTATTGTATCTTTTACTAGTGTTAAACTATTCTTAAATGTGTTTTTGGGAACTTAATATTATCATATACTTTTTTCAATGTATTTTGCTCTAATTTTAATTGTTTTCCAAAAAATTGAGGCTTACGCCTCGATCGCCTCGAGGTTTACGCCTTGCCTCAATTTTAGGAAAAACGCATCGGACTGCCTCACGCTTTTTTAAACCTTGTATAGTACAATGATAAATAAACATCTCAACACTCCTCCTCAAGCTGGAGCATAAATATCAATCATGCTCAGTTTGAAACATCATCTCTGAAATGAATCTCTGGCCAGTGCCTTTGTGAAGATATCTGCGGTCTGATTTCCTGTGGAAACATGAGAGGTGGATATAAGGCCTTTCTGGATCATGTCTCTAGTGTAGTGACAATCCACCTCGATATGCTTTGTCTGCTCATGAAAAGCATGATTATTGGCTATAAATAGAGCTGCTTGATTATCATATAGAAGCTTCACAGGAAGAGAAACCTCAACAGTAAGGTCGGTCAATACTGATCTGACCCACATCATTTCTGTACATCCTTGTGCCATAGCCCTGTATTCAGACTCAGCACTAGATCTGGCCAACACAGTCTGCTTCTTGCTTTTCCATGAAACAAGTGAACTGCCTACAAAGATAACAAAACCAGAAGTCGACTTTCTGTCCCTGGGACAACCAGCATAGTCTGCATCTGCACATCCTGTCACCTCAAGTGATGCATCCCTACTGAACATAAGGCCAGAGCCAGGTGATGTCTTCAAATACTTCAAGATCATGTGAACGGCATCCATATGTACCTTCCTGGGTTGCTCCATGAACTGACTGACTTTTCTAACTGCAAAAGCAATATCTGACCTGGTAATAGTGACGTATAGGAGCTTCCCAACAAGCTCTCTATATCTCCTCCTATTAATTTCTTCGATGTCCTCATCATACAATCTCATACTTGCATCCATAGGAGTGGAAGCAGGTTTGCACCCTATCATGCCTGTCTCAAATAGGAGGTCCATAACAAATTTTCTTTGATTCATCCCGAGTCCACGTTGATTTCTGGCGAACTCTAATCCAAGAAAGTAGCGAAGATTTCTAAGGTCCTTAGTCACAAAATGCTGACTAAGGAACTCCTTGGCGGTAAGAATACCCTGCTCATCATCTCCTGTCATGACAATATCATCCACATAAACAAGAATAGCCTCGGTACCTCTAGGTGTCCTCTGTACAAACAGTGAGTGGTCCGCATTAGACCGCAGAAACCCCTTTTGCTCTATCAACTCCAATAGCTTTTGATACCAAGCTCTCGGACTCTGCTTCAGGCCTTAAATCGCCTTGTGAAGGCGGCACACCTTCTGAGACTCCCCCTCAGTAGCAAATCCTGGTGGTTGTTGCATATATTCTTCCTCCTAGAGATCCCCATAGAGAAAGACATTCTTGACATCAAGTTGATACAGAGGCCAGTCTCTGGAAACGGCAACAGATAGCAGAATGCGTAGTATAGAATGTCTTGCTGCTAGAGAGAAGGTATCCTGATAATCCACCCCATAGGTTTGGGTGAACGTTCGAGCCACAAGCCTTGCTTTGAATCGATTGACACTGCCATTGGCCCTTTACTTGACCGTGAATATCCATTTGCAGCTCACAATATATGCTCTTGGTGGAGGTGAAACAATGCTCCATGTGCCACGTGATCGCAGAGCCGCCATCTCTTCTTCCATAGCAAGATGCCACCTACTATCCTGGAGCGCCTCCTGATACATCCGTGGGATAGTAACAGCAGAAAGTCCTGCTATAAACTTTGTGTAGTCCTCTGACAGATGATCCAAGGAAACATGTGCAGCCATTGGGTAAGTAGCACATTGGCGACGAGGTTTCCTTAGTGCAATCAGTATCTCCAGGTCATCAGCCTCACCGTCCTCTGGAATTGACTCTTCATGTTCATCAATAAAATCTCCAGTGCCATCAGTAGAAATAATATGTTCCTGACATGCCTGAGGCATGGTGGATGATGTATTAGGCGCATGAGCAGAGGAGTGAGTAGAAGACCTGCGAGTATAAACATGGGGTAAGAATGTAGACTCTTCGTGAGGAGGTGGAGGTGGTAGTGGCGGCGGTGGTGGTATAGGTGGTGAAGACCTCAGGACATCACAAGGAGCAGATGGAGGTGGAGGAACCACAACATCTTCTCTGGATCCAGTAGTAGACGGCCTGTCACCTATAGGAGAGAAATACATAATAGATTCGAAAAAAGTAACATCAGCACTGACATAGTATTTTCTCCCAACAGGATCAAAACATCTATACCCTTTTTATGTACGACAATAACCAACAAAGACATATTTGACAGCTCTAGGTGAGAGCTTGTCATGGCCAGGAGTAAAGTCATGGACAAAGACTACCGATCCAAAAACACGAGGTGTAAGTGTGAAGAGTTCCTTTTCGGGAAACACAATCAAGAAGGGACTCTTCTATCCAAGAATAGTGGATGGCATGCAATTTACCAAATAACAGGCGGTTAGGACGTCATCCCCCCTAGAAAGAATGAGGTGTACCACTGTGAATTAACAAGGTCCTCGTGATGTCTAAGAGGTGACGATGTTTGCGTTATGCAACCCCATTTTGCTGTGATGTATAAGTGCAGGAAGTCTCATGAACTATACCCATAGACTGGAGAAATTCTGCCAAATGAAGAGTAGAAAATTCCAAAGCGTTGTCGGTGCGAATGTATTTAACTTTAGCAGAAAAAATGTTGTTGATCTTAATAAGAAAAGTCTTAATTATAGCACATGCTTCATATTTATGTTTAAGCAAGAAAACTCAAGAAAGTCTAGAATAATCATCAACAACAACCATATAAAATCTATGCCTCTGATGATCAGGAACACGACTTGGACCCCAAATGTCAAAATGAAACAACTTAAAGGACCGACTACTACTACTACTACTACTACTACTACGACTTGGACGATGAGGAAAGGATGAGCGATGGTGTTTCCCAAGCTGACAAGCTTCACAATCTAGAGTAGTACGAGTAGATAGTTGCGGGAGAATATGTATCATCTTTTGGAGAGGAAGGTGGCCAAAGCAAAAATGCCACAGAAAGGGCGAAGCAGATCCAGAGGGAATAGAGGCCACCCCAACACATGACTGAACAGCAAGTTTGTATAATTCTCTCTGCTCACGGCCATGAATAATCATCCTGCCAGTTAGTTAGTCCTGAAACATAAGAGAAGAGGGGTCAAAAATAACACGACAATATAAATCTTTGTAATCTGACTAATAGACAAAAGATTCATTTGAAAATCTGGAGCATGTAGAACATTCTGAAGACGTATAGAAGGGGCTAAAACAATCTCTTCCTGACAAACAATGGGTAGCCGAACAATATTGGCCATGATTATGGATCGCCCAGGAGCAATAGTCGTATATGAAGAAAATAGTGTCCGATCTCCACACATGTGATGAGATGCTCCAGAATCCATTATCCAATCTGTTACATCGGAACTGCTGCTACTGGTAAGCACATATGAAATACCTGATGAACTAGGTAGTGCTCTGGCGGTGGCCGCTGCATCTGATGGTCCTGCAGTCTGAGTCACAGGAGTGGTCATCATCTCTCGAAGTCTCGAGACAAGATCGTCAAAACATGTATCAATAGTAGGTGCAGGTGAAGAGTCAGTCTGCTCCGCTACACGTGCAAACGCCGGAAAGTCGTGCTTGTGAAAGCATGTCTCCTCTGAGTGGCCAGGACGACGACAATAAGAACTTGGACTACGCTAACGGCCTCCACCTCTACCACGAGGTCCACGACCACGGAACTGGGACGCACTGCCTCATCCACGAGAAGCAGCCATAGCCGAGGAAGTCGGCTGTGGCGTGGATGTAGGTGTGGTAGTAATCCTGCTCAGCCGCTTGTAGACCTCCTCCATTGGTGGTATGGTATCACCAATCAGAAGTTGAGTACGAGCGACATCGTACTCCGAGTCAAGAGAGGACTGGAAAACGCCAGTCATAGCGGCATTCCGATACGCTTGCTGTTGTTCCACACTGGTAGTGATAGGCATGAAGCTATGTAGTCGTTCAAACATGCCTCTCAGATGTGAAAAGTGAGCATGTAAAGGTCGACCATTTGCTTGGTCGAGAAAATGTCGAATTGAAGTTGGAGTATCTTGCTTTCATTTTTCGCCAGTCCATAGGTAGCAGCCAATATGTCCCACGTGGCCTTTGCAGTAGGCTGATTGACAATATCATTAGCAATCTCTGTGCTAAGCATACCAGAGAGCCATAGACGAGCATATGCATCATCTTGCTTCCATGATGGTTGGCCCCAGTCTTGTCCGCCGGCTCTAAATTAGTCAGAATATGCTCCTTGTTGTGGCATTGCATCAGGGTACGAAACTGCATGGATCATAACTCATAGTTGGTCCCGTCCATCTTTACGATAGGTGCCGGTCCTTTGAAGGCACCGGAGGAGGAGAACACGTCACCCTTGATATATGACATTCTTTAATATGCTAAAATGCGGAACAAGAGGGGAAAATCTCGTAAAAGTCTTGTCTACAACATCAAATGAGGGATGAGGTGTATCTGTAGACTTATACACTCATCCCTAATGTTGTGTTTGTGGTCGAAGGCCGCAAAGGAAGGAATAAATCAGACTATATCACCCTTCACAGATCAGTCCAGACCTCGACGCACGTGAATAAGGGTCCGTTTGAATCAAACAAGGGTACCCGGAGCTACCGAAGATGTGCCGGACCCCTTATGAATCAAGCCATGGCGCCTATGGGGGAAAAGGGGAGGTCACCGGGGCCTACGACGGTGCTGGAAGGGGTGGCGGCGGCATTGGATCGCCGCAGGGGGTGGGGGCGACGACCGGAGGGGGTCCGCGGAGGCGGCACCTGGAAGGGGTCCTGGTTACCGCGGGGGGCCTACGACGGCGCCTGGAGGGTGGCTGCGACGGTGCTAGGGCACGACAGGCCTCCCGGAGGGTCGCGGAGGGATGCGGTGACGCGCGGCGGCGTGCGGAGGGCGCGGGGAGAGGCCGACGGGTGGGGCTAGGTTAGGGTTTTGGTTCAAGAACCTCGATCTAGGACCGTTGCTCTGATACCATGTTAGGATAAAATTTATTCATATAAGAAAAGAGATCCCAGGGCTCTCTTATATAGGAGAAGAGCCATGGGTTAATTACATAAGTGATACCCAAAGAAAATATAAACCGTAAATATAGTACGGTGATAAATAAACATCTCAACCGAGATCTTGATTTGTGACCTGGAGTATAGGGCAGTTGAAACCCTAGTAGTTTGTCGCCGTACCACCATGAAAAATCATGAAGATGAAAAAATCTCTAATTATCATCAAATATAAATCTTCAAAAGAAATCTCAAAATCAAATTGCAAGATCGAACCGCTATGATATCATGTTGAAATCTAGAATGTGGAAGCGGAATAGATAAACAGAGCAAGAAATCAAGAAAGAATAAACATGAATGCTGGAGATTTTACGTGGAATCCTACTCCCTAAGGAGTGAGATGAAAGCGCAGGAGAAGACCTCAAAGGGTTGTATGTTTCTATTGAACTTTCTCATTGAGTACAGGTGGTGGGGCTACTTATATAGCCCCACAGACAGACTAGAGTCCCACGGATAGTAGATGTGGGACTAAACATGAGTGGGTGGTAATTGGATCATGGAGAGATCCAATTACCACTCTATTACATACTCCAACAATTCTTAAGAATGATAATTCTGGTGAGTCTCTCGAGACTAAGTGATAAAGTGGATGATCCTATGGATAATAATACCGGACAAACTCATGCTCTTTTTGAGGGAGAAGCGCATCTCAGTTGCTACACGAAAGGGACTTTGAACATGTAATATACCCCTAAAACCACAACTAGTATGCACGATGCATCCCATCTACAAGGGAAGGCCATTGGAATTCTTAAGTCTATCCTATAGGTAATTTGTTGATGAGATATGTGTAGTATATATTCATATTTTTGCATACTCAGGAAACTATTCAAAGCTCTTTATGGAAGAAGAAATGATTGCTCTCCTCTCTCTAGATAACTGGACATTTATGGAACCACCTACTGACTATATGATGGTTGCTTGCTAGTTGAATTTTCATTGTAAAGTACAATCTTGATGAGTCAGACGTGAGGTACAATGCTCACATGGTAGGGATGTAAACGGACGGATACAGATATAAGTATTACCGCATCCTTATCCGTTTTTGAATACGAATATAGATGCGGATATGGATACTGATGGATATTAAAACTATCTTACCATATCCTTAAAACGGGTATAGATGTAAAACGGATACTGATCGCATATGAGTAGTGTCAGAAATACTCTTTAGAATCGACTTAAATACATACGAATTGGATGGAAAACACATGATACAAATTTACTAAATGTGTTTGTATCATAAAAATTAACAAATATAGTAAAAGAGGTATAGAACTATGTTATATAGGGTTAAAAATAAATCTATGACTATATTTATATACGAAAATGGATATACGGATACAGGATGTTTGCTGATATCAAAACGATATACATATCCGTATCCATTTTAAAACGGATATGTATACGGATATAGATGTCAAGATCTGTATAAAATGAATACGGATATATCCGTAACCGTTTGCATCCCTACATGGTATACAAAGGCTTTGCCCAAATCGATGGTGTGGATTTCTTTGACATATTATCTTTCATATCCAGGTAGGGTATACTGACGGTTGTACTAACCATAGATATTAATAAAGTGAGATCTCTTCATCAGCTAGAAGTGAAAAATGACTTCCTTTATGATAAACTTGATCAGGTGATCTATATATTATGCAATAATCTTCGGGATTCGAGATCAAGGGGGACTGCCAGAAAATATGTCTATTACAGAAAGCCATATATGACCTCAAATACAGTTTACGTGCTTAGTTCAAAAAACTCTTGCAAGTTCTATGAGGTGTGGTTTTTTTCTCAGTCCTCTTCAGATCATACTCTTTCCATCACAAAACAAATAGAGATTATAATTATGCTTGTCTAAGTTGACGACATTGTGCTTACAGAGGATGAAACCAGAGATTTGGGCCACCAAAATACTTTATTAGGATAAAAGTTATTCGAAACAAGAACGGTCTCTCTCTATATCACAGATAAAATGTCCATTTTATTTTATTTTATTTTCTACTTTCCTTATCTTTATACAAAAATAACAGGGCAATAGTGCAGTTTGAAAATTGAGCATTAACGAATAAAGATTGGAGTCTGCAACATTTTGCATTTCAAATAGTCCATTCACAGAATAAATCAGATTGCTAGCAAAAAGATCTATAAATATATAAGAGTTGTTGTGAATTAAAGTCATTTTATAAGCTGTTTTAGTGTTTACCATCGGCATGATAGAGCAACAGAGGGCACACCATTCAGAAAAGCCTCCCGAGCACCACCAACCGTTCCAGAGTAGACTCTGTCAAAGAACCAGACAGAGGTTGACCAATGATATTTCAGAAAGGATTAGTGAAAGTAATCTTCATTAACAGACGGAGAAAGAATAAAATTTTAAAAAAAATGAAGAACCTGATCATGAAGTTGTGCTACTGCATTAAATCTGATGTTCATTTATGCTAAAGATAGCTTTTGGTCCGCCGCTATACCAATGATATGTGCGTGCGTGTTATATGACCAACTTTATATGTGAACTATATATATGAAAGAGTAACTATTTATAAATTTGTGGTATTTACATATGATACATAAATCCACTTTTAATCTTCTTCTCTTGTTTAATCCAGGGAAGCTTTCTACATAATTACATGATAAGGAAGTGGGTTTTCCTAATGCAATAACAAGTGCTTCAGAGAAATACTGCATGTACAATATATCTAAAACTTTAATGGCTGTCTTTAAGTATGATAACCTTTCAATTATGCCCCTGAATGCAGAAATCTATTTATGAAGAACTTCAAGGGAGGTGGACCAACATTTTTAGTGGTAGCCAGAAGACCTGAATTTAACTGTCTCTAACTGCTGATATACTATGTTGTTGGGAAAAGAGACTTCGTTGTTTTATTCAGAAAACCCTAGGCTCTCTTATATAGGGAGAGACCTTAGGGTAAATTACAGAGAGGTCTATATAAAAGAAAGAAATAACAACAAACTCCATAAAGAGATAATAACACTACTAACTATTTCTACACTCCCCCTCAAGGTGGAGCATAGATATCTATCATGCTCAGCTTGGACGAACATCTCTGAAATGGTCCTCTGAGCAGTGGCTTGGTAAACACATCTGCAGTCTGATCTCCTGAGCTCACATGTGCAGTAGATATCAATCCTCTCTGGATCAAGTCCCTAGTATAATGGCAGTCAACTTCAATATGCTTGGTCCTTTCATGAAAAGCTGGATTGTTGGCAATGAACAATGCTGCCTGATTGTCACACTGAAGATTCATAGGTAGAGGTACCGCTACATGTAGATCTTCTAGTACTGAGCGAACCCACATCATTTCCGTACTGGCTTGAGTCATGGCCCTATACTCGGATTCGGCACTGGACCTTGCCACAACAGTTTGTTTCTTGCTTTTCCAAGAAACCAAAGAGCCTCCAACAAACACTGCAAACCCTGAGGTTGATTTTCGGTCCTTAGGACATCCTGCATAATCTGCATCTGCACATGCTGAGACAGATAAGTCCGTGCCCTTTCTGAATAGCAGCCCTGAACCTGGAGAAGACTTTAGATACCTCAGTATCATGTGTATAGCATCCATGTGAACCTGTCTTGGCTGCTCCATAAATTGACTCACCCTGCTAACTGCAAATTGAATGTCTGGGCGAGTTATGGTGATGTAGAGGAGTTTGCCCACCATCTCTCTATATCTCCTCTTATCTACTTCATCAGTATCACCATCATACAGCCTCACGCTGGGATCCATAGGAATACTTGATGGTTTGCAACCATCCATGCCCGTCTCAGTCAGGAAGTCTGTAATATACTTCCGTTGGGTCATTACCAAACCCTGTGCATTCCTCGCAAATTCTAACCCCAGAAAGTATCTCAGGGTTCCAAGATCTTTTGTAACAAATTGACGACCAAGGAATGCCTTCGCCTTTTCTATGCCCTGTGCATCATCTCCTGTAACAAGAATATCATCCACATAGACCATAATAACAACCGTACCTGCCGATGACTTCTGGACAAACAATGAGTGATCGGCATTTGACCTCTTGAATCCTTGTTGCTCAATCAAGTTAGACAACTTCTGGAACCATGCTCTGGGGCTCTGTTTGAGGCCATATATCGCTTTGTGAAGTCTACAGACCATCTGCTTCTCCCCCTCAGCAGTAAACCCAGGTGGCTGCTGCATGTAGACTTCCTCCTGCAAGTCTCCATACAGAAATGCATTCTTGACATCAAGTTGAGATATACTCCAATCACGGACTACAGCAACAGATAAGAGAATACGAAGGGTAGAATGTCTCGCCACTGGAGAAAATGTATCCATGTAATCCACACCGTAGGTTTGCGTAAACCCACGAGCGACCAAGCGTGCTTTGTACCTATCCAGGGTTCCATCTGCATGGTATTTGACTGTAAAGACCCATTTGCAACTCACAACGGATGCATCAGAAGGTGCAGGGACCAAAGACCATGTGCCACGAGACTGCAGGGCCCTCATTTCTTCTTCCATTGCTAATCGCCAGCATTCATTCTGCAAAGCTTCCTGGTATGTCCGTGGTATCTCCACGGAAGACAAAGCTGTGGCAAATCTCTGAAAATCACCTGTGAGACGGTGAAAAGAAACCTGTGATGCAAACGGATAAGCGGCACATTGCCGCTTTTGTTTCCGAATAGCAATCGGAACATCAAGATCGTCATCTGCTGTACGAGATGGGCTAGTGTCAGCCTGAACTGAAGGATCCTGCACATGTACCAAACCTGACCCGTCAGTAGTAATGCCATCTGAACATACCTGAGGCGGGATGATCGGCTGCTGTGTGGTCTGAGCAGGACCTGACCGGCGCGTATAGAATTTCGGTAACGGTGATATGATAGGTCGTGGATTGGGTGGAGGTGGAGGAGGTGGTGGGGGTGGTGGAGGTGGTGCTGGCGTGGAGACAGACAGAGGAGAAGACTCAGGTGTACTCAATGTAGGTGGTGGAGGAACATAGATCTCATCAGTGGTAGTGGATGGTACCATTCTGTCACCTGCAGGAGAGAAATACATGACAGACTCAAAGAAAGTGACATCGGCACTCACAAAGTATCTCTTAGTTGTGGGATCATAACACCGGTAGCCCTTCTGAGTTCTGGAATAACCAACAAAGACGCACTTGACTGCTCTAGGAGAGAGTTTGTCAAGTCCGGGAGATAGACGATGCACAAAAGCAACAGTGCCAAAGACACGTGGAGTTAGTGAGAATAACTCCTTATCTGGAAAAATAATGGACATAGGTATCTTTTCACCAAGGACTGAGGATGGCATACGGTTGACCAGATAACAAGCAGTAAGGACAGCATCGCCCCAGAAAGAAATAGGGGCACAACTCTGAATCAGCAATGTACGAGTAATATCTAAGAGATGGCGATGCTTCCTTTCCGCGACACCATTTTGTTGTGAGGTATATGCACAAGTGGTTTGGTGAATAATGCCCTTTGATGACAGGAATTGTGACAGTAAGCGTGTACAAAATTCAAGGGCATTATCAGTCCGAACATATTTGACATTTGCAGAAAAGACATTGAACACTTCATTAATCAAATTTTTGATCACATTTCCTGCTTCGGATTTATTTTTCAAAAGAAAGACCCATGACACACGAGAGAAATCATCCACTACCACAAGATAAAACCTGTGTCCCTGATGATCGGGAACACGACTTGGACCCCATATATCTATATGTAACAACTCAAAAGGGGAGCTACTGCTCCGACTCAGACGACGTGGGAAGCTCGACCTGTGATGCTTTCCCAACTGACACGCTTCACATTGAAACAAAGAACTAGGAGAGATCTGAGGCAGAAGATGGCGCATTTTCTGAAGTGGAAGGTGACCAAATCGGAGGTGCCAAATGTACGGAGAGACTGGTCCAGCAGAATGAGAGGAGACACCAGCATATGAATCCAGGACCAGCCTATATAAACCATTCTGCTCAGAGCCACAGCCAATCACCTTGCCCGTGAGTATGTCCTGAAAAATGAGAGAAGACGGGTCAAATATGGCACGACAGTTCAAATCCTTCGTAATCTGACTAATAGATAGCAAATTCATTGAGAACTCAGGAGCATGCAGAACATTCTGTAAATGCAAAGTGGAGGACAGGAAAACCTCCCCCTGTCCAATAAGGGGCGAATGGGTACCATCTGCTATCTGTACTGAGCGTCCGGGAGGAATGTCCCTGTAGGCCTGTAATCTACCTCTATCTCGGCAGAGATGATGTGTGGCTCCAGAATCAATAATCCAGTCGGATATATCATGAGATGTAGTAGATCTACCTGAGGAGCTTGCGGCTGCGGAAGAACTGGCAGCGGCAGTGGCAGCAATATCTGAGGAACCACCAGGCGAATCACCTGAAGCATGTGGCATAATCTCTCGGAGACGAGCGACAAGTTCGTCAAATCGGCTATCTGCAGTAGAAGTCAGTAGAGACTGAGAGTGCTCTGCAATGCGTGCTGATGCTGGAAATCCATGCTTCGAATAACATGTCTCCTCCGAGTGTCCTGTGCGACGACAATAGGAGCATGTCTGACTAAAGCGACCACCCCTCCCCTGGGGTCCACGGCCACGTCCACGACCACGGCCAGATGGTGGTCCACCTCTCCCACGCGAGACTGCCATCGCTGAAGGAGGTGGAGAAGAAGAGCTGGAGGAGACTGGAATGCGGCTAAGCCGTCTGTAAACATCCTCAACTGGAGGAATAACTGCATCAGCGAGAATCTGAGATCGAGCTGCATCGTACTCTGGGTCAAGGGCCGCAAGAAGAACACCAACCATGGTGGCGTTTCGAAATGCCTTCTGCTGCTCAGGTGTTGCAGTCAGAGGGATGATACTATATAACTTCTCGAGCATCCCTCTTAGGGATGTATAAAGAGAATGGAGAGGTCTGCCGCTCTGCTTCATTGTGAATATGTCGTGCTGAAGCTGCAACATCTTCGTCTCATTTCGCACTTGCGAATATGTGGCGGCAAGAATTTCCCACATTGCCTTAGCAGTGGGCTGATGGAGGACATCATTGGCAATCTCCATCGTTAAGGTGCCGGACAACCAGACCTTTGCATAGGAATCATCAGCCTCCCATGAGGCATAAATCCCAGTCTTCTCTGCGGGCTCATCCTCGGTAAGAATATGTTTCTTACCATTCGACTTCATAAGGCTCATGAACTGCATAGCCCAGAGCTCGTAGTTAGACCCGTCCATCTTGACTATTGGCGCAGGACCTTTGAATGCGCCGGTGGAGGGCATATCAACTTTTGATTCTGACATACTGCCGCTTGGAGAAGAACTAGGATGTGTAGACGTAATACTGGATGTCTACAAAAACTGCATCGGATTTGAGTGCGTATGTAGACGTTTACGCACTCAAACCCACATATCGGATGAAGAGAGAGCTAGGGCACGCCTCAACGTAGGCTTACAGCCCTTTAATCGGCTAACAGGTGCCGACCGATGGACTGGGAGCCGCTGATCTTATTTGCGGCTGTGCTGGCAGCCGGGCTGGAGAGCTAGGGCGACGCCTGAGACCTCCGGGACTGGGTTGGGGCCGCCGTGTGACCTAAGGCAGCAGGCGAGGAGGTGCTGGGGGCCGCCTGGAGGCGAAAGGCTGCAGGCGGAGATGTGCTGGGGCCTTCGGCGGCGGTCTAGACCCGCTGGCTGGGGGCTGGTACCGTCGTTGGTGGACTAGGAAGAAGTCCTAAGGCGGCGTGGGAGCCTCGATCGGAGCCGGAGAGGAAAGGCGGCGCTGAGGAGGGAAGAGGGCGGCGGGTGGGGAAGGGAAAGGGGGCGGCGCGAGAGCCCTAGGGTGGCTCTGATACCATGTTGGGAAAAGAGACTTCGTTGTTTTATTCAGAAAACCCTAGGCTCTCTTATATAGGGAGAGACCTTAGGGTAAATTACAGAGAGGTCTATATAAAAGAAAGAAATAACAACAAACTCCATAAAGAGAAAATAACACTACTAACTATTTCTACATATGTATACTAGGACCATGATTTCCTCATAGAACTATTTTCCATAATTACACTTTGATGGTATTATTAAAAGGTCTTCTGCAATATAACTAGCATTTCATGGGCCATGTCCATTATTTCAAGCTAAAATTTGTTGGATTTTCCTGTGAAGACTGACTAGTGCTATGTTTAAAGTTTTTTTGGACTGGGATTTCGCAGGAGACATTGACAGTGGGAAAAGTACAATAGGGTATAAATGGAGCTATTAGTTGGACTTCCTTATTGCAGAAATTTCGACCACAATGGTATACAAAGAAATGATATTGCTGAAGGGTATGATACGCGAGCTGAACTAGAAATCTGAAGATTGTCATCTATTCAGTGGCAGTCATAATGTAATCCATCTTGAAAATAGTGTGGTCCTTCATTGAAATAAATAAGCACCTTTGTGTGAAGTATCTTTACATTCAAACCTAATCAGAGGATGGACAGTTTCAATAGAAGAAAATCTACACATTTGAAATGCTCGCAGGTATGTTCATCGAGTCTGTTACGTTAAAGAAGTTGAAATTGTTTGTCTTAAAGCATCAGAAGATGAGGGAACTCTTATAGTGCAGAAAGTTGACGATGAAAAAAATTGGAATCGCTTGTGGTCTTCAACACAAGTCAACTTTCAAGTGGAAGATTGGTTGGGTTTCTATGAAGGCTAGTTAATAATTGTTGAAAGGGAATGAGCAAGATGATTTCCATTAAACCCTAGAGCTCTCTTATATAGGAGAAAAGCTCTATGGGTAAATTACATGAGACGGGATACATAATTACTAAATAGCAAAATTACTCTAACACTCCCCCTCAAGCTGGAGCATATATATCTAACATGCTCAGCTTGGAACAACAGTGATGAAAAGGGCCCCTAGCAAGAGCCTTGGTGAACATGTCTGCTATCTGCTCCCCTGACGATACATAAGAAGTAGAAACGAGTCCTTTTTGAATCAAGTCCCTTGTATAATGACAATCCACTTCAATGTGCTTTGTCCTCTCGTGAAAGGCTGGATTATTAGCAATAAACAAGTCTGGCTGATTATCACAATTAAGACGCATAGGAAGAGGTACTTCAATAGTTAAATCAGTCATAACTGATTTAACCCACATCATCTCAACTCTACCTTGGGCCATTGCCCTATATTCTGACTTTGCACTGGATCGAGCCACGACGGTTTGTTTCTTACTCTTCCAAGCTACTGGTGTGCTACCAACAAATACAATAAAGCCCGTAGTGGACTTTCTATCATTAGGGCACTCGACATAGTCTGCGTCAGCACAACCTGTGACGGATATAGAGGTATCTTTTCTAAACAGAAGACCAGCACCTGGGGAAGACTTCAGATATCTCAGAATCATATACACAGCATTCATGTGAGCCTGCCTGGGTTGCTCCATGAACTGACTTACCCTACTAACTCTGGCCGGGTAATAGTAACATACAACAGCTTCCCCACAAGCTCTCTATATCGTCTCTTGTCCACCTCATCAGAGCCATCATCATAAAGTTTAACATTAGGATCCATAGGAGTAGTAGCTGGTCTACATTCTGCCATACCTATCTCAGATAGCAAATCAGTAACATACTTCCTTTGCGTCATTACCATGCCTTGCCCATTTCGTGCAAACTCCAATCCCAAGAAATAACGAAGTGTACCCAGATCCTTCGTAACAATCTGCTCACTAAGAAAATCTTTAGCTGCTTGAATGCCCTGTTCATCACTTCCAGTGATAACAATATCATCAACGTACACTAAGATGATAACTACACCTCGCTGGTCTCTCTTTACAAAGAGAGTATGGTCTGTTGTAGATCTGACAAAGCCCTTTTGTTCAATCAACTCTGAGAGCTTCTGAAATCAAGCCCGGGGACTCTACTTCAAGCCATAGATGGCCTTATGAAGACGGCACACCATATTAGACTCCCCCTCAGCAGCAAACCCAGGTGGCTGCTGCATATAAGCCTCTTCCTCCAAGTCACCATACAAGAAAGCATTCTTGACATCCAGCTGAAAAAGGGGCCAGTCACGGACAACAGCAACTGCAATAAGAATCCGTAAGGTAGAATGACGTGCGACTGGAGAAAACGTCTCCTGATAGTCCACCCCATACGTTTGGGTGAACCCACGAGCAACCAGCCTGGCTTTGTATCGATCAACTGTACCATCAGCCCGATGCTTAACATTAAAGATCCATTTGCTGCCTACTATGGACGCTCCTGGTGGTGGATGTACAACACTCCACGTTCCACGTGACTGCAACGCCGCCATCTCCTCTTCCATAGCCAAAGGCCATGGACTGCTCTGTAGTGCCTCTTGATATGACCTTGGGATTTCCACTGCTGATAACCCAAGGACAAACTCACGAAACTCCGGGGACAACCGCTCCAAACAGGCTTGTGATGCAAAGTCCATCCCATATTTGGGATTCATTGTCCGCGCACGCTTTTGCCTTCTATGGGCAATAGGAAGATCGAGATCATCAACTGGAGTAGTGGTAGTATCATCTGTACCCTGTACATCTGTCTGCGCATGCAAATCACCCGTGCCATTAGTAGTTCTCAAATGTTCATTACATACCTCGGGAGTGCTGGATGATGGAGGAGGCACATGAGCAGAGGGTCGGCACTGATAGACCTGAGGATAAGAAATAGTTGCTGATGTTGGTGGAGGTGGTGGTGGTATAGGCTGTGATGGTGGTGGAGGCAGAGTAGGACATGGAACAGATGGAGGAGGAGGCACATAGATATCATCTCCTTCCTCCGAGTGAGTGAGTCTGTCACCTGTAGGAGAAAAATACATAATGGACTCAAAGAAGGTGACATCAACACTAACATAGTACCGTCGTCTAACTGGATCAAAACACTGATACCCTTTTGGTGTTTTGGACTAATCCACAAAAACACATTTGACAGCTCTGGGAGAGAGCTTGTCAAGACCAGGAGAGAAGCAATGAACAAATGCAATAGACCCAAAGACACGTGGTGTTAGGGAGAAAAGATCCTTCTCAGGAAACGCAGTCAAGAACGGGATCTTCTCTTTTAACACTGACGAAGGCATACGGTTGACCAGATAACACGCAGTTAGAACCGCATCCCCCCAATAGGAGTGAGGGGCACGACTCTGAATCAATAGGGTCCTGGTGATGTCCAACAAATGACGATGTTTCCTCTCCGCCACCCCATTCTGTTGGGAGGTGTAAGCACATGACGTCTGATGCACAATCCCACGAGACATAAGAAATTTTGAGATGTGAGAACTACATAATTCAAGAGCATTATCAGACCGTATGAACTTTACTCTAGCAGAAAAATATTTTTTATTTCAATAATGAAAGAGTGGATAACATGTGCAGCATTAGACTTATTTTTAAGTAGAAAAACCCAAGATAACCTAGAAAATTCATCAACTGCAACAAGATAAAACATGTGTCCTTGAAGGTCAGGGACACGACTGGGTCCCCAAATATCAAAATGTAGCAACTCAAACAGACCATGACGACTCGGACCTATACGACTCTGAAACGATGACTGGTGATGTTTGCCAAGTTGGCACGCCTCGCACTGAAAAATAGACCTTGGAGAAATCTGTGGAAGGATATGGACCATCTTTTGCAATGGAAGATGACCAAATAGGAGATGCCATGTGTAAGGTGAAACAGATCCAACCTTCATAGAAGAGACACCAGCATAAGGAGACTGCACCAGTTTATAAAGACCCCCTTGCTCACGGCTAGTTCCAATCACTCTGCCCGTTAGTATGTCCTGAAACACAAGAGCAGATGGGTCAAATATGGCACGACAATGTAAATCTTTAGTGATTTGACTAATGGATAGTAGATTCATGGAAAAAGCAGGAGCATAAAGAACATTCTGAAGCCGTATCCCAGGGGTCAATTGCACCTCCCCCTGACCAGTAATGGGAGAGTGTGTCCCATCAGCTATCACCACGGAGCGTCCTGTCTGAGTTGCAATAAATTCATCCAACTGCTTTTTGTCACCACATAAATGGTGAGATGCTCCTAAGTCCATGATCCATTCTGATAGATCTGCACTGTAACTACTAGTAAGTGCATATGTTGTACCTGAAGAGGATGCTGAGCCGGCTATCTCTGAGGATCCTGAAGTACTAGCTGGTCCCTGGCCAGGCATGATCTCCCAAAGTCTCGCCACTAACTCCTCAAACCTCTGATCCGGGACAAGGGAAGGATCCCCTTCCTGCTGAGCCTGCTCCGCCACACGTGCTGTAGTAGTAGGAAACCCATGTTTGGAATAGCATGTTTCCTCAGTGTGCCCAGTCCTGCGACAGTAGGTGCACGGCTGTCTAGGAGGTCTGTTACCTCCTCCTCCTCGGCCACGACCACCTCTACCTCGAAAATGTGAATAGCCTCCTCTGCCACGAGATGTTGCCATGGTTGATGGTGTCTGAACTCCACCATGAGATATAGAGAGTCTACTCAACCTGCGATAGGCCTCCTCCATAGGTGGTATGGTGGCATCTGTAAGAATCTGTGCTCTGGCGGCATCATACTCCGGATCAAGGGCTTCTAGAAACACTCCAGTCATCACCGAGCCCCTGTATGCCTTGAGCTGCTCCGGTGTGGCTGTCAATGGGATGTAGCCATGTAGCTTCTCAAACATACCCCTCAGAGAGGTGTACAGGGTATGAAGAGGACGCCTAAGATGTCATGTTGCAGTTGTAAGATCTTGGACTCGTTCTTTGCCGGAGAGTATGTGGCTGCCAGGATATCCCACATAGCCTTCGCAGTGGGTTGACTCAGAATATCGTTGGCTATTTCCATGGACACGGTACCGGATAGCCAAACACGCACATAAGCATCGTCAGCCTCCCATGAGGCGTTAACCCCAGTCTTCTCAACAGGTTCCTCTTGTGTGAGGATATGTTTCTTTCCATTGCATTGCATAAGACTCATGAACTGCATGGCCCACAGTTCATAGTTTGTACCGTCCATCTTCACAACGGGTGCAGGGCCTTTGAAGACCCAGAGACGAAAGATCTACCTTGTTGTCGGACATGATGACAACAATAACCTGAAACTGGGGTTACACGACTAGACGATAATGTCTACGTGTACATATATGAGGGCCGCCGTGTCCGTAGACTCAAATCACAACGCCCTTCGAACCACAACTCACGGCTAGCGTGCAAGAACCATGGGGTGGCACGCTACGTTGAACAGGTATGCACAGGGGTGCACGTAGGGATGCACGGGGGTGCACAGGTATGCACAGGGGTGCACGCAGGGATGCACGAGGATGCACAGAGGTGCACACATACAGGGGTGCACGCGTACAGGGGTGCACGCGCACAGGGGTACACACGCACAGGGCTAGTGCGCAAGGAAGGCTTCGCACCTTGCCTCGCGCCCTTCACGTGATTCGCGCTTCGCGCCTAGGGCTTCGCGTCGCGCTTCTCGGCGCGCGTCGCCTGGCGCTTCGCCTCGCGCGTCGCCCAGCGCCTCGCGCGTCGTCTGAAGCGCGCCGCCTCGCACCAAGCACGTCGAACAATTAAGGAGGCCTGGAGGCCTGGAGGGCGATGAAGGCCCGAAGGCCTTGTGGGGCGGCACCGATCGTTCGAGAGAGAGAGAGAGAGAGAGAGAGAGAAGGGCCGGCGGGTGGGGTAGAGTTAGGGTTAGGTTTCTAGAACTCCGGCCTAGGACCGTCGCTCTGATACCATGTTGAAAGGGAATGAGCAAGATGATTTCCATTAAACCCTAGAGCTCTCTTATATAGGAGAAAAGCTCTATGGGTAAATTACATGAGACGGGATACATAATTACTAAATAGCAAAATTACTCTAACAATAATGTATACGCTAGATCAACTTCGTTGATCCAATTGACAAATTTATGTATACAATGGATATTTTGATAATAGTTCCATGATATATGTACTTAAAGCATTATAATACTTGTAGAAATTTATTTTTTTCTGTATATGTTACAGTAGTTGTTTATTTTCTAATTGGTTGTGTACCTAGCACGAGCTCAAGCATATTGCTATATCTCTGTACGACGTCCGTGATCATGATTTCACAAGCTCGACGAGGTACACCCCTTGCTTCGGCTACGAGAGAGCGAGAGAGATGTTAAGATGGGAGAGGGCTCCCTAGCGAGGGATGTTCTTCCGTGATCGACTTCCATCTATGGAGGCCGTTATTTATAGGGCGTGAAATGCCCCTCGCATAGTCCGTCCCTCTCCAACCACGCCCCATTTGCGCGACTCTCGCACGCGACTTGGCCTCCGCGCAACTGCCGGCTTGCGCAACTGCCGCCGGCGAGTTGAGCACGAGGTCATTTGAAATATTCACACATCTCCCACTTGACCGAAGCGATAAAAAAAACTATACTCCCACTATTCGTGTAGTATACACATGGAGATGTCTTTAGTGAGGCTCATTGTTCATGAAATACATCTTCCCTGACTCATGCATTTCTGAGTCCCATTAAATCAACATGTTTAATGTATGTTCCTGCAGCTATTCCCTTGGTTAGGGAATCATCCAACATGTCACTGGTAGGTATGTAGGTTACCGTCATTTCTTGCTTCGCCACTATATCTTGTATATAGTAATATTGGATCTCAATGTGTTTTCCTTTAGAACTATTAGCCCCACTATTGATCAAGCTTATCGCAGCTTGATTGTCACAATACATTTCAATTGGTCCTTTGACCAATTCGAGGCTTAGGTTCTCTAGAAAACACATGATCCATACAGCATGAGTGGTGGCCATGCTACATGCAATGTACTCAGCCTCCTGTGTATGTCGAGATACACATCCGTGTTTCTTGCTACCCCAAGAAACGGCTGCACCACCAAACATGAACAGATAACCTGATGTGGATTTTCTATCATTCACATCCCCTCCGAAATCAGCATCGGAGTATCCTACCACTTCAAGCGATTCTGCTTGATACACAAGTTTCAGATGTACTGTCCCTTTCAGATATCGAAGAATCCTCTTTACAGCTTCCCAATGTGCTGGACCAGGATTGTTTTGATATCTACTGACTAAGCTTACTGGATAGGCTAAGTCAGGTCGAGTACACATCATTGCATACATTAGACTTCCCACCGCATGTGCATATGGTACATCTAAAGATTTCTGCCCCTTTCCGGGACACTGACTCTTACTGAGTCTTTTTCCCATCACAAGTGGTGTTGGAGCTGGAGTGTTATTTTGCATTCCAAATCTCCTTAATACAGTATGCAAATATCTTTCCTGACTAAGGCTCAATGTCCTTGAGTCCCTGTCTCTTGTTATTTGAATTCCAAGAACATAGGATGCTTCGCCCATGTCCTTCATCTCAAATTCATTGCTCAATTTCTGTTTGATTTCATTGAGCATTTGTATGTCATTACCTACAAGCAGAATGTCATCTACATACAATGACATGATTGCAAACCTGCTCCCACTCTTCATAACATACACACAATTATCCAATTTATTTGAAATAGACCCAAATTGGATAACTTTCTCATGAAATTTGAGATACCGTTACCGTGAAGACTGCTTCAAGCAATATGATGACTTTCTTAACTTGTAAATCTTTTTCTCCTGACCTTCAACCTGAGATCCATCAGGTTGTCGCATATAATTTTCCTCCATCAATTCTCCATTAAAGAAGACCGTCTTCACATCCATTTGGAATAATTCCAAATCTATATATGCGACTATGGATAAGATCATCCGAATGGATGCAAACTTAGCCACTGGAGAGTAGGTTTCCTGGAAATCTATTCCAGCTTGCTGAGTATAACCCTTGGCAACTAATCTGGCTTTGTATTTATCAACAGTACCATCAACTCGGTACTTTTTCTTGAATACCCACTTATATCCTATGGATTGCCTACCTTCTGGCAAATCACATAATTCTCAAACACTGTTTCACTCAATTGAGTCCAACTCATCTCTCATGGCGGCCGACCATGATTCCGACTCAGATCAAGCCATACCTTCATTAAAAGATATGTGATCTATACAATCCGCGACATCCTCATCTACGGTGTAGCACGACGCCTCGCATCCATAGAAATGGTAATCTTCCATCCATGCGGGTCGTGTTCTGGGTCTCTTGTTGCCGATCATACTCGTGGGTTGTGTGGGTTCACCCACTTCCTCTAAAGGATCATCATGTTCCATAGGTTCATTCTCTACATTTGGATGATCGATATCATCCTCAAGTTTTTGTCTAATGCTCAAGTCGTCTTCATTGTCCTGTAAGACAATCAGAGGATCTGATTCCTCTACTTCATGCTCATTTTCTTGATGAATTTCAAGGAAAGTAGCATCACGACTTTCGATCAGACCTTTAGTTTCATGGAAGAACCTATATCCTTTAAAATGTCCACTATATCCAATAAACTTGCACTGTAATGTCCTGAAGTCTAGATTGTCCCTAAGCTGACTCGGTACCAGAACATGTGCAACACATCCTCATTTCCGGAGATGACCCAACTCGGGCTTTCTGCCATTCCATATTTCATATGGCGTTGATTCTACGGATTTGGTGGGAATCCTATTCTGTATATAGTTCGCAGTCAACACTACCTCTCCCCAGAATTTCTTGGAGAGTCCTGAGTGTGAAAGCATACACCTTAATACATTCATCAAAGTTTGATTCTTTCGTTCTGCTACACCATTCTGTTGTGGTGTATAGGGCATTATAGTCTGCCTACGAATGCCTGTCTGAATACAGTAATCCTCAAACTCCTTTGAGGTATATTCCCCACCTCTATCTGTCCTAAGAGTCTTGATTGGTTTTCCCAATCTTATCTCCACTTCCGTCTTATATCTCTTAAATGTTTCAAGTGCTTCCGACTTTCTTCCTAAGAGATAGACATAGGAGAACTTCGAGTAGTCATCAATGAATGTTATAAAGTATTCCTTATTTCTATGTGTGCTGACGCTCAATGATCCACATATGTCTGAATGGATCAAACCTAGTAACTTCGTTGACCGAATTTCGATTGAGAAGGGTTTTCTCGTCATTTTACCGGTCAGACAGTGTTCGCAGGGCAATGTCCTTGCACCTGTGATCTTAGGCAACATATTTACCTTAATCATTTGATCCATCTTAGAATTTCCTGGATGACCCAGTCGCATGTACCACAAGTCATAATCAGACAAATAACACAAGGAATAATCAGAACCGACATTCATTGACTATAGAATTTATTGCAGGAAGACAAAACAGGTCATGCTCGGGCACAAACTTTCCCATCGCATAAACCTTCTTATTCTTGCCTATAGATACATGCTTATTATAAAACCTAACTTCAAAGTCTGGGACAGATATCAGGTTCCGACATATCCTTGGGGCATATAGTACATCATTTAGTACCATAATGCTATCTCCCAGGTCAAGTCTGTATGTCCCAACACCTTCCACGTCCAGGTAGGTGTTGTTCCCCATGAAGATCCTTTGTTCGCCTTTGTTCAGCTCCTTGAAGTCCACCAGGCCTTCCTTCATCTTGGCAATGTGTCTGGTTGCTCCAGAGTCGATCCACCATCCATCATTGTCCGTGATGACGGAGTTGCATTCCACGACTGCCGCGAATTCCATTTTCTCCTTGCCTTTGTTTTCAGGCACTTTAGAATTTCCTAGCTTCTTCTTGTTGGGGCAATTGACCTTGAAATGGCCATATTTGCCACAACCGTAGCAAGAGCCACATGGATATTTCCCACTCTTTCCCTTGAAATTTGCCTTGGAGGGGCCCAACCTTTTCTTCGTGTGCACGGCATTCGCTTCTTCTTCCTCCTCGACCTCAAAGATCTCAACTTTCGATCTTTGTTTGGAGAGGTCCTGCTCAATTGCCAACTGTGCAGGTAGGTCCGTCACCGACTTAATGTTGCCATTCATCCGCAGAGATGTGGCAACCATGTCGAATGACGGAGGGAGACTTCCTAATATGGCTGTGATCTGCATCCTCTCTGGAATCGCGCAATCAGCAGCCGCAAGATCCTTGGCCATCACGATAACCTATTTACGTGCTCGAGGATGCTTTCAGATTCCTTCATTCTACACGAGTTGTACTTGTGTAGAAGAAGCTGGACGCTCACCTCCGATTTGGAGTGGTATTTGTCCTTAACCGCGGTCCAGAGCTCGTAAGCTGATTCGCAGGTCTCAAAGACCCGAATCAGGTTCAGATCCATGTGGGTCAGCATAAAGCTCTTAGCCCTATTATCTATTTTCTCCCACTGTTCGCGGGACCTAATTTCATTCACAGTTGGATTCTCAGATAAGATTGGACCAGGTTTGTCTATAATAGTGTATATGCTATCGTGCAACATGCCATAGTAGATCTTCCTACTCCATAATTCATAATTAGTACCGTTAAGGTACTCGATTTTCCCCACCTCAATGGCAATTGTCTTACTTGTCATATTGGATCTTTTGTTGATCTAAATAAATAAATACAAGAATGTTTGAGATTTATACTTATTTTGCAAAAAAAAAACTTAACAAAGCATTGGACAAAGAAAGTAATTTGTATGAGATTGTGTAACCAATTAGGACAGAATCAAAAATGAATTCCAACCGGAATGCACTTAAGGAGTATGGAAACAATGAATTAATTGAGTAAATAAGTTTATTTATTATTTTTTTAAATAAATCCTAGTATAAAAATTTTAATCACACAACAATGTTTCCAATTAATGAATTAGGTTAACCAGGCTCGACGAGGTACACCCCTTGCTTCGGCTGCGAGAGAGCGAGAGAGATGTTAAGATGGGAGAGGGCTCCCTAGCGAGGGCTGTTCTTCCGTGATCGACTTCCATCTATGGAGGCCGTTATTTATAGGGCGTGAAATGCCCCTCGCATAGTCCGTCCCTCTCCAACCACACCCCATTTGCGCGACTCTCGCGCGCGACTTGGCCTCCGCGCAACTGTCGGCTCGCGCAACTGCCGCCGGCGAGTTGAGCGCGAGCTCATTTGAAATATTCACACATGATTAAGTCGGAGTCAAGATCGACTAGGTTGGTTGAATAGGATTTTAGTCGGATCAACATGGAGGAAGGAGGCATTAAATTTCCCACAACTAACTATAACCAACTTGAGGGGAACGCTGAGGTGTTTTTTTTATGGATTAATGGATCATGGGCCAAGATCCAACAGTCCTAGCCGTCTGTGAGCGCTAGGGTCTTCTTTACGATTTTTTCCTTCCGTTGGGAAGGATTTTCCACGTAAATCCTTAGTTCAGTGGCTTGCTTGTGTTTTTGCTTAACTATATACTTATAAGCATCAGCATATACTTTTATAAATAAACAGAATATACTAAACATATACTTAATGCATGATCATGGGCAATCACCATATTCATCTTTGGCATAACATTTGTAAAGGCTTAAGCTAAATGGCATTGTCAGAATGACTTTTAACTCTGTGTGGTAACAAGCAGAAAACAACCTAAAAAAGAAAGTGCTTGTTCTAACCATTTTCATGTTCGACGTCTCGAAAATAATGCCAACAAAGAAAAGGATCAGAATGGAGAAGATGCATAAGAATAATGAAATTTTAAAACAAAAGAAACTGAAATAAACATCAGAAAAGAACTAACACGCTGTAGCCAGTGTTGCTGCCAATATTAATGCCACTGATAACCTGAGACCCAAATGAAACAAGAAATTAATAAGTGGAAGTCTATTAACCAGTTAGGGATTAGGAATATCAGGAACTTACAAAGTCAGGTATTAAACCACCAAATAGAACTCCAGAAACACCCAGAGAAGCACAATCTGCAGGGGTACCTGAAATTGGTGCAACACACAATGAATTGATGAACCCATGGTTCATACAGATGGAACAATAATTTTCTCCTCTTACTAGGATGTACAAATAAGATAAAAATCCAGAAAATATAAATAATCGGAATATTAGTTGTAGCTTCCATGATTGATCGTGTGTCTTTATACTTGCGTGATTGATCGTGTTTGTGCGTGCTTCCGCGATTCACTACAGATAGTATAGGAAGGAAACCAATATTCGAAACACTTGGGTAACTAAGGCCCTGTTCATTTGGGGTATAAGGAGGAATGGAATAAGGGGAATAAGCCCCCAACACGCTTCCCCGTGGTACGACTATTCCCTATTATTTCATCTTATTTCACTCTTATTCCTATCTTTATCCCACCTTACCTACCTTTATTTCACCTTATTCTCCTTATTCTTATCCTCCAGCCGAACGGAGAATAGACCCTTATTCCCCTTATTCCTCATCCTTATTCCTGCTTATTCTCCTACCGAACGGGCCCTAAGAGTTGTATCTCTTAAAACTTATATTCTTTAAGATATGATTTTTCTTTCAATATAAGATTGATATAAAAGGACAGTACATATTCTAAACTAACAAAGGTTATAAGTTGAGATAAGCACGTGGACTAAATTCATAGTAATAATCTATGGGAGTCACGACCTCGATGAGCTTTGAATAGATTAAATGGTGGCTCAATTCAAACTTTTAAGGAAGAAAGGAAATGATATTAGGTCGCATAGTGAGAATTTAACAGTATATACATATATTACACGTGTTATCTCTGTGTAACAAGAGTGTCTTATCTAGACACCATGTATAGCCTCGAGTAAGCAATGCCTTATAATCATACATGTGTGCCTTGGTCTTAAAATAGGTTCTCATTCATATGTATGTACAAGCCACATTATACATGTTTTACTGACGTAGCATAATTTACCATTAGGCATAATCGGTTTAAATGTTTGTGTAGCTTATAGGTGAAGGGAGTGTTAACGTCATGCATCATCAAAATGCGGAAAATATAAATCAAATTCGTAATAAAAGGTGGTCATCTTATTAGCACCAAGGAAATCATATAACAAAAAAAATATCTGCAAATGTGAAATCACATGGTAATATAAACTATTTCTATGTTGTTTTGCAAGATCACAAGAGTGCATGAATATATCTTTGATGTGTGGATCTCTAAAATAAGAGACCTACCGATTTAAGTCTGATCCGACAGATACTTGCACTTGCGGGAACAACAACTCGTGGTACTTCTCGCAAACTTGAGAGTTGTTCTCCACCAAGTTTTCCTTGCCAAAAGAGATTGAGAACGATCTCTACCTCTTGATTTCATTTCACAAAATCTAGTCCTTTTACGTGACCATGAAGCACGGAGAGGAACGAATCCTTTCGTAATTGATCGAGCTAAGGGAGAGTACATGAGAGGCTACATGGTGGATGGCCAGGGGGATGTTTTGTTATGTATATAGGGTACGACCAAGAGGAGTGAATAAAAGAACTTTTCTCTTCATTTTTTCTTAGGACTAGAGCACTTGTTGAGAAGGAAATGAATGAATGAGAAGAGACTCAAAACCCTCCTTATATAGGGCCATGGACGTCCAAAATGTAGTCTTACTTCATATAGATGGACTATGGAGAATGAGTGGAGAGCAAGTTTCTGTATTATCTTTCTTTCTCCTATTAGCTAATTTTCAATTACTATCTCTCTCTGCCTATCTCTGGATTAGAATTATTGTTGAAATAATAAAGAGAGAGAGAACATTTTTCTCTTCTCTACCCAACTCATATAAACGCCCATAAGGAGAAGAAAATTAAGTTTTGTCTTCTTTATTTATTTCATTAGCAATTCATTTCCAAGTTCGAACTAGTCTATGGTAGTATTGGAATTAATTAATTAATTTATTTAATTTCCACCAATCATCATAAGATAATTATAAAATCATCCGACCAAATCATGGATCCATATAAAATACACATCCAGTTTACATTTAATAAATGGAAAATGTGAATCCAATTCACATCAACATTAGTTAAATGTGAATCATATTCACATAAGTCTTAAAAAATATGAATCATATTCATAGTAATATTAATTATTATGGATCCGTATCCATATTAATTAATTGACAATAATGTGAACCATATTCATGTATTCCCATATCAATTTATAACTAATAAAAGTAATTATTATCTTCATATTTAATATCTCAATACACAACTCCTAATCCAATTAGGATTCGTGTGGAACATTCATGAATACTTGAAGATAATGTCAAGGAGACTTTATGGACCATGTAGTTCGTAATTATATTTACATCTAATATCAGGTTTGAACCACTTTGGGATACTTCTCGAACTATTTCTGTAATTGATTCCAAACTCTTTCAAGTCAACTTCTAACTCTTTGGATCTAGAAATTAGGTTTATGAGTTGATATTTAATCAAATTAATTCTCATTTATTTAGTCTCACAATCAATCACTAAAATTAACCCGGATTCATCATTCCCTTAGAATGGAAGTTTTATGGTATATATTATGATCTTATCAATCTAGAGTATTTCTAATGTTGTATTAAAAATTGTATTTAGGTTTTAATTGGAAAACCTATTAATTACAATTGACAATAATTTGGTTTCAATTGGGAAACCAAATGGTTTGGAGGGAAAGTTGGGAATTCCCAAATTTGAAACATGGTTGAGTTTGGATGGAAGTTTAGTACCATACCTTAGAGATCTAAACTTTTGTTGGACTTATATATGAGTCCACACCCCAAGCTCTTGTAGCAATAATAGAGAGGAGGAATGGAGGACCACACACGCGCGCGCACGCTTCGCTCCGGCACCGGCACGGGCTCGGGCTCGGGCTCGGGAGAGTCAACTCGGATCTCGATACTTTTGCTGCGGGTTTCATTTGGCTGATCGATTAAATTAAATTAATCAGACAAATTAATTTAATCGCGATCACATTGGGAATCGGACTTGATCCAAACGGCTCGACTTAGCCGCAGTTTTGGAATCCGAAAGGACACGACCGTTGAGGGGCGTTTTCGGAAACCGAAGGGACTGCGCGCTAGGGCACACGAGCCCTTCTTTTTATATCCCCCACCGGACGCCGTTTTTCTTCACTCGCAAGAAATCTCCACCCGCCGTCACTCTCGCTCTCTCTCTCACGTCTGCAACCTGTTTCTTCTCGGCTGCAAGTTCTCGGAGGTGCTTTCGAGGACGGTCTCGTCGGTGTGCGCGGACGACGACCGTGAACCGTCGTATCCTGGGAGCGGATCGCCAGTACCCAACGCGCCGGTATTGTGGGGGCGAAATCCTCTCTAAGGACAGTCCATTTCATGGACGCTTCGGTGATATCTAACCTTATCTTTCTTGTATTTTGTCTGCCGCAATTTATTTATTGCTTGTCCTTTTCTGGATCACGCCTATTTGTTTGTTTCCGTCTGATTAATCGGTTCTGGTTTGCTTATTGTAGTCGGATAATGGATTGGATTTGCACGTTATTAATCTTAATAATATGTAATATTAATCTGTCAATCCATTGTAATCCGTTTGATTTTTGTTTAATATATGCTTGGTTTATCCTGTTAACAACAATCTTAGAGAGGATTTCTGGAACCGATTACAAAACTATGTCGGAAACAATGTTTAAATCGAGGGTAGATATGATGGGTATGCCTGAAAAATTCGGTGGACAGAACTTTAAGCGTTGGTAACAACGCATGAAGATCTGGTTAACCACCATAGGGTTAATCTCGATGCTTGAAACCAACTGTCCTACGGTGGAGATGGAAAACCCCTCACCCGATAGCCAGAAGGTGCAATCTGCGTGGAAGGAACGCGACCGTATATGTCATGGTTGCATCTTGTTGGCTCTGTCCAACACGTTGTTTGACGTATACTGTTCGTCCACTAAGACTGCGAAGGGGCTATGGGAAGACTTGGATCGGAAATATAATACCGAAGACCTCGGTATTGAGAAATACTCCGTAGCTAAGTTTTTTAAGTTTTCCATGACCGAGGGAAAGTCAGTTTCTGAACAGGCACACGAGTTTTTACTCCTGCCACATGGTTTAGAGGATGCCGTAATGAAACTTCCAGAGAAGTTTCAGGTCATGTGCATCATAGAAAAATTCCCCAAGTCGTGGGAAGACTTCGGTATGACCCTTAAACACAGAAAGGGAAAAATTTCTATGGATGACTTGATGGTGGCAATTGCCATAGAGGAGGAACAGAGGAAACAAAAACCTGTGCTTCCTGTTGATATTCAGGCTAAGGTCAATTTCATGACCTCGAAGGGTAAGGATAAGAAGGAAAAGGGTCCTAATAACAATAAAATGAAACCAAAGGGCAAGATCCAGAAAAAGGCAAAGAATAAACCCTGCTGGCACTGTAATCAGGTTGGCCATTGAAAGAAGGATTGTCCTTCCTTGAAAGCTCAACCTAAGGCTACAGACGGGAGTCCACAAGTGAACATGGTCACTATGGGACTCGGGGCTAGCGAGGGGTATGTCTCTGTAAAACTTGAACTATACCATATCCATGATCCAAATGAGTGGCTCGCGGATACGGGAGCCAATGTAAATATATGTTCTGACAGAACATTGTTTTCTTCTTATCAGACCTGCAGCGGTGGGACTGTGAAGATGGGGAACGATTCTGCGGCCAGGGTGCTAGGGTCGGGACAAGTCAACTTGAGGTTCTCCTCTGGACGTCTCTGGACGTTGCACAGGGTGCTGCATGTTCCTGACATCAAGAAGAATGTGTTATCTGACTCTATCTTAGTTAGAAATGATTTTGAATTAAACTTTAAATATAATAAAGTTGTTATTCTGAGACATGACATTTTTTTATGAAAAAGACTATTTGGCTGATTTTGATTTGTTATTTAGAATTAGATGTGATTCAGTAAACATTAATGAGTTGAATGTTTTGAATTCTGAATGTTCTAGTTCTGTGTCTCATGTTGTGAATAATCTAGAATCTTGTGATCTGTGGCATGGTAGATTGGGACATGTAAACCTAAATTCAATTAATAGAATGATGAATTTAGAGTTGATCCCTAAACACACTATTGATAAAACTCAAAAATGTGAAATATGAGTGCAAGCTAAGATACCTAGGAAGTCTTTTCAGTCTGTCTCTAGAGATAGTGAGATCTTGGATCTCGTGCACACGGATATCTGTGAGTTTAATGGTGTGTTGACCCGAGACGATAAGAAATACTTTATCACCTTTGTAGATGATGGCAGTAGATACTGCTATGTATATCTAATGAAAACCAAGGATGAAGCCTTAGAGAAATTTCTTATCTTTAAGAATGAGGCTGAGACACAAACAGGAAAAGTACTTAAACGCCTTAGGTCAGATAGAGGAGGTGAATATACCTCTAACTTATTTGATGAACAATGCAAATCTTTTAGCATAGTTCATGAAGTTACGACCCCATATTCACCGCAATCAAATGGGATAGCAGAATGGAAAAATAGAACCTTAACTGACATGATCAATGCTCTCCTACAGAGTTCTGAGCTTCCAACCTATATGTGGGGAGAAGCCTTGAATACGGCTTGCCATATTCTGAATAGGGTTCCTCCGAGACATATGGAAAAATGTCCCTTTGAACTTTGGAGAAATAGGAAACCAAGTTTAAGATATCTCAAAGTGTGGGGCTGTCTCGCTAAGATTTTAGTCCCAGAACACAGGAGAAAGAAACTTGATCCTCAAACTATTGATGCGGTCTTCTTAGGTTACCTGGAAAATAGCCATGCATATAGGTTCTTGGTAATTCGGTCCGAGATACCGGGCATAGATGTCAACACTATTGTTGAACTCCGTGATGCTACCTTCTTTGAGGATGTCTTTCCGTTGAAGACTGGAATTCCTCAAAATCTGACCATTGAGGGCGCCTCTACATCAGGATCTATTACAGATCAAGTGGAAAGGATAACGAATGTGGGGGTTGAGACTCAACCTGAACCCAATGATCTTTCTGAAGAGATTGAGCCAAGGAGGAGTAAAAGACCTCGGATAGCCAAGGATCTGGGTAGCGACTTCGTTGTCTACCAGATCGAGGGTGATCCACCAAGTTACAAGGAAGCCATGGCTTCATCTGAAGCAAAACAATGGAAGGAAGCTATCAAATCTGAGATGGATTCCATTATGGCTAATGGAACTTGGGAGTTGGTTGATTTACCCAAAGGGTGCTCTACTATTGGGTGCAAGTGGGTGTTTAAGAGAAAGCTTAGACCTGACGGATCAATTGAAAAATACAAAGCCATATTAGTTGCCAAGGGCTTTAGGCAAAAGGAAGGTATCGATTATTTTGATACCTATTCCCTCGTGACTAGGATGACTACAATCCGGATGCTCATAGCATTGGCATCTGTATATGATCTCTCTATCCATTAAATGGATGTGAAGACCGCCTTCTTGCATTACGATCTTGAGGAAGAGATCTGTATGGATCAACGGGATGGACTTGTGACTCCTGGGAATGAAGGAAAGGTTTGCAAGCTTGTCAAATCCCTTTACGGATTGAAACAAGCACCAAAGCAGTGTCATGAAAAATTTGACAAGACTATTTTGTCATGTGGCTTTAAGGTTCATGAATCCGACAAGTGTATCTATTCCAAAGTAAAAGGTGATGAGTGTATTGTCTTGTGCCTATATGTTGATGACATATTGTTGTTCGGATCACATATGAGGATTATTAATGAGACTAAGGCTTTCTTGAGTAGCAAGTTTGAGATGAAGGACATGGGTGTTGCTGATGTGATCTTGGGTCTCAAACTGACAAGGTCAGTTTATGGGATTGTAATTTCTCAATCTCACTATGTTGAGAAGGTACTTGAGAAATTTGGATATCACAATTGCAAAGCTGTAAGCACTCCTTTTGATTCATCCAAAACGTTGTTTAAGAATAAAAGTGGAGTACCTGTAGCCCAGCTAAGGTATTCACAAGTGATAGGAAGTTTAATGTATCTTGCAAATTGCACGAGACCTGATATTTCATTCTTGGTTGCAAAGCTGAGTAGATACACTAACTGTCCTGACCGTACTCACTGGGAGGCTCTGGATTGGGTACTGAAGTACTTGACGGGAACTATTTCCCTTAGTTTGCATTATGGTAGACATCCATCTGTACTAGAAGGATACAGTGATGCAAGCTGGATAGGGAAAATAGAGGAGTCTGGGAGTAATGGTGTCACAGGGTATGTATTTACCCTTGGAGGCGGTGCAGTCTCCTGGAGGTCTGTGAAACAGACCATTCTAGCTCGATCCACTTTTGAGGCCGAGCTGTGTGCTTTGGACACCACTGGAATTGAGGCTGAATGGCTAAGGGAACTTCTGTCTAAAATTCCCATGGTAGGTCAGCCTGTTCCTGCGATCTCTGTACACTGTGATAATATGACCACAATTGCCAAGATCAAGAGTTCAAAGTTCAATCAGAAAACAAGGAGACACATACAAATCAGACTTAAGACGTTAAGGGATTTGGTGTCTCGAGGAGTGTTGGCTGTGGATTTTGTTGGATCCAAAGACAACACGAGAGATCGGTTGACTAAGGGACTTGATAGATCTTTAGTCCTAAAGTCTAGGCTTGGGATGGGACTGAGACCCATTGGGAGTTCCTCTACAGTAGCAACCCAACCTATCTGAGTAGAGATCCCACAAAGTAGGTTCAATGTGGTAATAACAAGCTATTTGGAGAACTGGTTGGCACTCTAATTTTAATGCGTAAGCATGAGTGTCTTATCCCTGGAAGCCTGAGTGCCATTTAAGCTGCAAGTTTATGAAGAGCTTAGGCTCTGAATGGGTTCAAGCCTCTGGGCAGGATGTTAGCAGTGCATCCTTGGAGAACGCCACCTATGTGAGTGTTACTGTGGGCCGCAGTTAAAGGAAGACGATCTTTCCTGAAAACACTCATGAAACAGGATAAGGGTGCATGGCCTTTAAGAGCACCAACCATGAAGATTGCACCAAGAACAATGCTTTGTTGTTTCTACCGTATACTTTAACACCAAGGTCTGAAGGTCAAGACGTAGTTCATTTCGTTCCTGTTAAAGTGAAAGTAGTAAACTCGGGTAGAGGTTCAAACCAGAAGGTACCTTTACTGAAAGCAAAGTGTGGGCAGCCGAAAGATGTCTCTTAATTCCTTTTGAATCTCTTTTTCAAATTGGTGAATTTGTGGGGGATTGTTGTATTAAAAATTGTATTTAGGTTTTAATTGGAAAACCTATTAATTACAATTGACAATAATTTGATTTCAATTGGGAAACCAAATGGTTTGGAGGGAAAGTTGGAAATTCCCAAATTTGAAACATGGTTGAGTTTGGATGGAAGTTTAGTACCATACCTTAGAGATCTAAACTTTTGGTGGACTTATATATGAGTCCACACCCCAAGCTCTTGTAGCAATAGTAGAGAGGAGGAATGGAGGACCACCCACGCGCGCGCGCGCTCCGCTCCGCTCTGGCACCGGCACCGGCACGGGCTCGGGCTCGGGCTCGGGAGAGTCAACTCGGATCTCGATACTTTTGCTGCGGGTTTCATTTGGCTGATCGATTAAATTAAATTAATCAGATAAATTAATTTAATCGCGATCACATTGGGAATCAGACTTGATCCAAACAGCTCGACTTAACCGTAGTTTTGGAATCTGAAAGGACACGACCGTTGAGGGGCGTTTTCGGAAACCGAAGGGACTGTGCTAGGGTACGCGAGCCCTTTTTTTTATATCCCCACCCGATGCCGTTTTTCTTCACTCGCAAGAAATCTCCACCCGCCGTCACTCTCACTCTCTCTCTCTCTCGCGTCTGCGACCTGTTTCTTCTCGGCTGCAAGTTCTCGGAGGTGCTTTCGAGGACGGTCTCGTCGGTGTGCGCGGACGACGACCGTGAACTATCGTATCCTGGGAGCGGATCACCAGTACCCAACGCACCGGTATTGTGGGGGCGAAATCCTCTCTAAGGACAGTCCATTTCATGGACGCTTCGGTGATATCTAATCTTATCTTTCTTGTATTTTGTCTGCCGCAATTTATTTATTGCTTGCCCTTTTCTGGATCACGCCCATTTGTTTGTTTCCGTCTGATTAATCGGTTCTGGTTTGCTTATTGTAATCGGATAATAGATTGGATTTGCACGTTATTAATCTTAATAATCTGTAATATTGATCTGTCAATCCATTGGAATCCGTTTGATTACTGTTTAATATATGCTTGGTTTATCTTGTTAACAACATCTAATCTCAAGCATCCTACATACGGGATGAATTTGAATAAACCTGAAGTTCGAGCCCATGTTTGGTTGTCTTATTAGAGGGTTTATCAATTGATTTCTCAATCGATCATTAGGTGACAATATCAATCATGTGCTTTCCAAAAAGCATATGTTAACAATATTTACTTCTCATCTTATTCCATAAACAAGATGATCATTGATGGAGTTCATTGTGACCCTCATGCTTCACGAGTGAGCTCCGTCTTCTGGTTCAGAAAATATGAACATGTATGATTTTTTTGAGAGATCATACATTGCATATTTTTTTTATTTGCACACCAGCTCGTCGATATATAGACCTTGTCAAGTCATCAACCTATTAGTTAATAAAATGCATATACTTGAGTATATAGATGTATATTTGTCTCCGATCAAAAGATGTGTGCATGTTCATGATGAATATGATGTAGGTCTTTAATACCTCGATCTCATCAAGTTAACTATTTAGATTAACTCATTCAACACTTTTGAATCTCTATTCCTCTGTAGAGGACAAGCATCAAGAGTGTCACTCGAATATCAATCCTTAGAGAAGATTGCAATCTCTTCCTAGATTGGAGATCCTTCTTGAATATCACTTGGTAATGCCAGTTGCATCCTTAATCTAACTATTTTGATCTACAAGCCTGCATCAATCTCTATGATATAACTCCTTAGATCAAGAGTTGTATGATATCAAGATGGTCATGGCATATAACTCTAATTGTATTTAAGGGACCTTAAAGATGCGAATATAATTTATTATTGGGATTTTTACACCCATAACCCTGAGTAATTTCGCAATAACATTCATAACCCTGTATAATCGCGAATTACATGAGAAACCCCGAGTAATGCTTAACTCTTACATGACATAACCCGATGTTATGTTTCGTTTGAGATAACTGTTATATTTGACGATTTTCGTTTAAAAAGACCAAAATGTCCCTGATGTTCATTCTTGTTTGCAAAACATGCCATCATCAATTCCCCCTCCCCCATAGTCGAACCCCCCCTCTCCGATTTGGCCGACCACCTCTGCACCACTCCTGTGTCGACGACGAGCTCTCCCCCCACGCCGATCTGCTCCCCCCTGTCGAAGCCAAGTCTGCACTGTCAGGCTTCCTCGTCAAGCCCACGCGCCCCTGATGCACCCCTGGGAAGCTCCCTCGTTGATGCCTCCTCGTCCAACCCCCCTCCCGCCCTGACCCGTTCCTCCTTGCTCCCCCCCATGGTCGAATCCTCCCCTGCTCGCCCCATCCGTGCCCCTCCCCAGTTGTTCCGATCCCCCTCCACGGTCGACATGAAAGCCCCCCCACACATCGAGGCATTCCTCCCTGCTCTCAACCCCACGGCCGAATCCTTCCTTGCCCCCTCCCCCCGTCACCCGAGTTGCCCCCCCTCCCCGCCGCCGTCGAATTGCACCCTCCCTGCGGTCAACCTGAAAGCCCCCTACCCACGGAGTCGTTCCTCCCTGCTCCCCCCCCCCCCAAACACAGCCGAATCCTCCCCTGCTCACCCCCCACGGCCGAATCCTTCCCTGCTCGCCCCTGCTACCGCGCAGTCGACCTGAAACCTCCCCCCCACCCCGCCGCAAGATGCTCCTCCCCCTCCCCCCTTCGAGTTGCTCCCTTTCTACTCACCCCACGCAGCCGAGCTCAAAGCCCCCCTGGGCTCGAGCTGCATCTTTCCTGTTCGCCCCTTGTAGAGCTCAATGCCACTCCTTCCCTGCTCGCCTGACCCGCCGCTACTGAGTTTCTCCTTCCCCGCTTGCCCGACCCGTCGCTACCGAGTTGCTCCTTCTCTGCTCACCTCCCCACAGTTAAGCTCAAAGCCACCCTCCTCCCGCAACTACTACCCTTGATTGAAGTCCCTCCTGATCCCCTGTTCGAGTCCTCATCCAGCAGCAGGGGTTTTTTTGTTTTTTCCTAACCGTTAGATTGAGGATGAGTTAGATTAACTCATTCATATGGTTGAGTTAAGATATTAAACAAACAGAAGGTTATGTAACGACCCCGTTTCCCGGGCCGTCGGATCCTCCCATATCCGGATCTGGTTACTCAGCTATAATTTATTCAGCAATCACAACTAACATTCATAAATATACTGCAAATAAATATACTCAGAAGAAATTATTTCAACACTTTTCCATTCACAAAATAAAGTTCAGATGATACACTGTCCCACTATAACGATTACATGTACATCAGCTTGAAAGGAAAATATAGAAAAGATTACTAACTACCTTAAAGAGTAAAGCTACTATGGCTGGCTGGATGTCTAGTATGTAAGCCGGATGAATTTTTAAAGTCCTTGCGATGGCTCACCGATACCTGTTGGGTTTTCCATAAATCATAGGATAAAAATTAGCGAATGTAAGTAACGAAGAGGAGAAAAGCAAACAAATTGTGTAATTTTTCAAAACTTGATATCACAACAATTTCATTCCTTTTCATTAATTTAAGTCATATTCCTTTCTATTCCACATTAGGGATTAGTCCAGGGGAACCCCACCATTCTTGGACTTCGAAGCTGTGGATGCTTCAGGATTGGAGATTGTGTTGATCTTGGTAAGCTTATACCGCCGCACGTCGCCTCAACCAATCCTCCAATACTACCCTGACAATTTCCTTTTCTTTTATTAAACAGGGTCTCAACCCTCAGCCTGGAAAAACAAATGAGCACACCGTCCTCGAGGACTCGGTTGCTTAAAACCTCATGCTAACATGTAATCATATAACGTAGCGGCTTTAAATACATGTTATCGTGACCCAGCCGCTATTGAACAACCCGTGCCTCCACATGACACGGCCACATCTTCCGTCGTTCCAACCCGAATATATTGGCTCCCGGTACCACGCGTTGCAAAACATTCATTTCATGCACACTTATCATAACAGGGCAACCGTGTACCACCTAGGTAGGGAAACGCCAATACGGGTTCCTTCCGACAAACCTACAGGTTGCATTCCCGACCTATAGTACTACTCCAGTCATCCTTAACGTGACACACGATCCTTTCCAGGATCCAACTCAAACCACATCAATTCACATGATGTAATTCTTTCATTAAGTCTTCGATTTGCATAATCAACAATACTTAGTATAGACTCACGTATATATTATTCATAAGCATATATACTCGTATTTATGCCTGTTTTAACTTCCAGACCCAAACTTTCAAAGCCAACACATCAATTTGATGCGTAAACCTTATTTTAGTGGGAATCACAAAGCAATTCTTCAGACTTTTTCAAAAATAGCCAAAATTAGGGTTCTTCGTAGTAAAGAACACAAAATCAAGAATTTCAACAATTTCTTATGAAAATCCAACAGCAAAAGGAAGGATTTCGTTACCTAATCGAGCTCTCTCTCGTGTATGCAAGGCTTTATCGAGTTTCATTTTTAGAAAGGCTATTTTAAGGCTCCTGAAAAGATCGAATTTCATTTTTCGTATCAAAACGCTAAGAACAAGTTAAGAACGTGAAGAACGAATGAAGAACGCGAAGAACGCGAAGAACACGAAGAACGTCAAGAACATAATTTCTCTTAAAATTTCGGCAGAGTTTCCCTTCTTATATCGGGACATATTTCTCGGAAAATTTCGGCAGAGTTTCCTCTTATATCGGGACACATTTCTCGGAAAATTTCGGCAGAGTTTTCCCTTATATCGGGACATATTTCAAAAACAAAACGAAAAGAGTTTCCTCTATAAAATCAATCGAGAGGAAAATAACAATAAAACTGAAAGAATATACTCAACAACAAGAGATGAAGAACCGGTAGACACCACACATCTTAGGTGAGTGAACGTGTGACGAATCACAGGGTCACTGACGTGCATAGCCACCCGCACCTAAGTAGGGTATTACACAGATTTCTCCATCAAAATAACTATAAAAGCATAATGCGAAGAATAGAAACATAAACGATGGAGAATCGGTAGACACCGCGCGTCTTAGATGAGTGAACGTGTGACGAATCACAGGGACACTGACGTGCATAGCCGCCCGCACCTAAGTAGGGTGTTACACAGATTTCTCCTCGAACCACAACAAGAAAACGAATCTGAAAGAAAGATGAATCAAGAACAAAACTTGGAAAAACAAGAGTATGAATTGAAAGCCTAGCTTACGAAGCAACTAAGAGAGGATCATACCTTTCTCCTCCTCGTTCTCTCGGCAGCGCTTCGCTAGCGCTCCTTCCTCGCCTCCACTCCTCCTCCCAACCTCTCGACCCTAGCCCTTGGGGTGGCGGTGGTAGTGGAAGTTGTAGAGAATGAATGGGTAGGGGGGTCTATTTATAGGCCCCAGAAAACCACTAACCATGGTTAGAAAACTATGGTTTAGACCTTAACCATGGTTTAGCGGCCCATGGTTTTAGCCAAAACTTATCCCAAACTTGGAGCTTAAGTTAGAACATTCTAGAGGATTCTAGATGCGCTAATGACGCTTAATTAACACTAATCGTGATTAACTTTCACTAATTGTGATTTAACTTTCGCAGCTTACGCTTATCTTTTGTTAACTATTGATTAGTGTTTACTAATGATCATTAGCGGCTTTCAATCCTCATTAATTTCTTTAATCATGTTTAATTAGTCTTAATGACAGTCATTATGGATTAATGACTTCTCTTTTTTCGGAAAATCATAACAATTCGAAATGAAGTCCGATTCACACGAAACAAATTTCGTTGGTTTTCTCTTGACGAGCCGGATCTTATTATATAGGATCCGAGATATGCCAAGTTCAAGGTTTTACAATTATAACAACCTTAAAGGAAGTCTCGTCCTCGAGACTAGAAATGCAGGCATAACAACCTTAAAGAGGATTGAAACCATAACAACCTTAAAGAGAATGAACGTCATGTCATTTAAAATGAGCATACACATAATACATAATGTTATCATTCAAACAAGTACGGGTATTTCTCTCTCATTTCTACTTCAGGTTCCCATGTGGCTTCTTCAAACTTTTGGTTTCGCCACAATACTTTAACTAGAGGCACCTCTTTGTTTCTCAACTTCTTGATATCCCTTTCAAGTGTTTGCACATGTATCTCTTGGTATGTCAAGTCTGGCTCAACATGTAAATCATCATAACTTATCTTATGCTCTGGATCCCTAATGTACTTTCTCAGATTTGATACATGAAATACATCATGTATTACCGAAAGATGTGGAGGAAGTGTAAGTCTATAGGCAACTTTTCCAATCCGTTGAATAATTTCAAAGGGACCCACGAACCTGGGTGCTAACTTCTCATGCAAGTCAAACCTCTGAACACCCTTCATAGGTGATACTTTGAGAAATACAAAGTCACCTACCTCAAATTCAAGGTCTCTTCGCCTGGTATCACTATAACTTTTCTGGCGACTCTGAGCAGTTAATAGTTTTTTTCTAGCAAGTTCTACAGTTTCCCGTGTCTCCTGAAGTCTATCTGAATCATAAAGGTTCTTTATTCCGAGCTCTTGCCAACACAAAGGAGTAGTACACTTTCGTCCATATAGTGCTTCAAATGGTGCCATGCCAGTACTTGTACGGTAACTATTATTGTAGGTGAATTCTACAAGAGGCAAATGTTTAATCCACGGTCCCTTCCATTCTAAGGCACATGCTCGTAGCATATCCTCTAGTGTTTGAATCGTACGTTCTGACTGACCATCTGTTTGTGGATGATATGTTGTACTCAAGCATAGTTGTGTACCTAAAGCTTTCATGAAGTTCTCCCAATAGTGTGAGGTGAATCGTGAATCTCGATCAGAAACTACTTCCTTCGGGATACCATGGAGGCGAATCACATGTGTAATATATAACTCAGCAACCTGGTCTGGAGTGAAAGATAAGCTTATCGGAATGAAGTGTGCTACCTTTGTCAGACAATCTATTATAACCCAGATACTATCTTTACTACCAGTCGTCTGAGGTAAGCCAGTAATGAAATCCATGGAAATGCTTTCCCATTTCCATTCAGGTATATGGAGGGGTTGCAATAATCCTGGTGGCTTTTGGTGTGAAGCCTTTACCTGCTGGCAAGTGAAATATGAATTCACAAACTCAGCAACATCTTTCTTCATTCCCGGCCACCAAAAGTATGAATGAAGATCCTTATACATCTTCGTAATTCCTGGATGAATATATAATCTAGAACAATGAGCTTCTCGTAAGATGTCTTTCTTTAGTTCAGGTGTGTTTGGTACACAAACTCTATGATGATTATAAAGTAAACCATCTTGTATCTGGAATCCCTCTATCTCATTCTTCTCAAGTTGTTGTTTCAAGTCTTTAAGGACTGGATCATCCTCCTGTCCTTTCTTTATTTTATCCCATATTTCTGATTTGTATCGATGGGGAATAGTTATAGTATAACCACTACTATCAAATGGTTTCCATTCACTTAACGTTGATAGTAAACCCCAGAAGTGGATAGCACTCACTAACCCAGGTGAATAAGTTCTTCTGCTAAGGGCATCTACTACGATGTTCCCCTTACCAGGGTGGTAGGAGATAGTGCAATCATAGTCTTTCAGCAACTCTAGCCACCGTCTCTGTCTCATATTGAGTTCTTTCTGATCAAATAGATATTTCAAGCTTTTATGATCAGTGAAGATTTCAAAAGTAATACCATAGAGGTAATGTCTCCATATCTTTATAGCGAAAACTACGGCAGTTAATTCAAGGTCATGTGTTGGGTAGTTCTTCTCATATGTCCTGAGCTGTCGTGATGCATACGCAACTACGTTACCATGTTGCATAAGAACCGCCCCAAGTCCTTCTTTAGATGCGTCAGTGTATACTGTAAACCCTTCACTCCCGGAGGGTAGAGTAAGGATGGGTGCAGATGTTAGGCATTCTTTCAGTGTCTGAAAACTAGCTTCACATGTATCAGACCATAAGAATGGGACCTCCTTTTGAGTTAGTCTAGTCATTGGCAATGCTATCCGTGAAAAGTCCTTCACGAATCTTCTATAATATCCAGCTAAACCTAGAAAATATCGTATTTCTGTGACAGTCTTCGGGCGTTCCCAACTCATCACCGTACTAACCTTTGTAGGATCAACTGATATACCTTCCCCAGAAATAACATGGCCTAAGAAAGATACTTCATATAGCTAGAAGTCACATTTACTATATTTAGCATACAATTTGTTCTTCCTTAGAGTTTCAAGTGCCTTCATGAGATGATGTTCATGCAGATACTTATCCTTTGAGTAAATAAGCACATCATCAATAAAGACTACTACAAAGTGATCTAAGAACTCCTTGAATACTCTATTCATGAGATCCATGAAGGCTACTAGGGCATTTGTTAGTCCAAAAGGCATAACTAAGAATTCATAATGCCCGTATCTAGTTCAAAAAGCTGTCTTGGGAATATCTGTATCTTTAATTTTCAACTGATGGTATCCAGATCTTCAATCAATCTTGGAATACACAGTTGAACCTTGTAACTGATCGAAGAGATCATATATTCTTGGCAGAGGATACTTGTTCTTTATTCTCCTCTGGTTTAGTTGTCTATAGTCAATGCACAACCGCATCGACCCATCCTTTTTCCTAACAAATAAGACAGGTGCACTCCATGGTGAAGTACTAGGACGAATGAATCCTTTATCTAACAGTTCTTGCAATTGTACCTTTAACTCTCGTAACTCAGCTGGTGCCATCCTATACGGAGGGATAGAGATAGGCTGAGTATCAGGTATGAGAGAGATTTCAAATTCAATCTCTCGCTTACGTGGTAATCCAGGTAGTTCCTCTGGAAATACATCAGTAAACTCGCACACTATAGGCACATCTTCTATCATTCTTTCTGACCCTGATGTAGTGGATACATAAGCTAAATAACCTTGGCACCCTTGCTCTAACAACTCTTGTGCCTTCAATGTAGAGATATATTTGATATTATCATTGGATGTCTTTCTAATGAACTGGAACTCTATCGAGTTAGGAAGGTGAAATGTTACTGTCTTCTGGAAACAGTCAAGACATGCATGATGCCTTTCTAACCAATCCATTCCTAGTATAAGATCAAAGTCCTCCATTTCGATTAGTAGTAGTGAAACAGGTAACTGATGTCCCGCTATCAGTATTATACAATTATCCAGGATTTCTTGGATTATAAATACTTGTCCTCCTAGTCCCTTGATCAAATAGGACTGTTGTACTTCTACTGGTATCTTACCCAAAGTCGGTACTAACCGTCGAGCAATAAATGAATGTGAAGCACCAGAATCAAATAAGGCATGTACTGAAAAGCCATGAATAGTAACGGTACTTCGTACGACTGTGCCTGAGTGGTAGGCTTGTTCCTTAGTAATTGCATTGAGCTGGCCATTAGGAATAGGCAAGCTAGAACCCGCAACACTTTGTGGTGGTTGTTGTGTAGGAGACGATCCTTGTGAGCCTCGACCTCTACCATGTCTTCCTTCATGTGTTGCTCCATTGCTCGAGGTGGATGTTATACTATTAATTGGGGTTGATTTAAACCCTGAACCTCTTAACTTCGGACAATCTTTCTTGATGTGGCCTTCCTGATGACAGTAAAAACACACACGTGCTCTTGTTTGAGCTGAAGATCCAACCACAGAGGTGCTAGCTCCTGCTGCTGAGTCACGAGGATATAGTGGAGGTCTAGAGAAACCCCTTCTTCCTGATAATTCCTGACCCAATGTCAGTGGTGAGCTTATATTGGAACCGGCTGGATGATAGCGACGATCTCTACGATTATAATGTGCCTTGCTTTTGGATGGTCCACTATTAAAGTGGAAACTTCTTCTTTGGCGATTTTCATCCCTCTCCATCTCAATACAAGAGGCGATGTCCATTGCTTCATCTACAGTTGTGGCTCTAAAACCAGCAAGCTTTTCTCGCAGATCTCCCTGAAGACCGCTAACAAATTTGGTAAGACACTCTTGTGGTGAAGCTTCTAGAGCTGGTGAGTACCGTAGTAGCTCAGTAAAGTGGATATGATAATCTCGTACAGTCTTAGAACCCTGATTCAAAGAAGCCAACTCTCTCCTCTTTAATTCTTCCCAATGAGAGGGACAGAAGTGAGCTCGGAACCTCTCTTCGAAGATATCCCATGGAACATGATCTACTAACTTCTTGGAAATTGCTCTCCACCATCGTCTTGCATAGTCTGCTAAGGAGTAATCAGCAAAGTGCACCCAAGTATCTGCTGGTGCGTGTATTATTCTCAACATCCTACTGATGTCATCAAGGCATAATTTAGCCTCGGTAGGTGTCTCTACACCTTTGAATCGAGGAATTTTTTCCTTTCGGTAATTATCTAGTAATGTTTGGTGTCTAAGAAGGGCCTTCTCCATTGCTCCTTCAACCGGGGTAGGAGCAAACTCAGTTGAAGGATGGTAACTAGATTCTTCCTCAGAAAGATGGACAGAACCTTCAATCCTAGCATCCGCAGGCTTAGATGCCTCGGGTCTCTCAGCCTGTGCATTGAGCCTCCCCTCCAATGCTTGTTGCCTTGCCCCATGTCTTGGACCATTGCCATCATAGCCGCTAATTGTCTAGACATGTCTTGGTCTGCCATGATCCTGGGATGAGTCAAGGTCAAAGGTTAGCATGATGTACATAAGGGACAATGACTTGTGAATGGTACTGCAGTCATTTATTAAGATCAAAGGATCTTAATACAACCATAGTTTCTGAATACCGCTCATAGTTATTAATTACTAAATAAATTACTGGAGTAACCAAGCTCTGATACCAATCTGTAACGTCCCCGTTTCCCGGGCCGTTGGATCCTCCCATATCCGGATCTGGTTACTCAGCAATAATTTATTCAGCAATCACAACTAACATTCAGAAATATACTGTAAATAAAAATACTCGGAAGAAAGTATTTCAACACTTTTCCATTCACAAAATAAAGTTCAGATGATACGTTGTCCCACTATAACCATTACATGTACATCAGCTTGAAAGGAAAATATACAAAAGATTACTAACTACCTTAAAGAGTAAAGCTATTGTGACTGGATGGATGTCTAGTATGTAAGCCGGATGAAATTTTAAAGTCCTTGCGATGGCTCACCGATACCTGTTGGGTTTTTCATAAATCATAGGATAAAAATTAGCGAATGCTAAGTAACGAAGAAGAGAAAAGCAAACAAATTGTGTAATTTTTCAAAACTTGATATCACAACAATTTCATTCCTTTTCATTAATTTAAGTCCTATTCCTTTCTATTCCACATTAGGGATTAGTCCAGGGGAACCCCACCATTCTTGGACTCCGAAGCTGTGGATGCTTCGGGATTGGAGATTGTGTTGATCTTAGTAAGCTTATGTCGTCGTACGTCGCCTCAACCAATCCTCCAATACTACCCTGACAATTTCCTTTTCTTTTATTAAACATGGTCTCAACCCTCAGCCTGGAAAAACAAATGAGCACACCGTCCTCGAGGACTCGGTTGCTTAAAACCTCAGGCTAACATGTAATCATATAACGTAGCGGCTTTAAATACATGTTATCGTGACCCAGCCGCTATTGAACCACCTGTGCCTCCACATGGCACGACCACATCTTCTGTCGTTCCAACCCGAATATATTGGCTCCCGGTACCACGCGTTGTAAAACATTCATTTCGTGCACACTTATCATAATAGGGCAACCGTGTACCACCTAGGTAGGGAAACGCCAATACGGGTTCCTTCCGACAAACCTACAAGTTGCATGCCCGACCTGTAGTACTACTCCCAGTCATCCTTAACGTGACACACGATCCTTTTTAGGATCCAACTCAAACCACATCAATTCACATGATGTAATTCTTTCATTAAGTTTTCGATTTGCATAATCAACAATACTTAGTATAGACTCACGTATATATTATTCATAAGCATATATACTCGTATTTATGCCTGTTTTAACTCCCAGACCCAAACTTTCAAAGCCAACGCATCAATTTGATGCGTAAACCTTATTTTAGTGGGAATCACAAAGCAATTCTTCAGACTTTTTCAAAAATAGACAAAATTAGGGTTCTTCGTAGTAAAGAACAAAAAATCAAGAATTTCAATAATTTCTTATGAAAACCCAACAGCAAAAGGAAGGATTTCGTTACCTAATCGAGCTCTCTCTCGTGTATGCAAGGCTTTATCGAGTTTCATTTTTAGAAAGGCTATTTTAAGGCTCCTGAAAAGATCGAATTTTATTTTTCGTATCAAAACGCTAAGAACATGTTAAGAACGCGAAGAACGCGAAGAACGCGAAGAACACGAAGAACGTCAAGAACATATTTTCTCTTAAAATTTCGGCAGAGTTTCCCCTTATATCGGGACATATTTCTCAGAAAATTTCGGCAGAGTTTCCCCTTATATCGGGACACATTTCTCGGAAAATTTCGGCAGAGTTTCCCCTTATATCGGGACATATTTCAAAATAAAAACGAAAAGAGTTTCCTCTATAAAATCAATCGAGAGGAAAACAACAACGAAACTGGAAGAATATACTCAACAACAAGAGATGAAGAACCGGTAGACACCACACATCTTAGGTGAGTGAACGTGTGACGAATCACAGGGTCACTAACGTGCATAGCCGCCCGCACCTAAGTAGGGTATTACACAGATTTCTCCATCAAAATAACTATAAAAGCATAATGCGAAGAATAAAAACATAAACGATGGAGAATCGGTAGACACCGCGCGTCTTAGATGAGTGAACGTGTGACGAATCACAGGGTCACTGACGTGCATAGCCGCCCGCACCTAAGTAGGGTGTTACACAGATTTCTCCTCGAACCACAACAAGAAAACGAATCGGAAAGAAAGATGAATCAAGAACAAAACTTGGAAGAACAAGAGTATGAATTGAAAGCCTAGCTTACGAAGCAACTAAGAGAGGATCATACCTTTCTCCTCCTCGTTCTCTCGGTAGCGCTTCGCTAGCGCTCCTCCCTCGCCTCCCACTCCTCCTCCCAACCTCTCGACTCTAGCCCTTGGGGTGGTGGTGGTAGTGGAAGTTGTAGAGAATGAATGGGTAGGGGGGGTCTATTTATAGGCCCCAGAAAACCATTAACCTTGGTTAGAAAACCATGGTTTAGACCTTAACCATGGTTTAGCGGCCCATGGTTTTAGCCAAAACTTATCCCAAACTTGGAGCTTAAGTTAGAACATTCTAGAGGATTCTAGATTCGCTAATGACCTTTAATTAACACTAATCGTGATTAACTTTCACTAATCGTGATTTAGCTTTCGCGGCTTACGCTTATCTTTTGTTAATTATTGATTAGTGTTTACTAATGATTATTAGCGGTTTTCAATCGTCATTAATTTCTTTAATCATGTTTAATTAGTCTTAATGACAGTCATTATGGATTAATGACTTCTCTTTCTTCGGAAAATCATAACAATTCGAAAAGAAGTCCGATTCACACGAAACAAATTTTGTTGGTTTTCTCTTGACGAGCCGGATCTTATTATATAGGATCCGAGATATGCCAATTTCAAGGCTTTACAGTTATGAGTGAGACGAAGTGACTATTCAGGGTTTCTCATGTAATTCGTGATTACGCAGGGTTATGAATGTTATTGCAAAATTACTGAGGGTTATATGTGTAAAAATCCCTTTATTATTTAATTCAAATAAAGGAATTAAATAATTTAAAATAATTTTTATTGCATAATAATTTGCCATGAGCTTTAACAAAAGGATCCCATGTAACAAAAGATCAAATGATCTATGGGATCATCTAAAATGTTAGATTATGCATAAAAATAATATAATATATGTATGTCTACCTCTAAGCATGCCAAGGCTCCTTCTCTAACAACTTTTATTTCCAGGTATAGATTTACATGTTGACCGATCATTCTCTTGTACTAATCAATCACTTTTGCTAATAGTTTAACTCATTGATCAATCATCTTAATGGATTATTGGTCAATCGCTTTCTTTTTTTATTTTTTTAGATTGATCGTAATCTGGTATAACGATTAAATAAAATATGTTTTAGTCTCTCATCATATTTAATCTTTGATTGATAACTTTATTTATTATCAATTTCTTTTTGCTATTATTCTAATTTGAATTTCTTACCTACTTTGGATTTTAAAAAAAATTAAATAGTCACTTGATAGACTCATAGAATTCTTGTATGGATTGATTAATCATCGCCTCTATTTTTAACTATTAATTTTATTGATCGATCACTTTATCAACCGATTGATCACTTTATAGTTTCGAACAATCACTTTATTTTGACCGATTGATCACTTAAACTTTTGAGTAAATGTTTGATACTCATTTTCCCTACCTATACCTTAGTTCTTTACCACTGACTATTTCTTGATTATAGAGGTATTAGACTTGCACAAGTAAGAAAAGAAACAACTAGACCCAAGAATCAAGATGGAAAAGTTGTATTCTTTCTACCAAGATTTCGAATTCTCTCTATACCCAAATTCTTCTAAGATTGTCTATTACATCCACTTGTGTCTTTCTATTATTTGCTAAGAGAAGTTCTTAATGATCTCTGCGCATTGCATTCATACTTCCAATTGTTCGTCTATCATCATTGGTATGATTATTATGTTTAATTGGTATCACATTCTGACATACCTTTTGCATAAGATATAATTTATATTGATGTTGTAAGATTGTTTGCAACATTTTCTTTTTCAGTGCCATTGTCTTGAGAATCCAACATATTATTGTAAAAACTAGTTAAGTTATTTGCATATAATTGTTGCATAACATATAATTTTCTTTGTTGGATTCAACTATGAAGATTAGAATGCAATTTTTCCTCACAGCAAAACATGTATTTTGTTGTATGGGATATCGCCAATCTCGAGTAATCCAGCGTGGAAAAATATAATTGGTAAAAAAATTCCAAAGTCCAAAGAATTATAATCTAAGCGGCTTTTTTTCGAGGGTAGAAAGTAGGGAATCGTCCCAAATGATTCTGTTTTTGAAAAAATGTTTTGAATCGTTCAATTAAATCGAGTTTAAATTAAATTATTAAGAACATAAAAATAAAAAATTACTTATCGATTTCATTTTAGAAACCTCTATACAAATTTTACAAAGGGAATACGGATTGTGCATAGAAGCTTTTTCTTTCTATTGAACACATCATTAGTCCAAATTTTTAGTCGAAAAAGAAAGTGACAACAAAACTATCCTAATCAAATCACGTCAAAATAATAAATCGCAATATTAATTACTCCTCCGTTGGAAGAAAACGTTAGTGGTTAAAAAATTCCAAAATTAGAAGAACTAAAAAAGTAATTTAAAATATTAATTGAGTTTAATTTAAATTAAATTAGACATGACCGAAATACCCTTATAATGAAAATTGATGAAATTATTAGATTGAAATCTAACCATGGTTATGATTGGCTTTCCTCAACTGCAAAAGGCGCCCCTTCATTTGAAATGAAAGCCTTTCACCCCTCGACACACACGCACGCACATACACACGCATAGGCACATACACATGCGTACACACACACATACACACACATGCACACCCACACCCACACGCACACCCACATGCACACGCACACATGCACACCCATTTGCACGCACGCGCACGCGCACACGCACACATGCACAACACGCGTGCACACATGCACACACACATGCATACTCACACACGCACCCACATATGCACGCGCACATGCATGCACACACATGTACTAAGATCTAGTATGCATCGTACATGGATGATAATTGAAGTCAGCAGCTCTCCTAAGGTTCTTGCATCTGGGAACCGTGGGGAAGAGGATAAAGTTGGTCCTTGGGAACAACTTGATGCACATCCCCCTTCAACCTTTTGAGCGAAATATGACAAAACAGAAAAAAATAATCGCATATAACATTCCATATAATTTTGCCAAACAAGGTGTTTAGGTCACCGTGTACTTGCGAAATAGTTAAGAGCAGAGATATTATCGGCATAATTAAGAAAAGGCCTCATGTGTAAGAATCCTTGATAGTTTAATAACACACTTGTAGTCGGGAAGAGATGGAAGAGTGGGCACCTGAAACTGCATATGCTAATGCTCCTTTGATATCCACTTGTTTCACAGCGAGGGGATGCTGCCAAATTATACTGTTGCTCGCTGCTGATCTCTCCCTACAGAAACAAAGGAGGATTTTCCTCTCTGTAAAAACCATCATCTGAATAAAATAAATAACAGCATCTCAAGCTGAACCAAAGATACTGTATCCTAATAATTCCCTGATACTCTTCCATATTTTTACTGTCTTAATATCAAGAAGGAAAGATCCGATCAACAAACATATAGGCAGAAATCATTGAAGAAAAAACATGTATTAAATAACTGAAAGTTGGATGAAACATGAACAGAATCATAACGTGGTGCAACAGATATTTCCTTCTCTTGGTCTGCTTCCATGACGAATTCCATGAGAAATTAAGAAGAAGTAGGTGATAGTCTATCACGAGCTCCATTTATTCATTCACAATAAGCCCACGCACATTAAGTGAAATACATAGCGAATTACGCACCTGTCCGGAGCACAGACCAAGACCCGATAGAGATTGCTTGCGACGAGGGCATCGACAAGAGACCTCAGCCCGCACGCGTCGATTCCGTCGTCGTTGGTGACCAGAACCGCCGGCCTCACCACCATCTGATCGCTCTTCTCCTCCATCTGATCTGTGATCTCGGTAATAGAAGCTGATGCCCAGAATGAGGCTTTATTGTTTAAAGACTTCCCTGGAGGCGTTTAGTCGTTGCAGGCGTGGGACAGCTTTTATTTAAAAAAAAAGGCCAAGAAGACTATATTCTCTCTTTTTTATATAACTATGGAACAAAGTATCTTAGGCCCCGTTTGTTTGATTGGAAAGGAATTTACAATGCAATGGAATCAAGACAAGAATGGAATTAACAATGTAATGGAAAGGAATAAGTTTTTCCATTCCATTGTTTGGTTCATATTAGGAATTGAAAATGTTATTATGAGCCACATTCTTTCTTATGTTTGGAAAGGGAAAAATAATAGAAAGAAAATAACATTTCTTTGATATATTTCATTAAGAAGAAAAAATAATCGGTATCCTCCAACTTATTTTTCATATAATTGATATATTTCATATAAGGAGTCAATAGTAAAATTTAAATGAAAACTACTTTGATTTTTTTTCTCATATTGTTATATTTGATATATCCATATCCGTATCTGCTAAAATGTTTTATTACTATATCTGTATCCATATCCTAAAAAATAAAAATGCTATGGGTGTCCATATTCGCAAAAAATAAAAACATATATCCATTTCCGTATATGTATCTGCTAAAATGTAACCCATATCCATATCCTAAAAAAACTAAAGATGGTATATGCATCCATATCTATTGCTGCAAAAAATAAAAATCCATTTCCATATCCATATATGCCCCCTCCTCATCCATCTCCATATCTGTATCCGCAAAAAAAATTAAATTCATATCCATATCCGTATATCTATTCGCTAAAATATAATCAATATCCATATATTAGAAAAAATAAAAATTACGTCCTTATCCATATCCATATTAGAAAAAAATCATATATCCCTGTCCATATCCATACCTGGAAAAAAATAAAAAATTATATCTATGTTCGTATCCGTATCCGCAAAAAATCATATCTCATATTTTATCCATGTAATAGATATATTTAATTTATATGTATTCATATCTGCTGGAATATCTTGTAACCATATCCATATCTCTATCCAAAAAAATTGAACTGTATCTATATTCGTATCCAAAAAAATATCACATATCCATGTCAGTATCCATATATGCATATATTTGTAACTTATCCGATCTTTTGCATCCATATATGTGTATCCATATTAGTGTCCATATATCCATGTCCAAAAAAATCATATCCATGTCAGTGTCCAGAGAAATATCCAAAAAAGAAAAACATATATCCATGTCGATAACCATATATTTGTAACAATGATATACTAATTAAAAAAGCATTGAATAAGAATACATTCATTAAAATTTCTAAGGAATGGAATCGCAATTCCTAGGGGGGTACCTAGGAATGGTGATTCCCATATATGGGGGAATCGAGTTTCCTTTGTAATTGTTATTCATGCCGTAATATGGTCTAACAAACATAGGAATGGAATCGAGAGAGGAATGGTGATTCCATTTTCCCCTCTATTCCTGCATAACCATCGGGGCCTTAAAGACCCATTGTATTCTTTCTAGTCCCACAACCCCCAACACCAATGTCCATATTTTTTTGCAATTAAATTTGCATCCTTTTATTCTGACAAAATCTAAAATATTATCCTTATGTTGGTGTGATATAGGAGTTGGTGTGATATAGGAGCACAAGTATAATAATGGAAGAGCATTATTGAGAATTTCGTAAGAATATAGGTTCACAAGTGTAGCTGTAAAAAGGTAGGGGTATAGGTAATAATGAAAAAAAACTCGAAGTACACAAGTGTAGAAAAATCTTCTTTCAATATTCCCTTGATAAATTTGATAGTTCTCGTAGAATATTTTTAGCACAAAGTAGTCCCGTGATTATTGAGAGATGACTAGTTAACTATTTTGGCTCTTGGGATGTACAACAACAAAGTATTTTCCCCACAAATAAGTAGGTCAGCTACATTAATTTTCTGCCTCTTTTCAGATCTATTTTGGATAATTCTCGAGCTTAAATCTAAATAACTATGATCCATTAGGATAGTTTCATTCCAATAGTTATTGGGCCTTCCTCGCCCTCGCTTAACCGGCTCTACATCTCAAATCTCGCATCTTCTAACTGGTGCATCAACCGTCCTCCTTTGCAAATAACCAAACCATCTTAAGCAGTTTTCTCTCAGCTTATCCTCTATCGGGGCTACACCACCTTTTGTTCTGATCGCATCATTCCAAATCCGATCTTTTCATGTATGACCACACATCCACCTTAACATTTTCATTTATGTTATTGTCATTCTCTGCACATGTCTATGCTTCACATGCCAACATTCTGATCCATGGAGCGTAGCCTGTTTCATGACTGCTTTACAATACTTTCCTTTGATTTTCAAAGGGATTTTTTTTATCACAAAGAATAGCAGAGGCTCCTCTTCACTTTAGCCAACCTGCATTTATTCTATGAGTAACATCCCCGTCAATTTTCTCACTTGTTGCAAAATAGATCCCAATACCTCTGAAGGTTATCGTCTCCAATCTTTGCCTCGAGTTCTTCACTATTTTTTCCATCAAATGTACGCTCCTTATATTCAGTCTTAGCACTACTTGTACGAAATCCTTTAGTCTTGAAGGCATGCCTCCAAACCTTCAGCTTCCTATTTACTTCATCTCTTGGCCCATCAATCAACACAATATCATCGATGAGCAACATATACCAATTTACATCATCCTAAATGTGACTAGACAACTCATCCATAATCAAAGCAAAAAAGAATGGACTCAAAGTTGAACCTTGATGGATATTGATGCTGATGTTAAAATAGTCATTCTTCCCATATTGGATCCTTACACAAGATGAAACCCCATCACACATATCCTTTATAAGGTTGATGTATATGATAGGTACTTGTCTCTTCTCCAGAACTCTCCACAATATCTCCCTTGGGACTGAATCATAAGCCTTCTCCAAATCAATAAAAATAATATGGAGGTTCTCCATTTTAGCTCTATAAATCTCCATTATTCTCCTCAAAAAGTAGATAGCTTCAATAGTGGAAACCTGGCATGAATATGAATTGATTTTCAGTTACTTTGGAAACTTACCTCAACCTTCTTTCGATGACACATTCCCAAATTTTCATAATATGACTCATGAGTTTGATACCTCTATAATTCAAACAATTTTGAATGTCTCCTTTATTCTTATAAAGAGGCATCACAATGCTTCTCCACCATTTGTCAGGAATTTTCTTGTTTCACCAAATAACATTGAATAAATTTGTGAGCCAAGTCAAACCCATACACCTAGAACTCTCCAAACTTCTATTAGAATGTCATCAAGTTCTATACATTTCCCATGTTTCATAATCTTTAAAGCCCCCTCCACTTCCTTCCTTTGTATCTGTCTATAGCTTGCACGATTCAGGTAACATTCACTACCGGCAAGATCTCCCAAAGTAATCTCTTTATTCCCTTCCCCAATGAAAACTTATGCAAGTACTTCTTCCATATATTCTCTATATCATGTCCTACTAAATATAAATATACATGCCTATATAGATACAAATGCATGACAAAATCTATCGAAGTATCCATAGAATGTACATATATATCTACAACTATCTCTCAAAAGCACAAGTAGGAATAAAGTAAATTGTACAAGTAACCATCACAAGTATGCACCATGTCTCATGCAAGAACGACTCTGAAGCTCCAAATCTACCAACCATGGATGCTACTATTGTGACAGATACTAACACATGTTGGGTCCACAAAAAATACTGATTATATGAGTAATTAATCAGTATGGTGATACACAACCACTAGTGAAGAAGAAATGCTAAGTATATACACACACTCATTACAGAGCAAGCCTCTACAAGGCATATCTCATCTTACCAGGACAAATATACGATAGGTGCATTAAAAAATCAATTAATTTTGAACATGCATAAACTCGTCAGAAGCTTCCAAAGTCCACAACCCATCGGTGAAGGTCCACAATGGCATTGTGCATGAGTCGGGGTACCAAACAGAAAACCATGCACTAGGCATAGGGTAAGAGTCCACAAGCTATCTCTATTAATATGCAAACATATATACATTGCTGAAATAAGCAATTTAGTTGGCATCCGTATACCATCAGTAAAGGTATATGTTTGATGCTACTGAAGCATCGAAAAAGCTTGCGCTGCAGAAGGTAGTTGCGTTGGTGGCCCACTAACCGCCGAAATAGTTGGCTGCCTCAAATGACTAACCATCGACAATAAGTGTCTTCCACGTGCATGAATCACCACCGAAAAAAATATCGATGGCTATAGGAACCATTGATAATGAGTGTTACTATTATATTATCGACAGTTACTTAACCTCTGATAATAACTCCTGTAAAAAAATACAACATCAATTGTAGTTGTTCAGCTGCAGCTGTTGGTAGTATACCTGAAATATTAGAGCATCCTCCTCCTCTTCATCCTCTTCATCCTCCTCCTCTCCATCTTCTCTCTATGTGTTATATATTATAGCATTGAAAGGTGATAGTTTAGAATGCATATCATAGATACTTGAAATTTTAAACACATCACAGATTCAATGCATATAATACTTTATAATTTCAGGCACATCATAGTTTGAAGAATTTAAATACATCACAGTTTCAAACACAAGAAAAAACTTGACATCATAGATATATTTCATATCAGGCGTAACACATTCTTAGCTACATGACAAACATTCAAAAATTACATAGGAGGATCATCATCATATGCAGGTGGATCGTTTCCATCACGATTACGGTGCAGAGGAACGAGGCCCCGTCTAGATAACTCTTTGATCAACCTACGAAGTTGATCCATTATCTGCGAGTTCTAGAGAAATGTATCTCGCAATTGATCCTCCCTCTCATGCAGCCTCTCCACCTCCCAGGTCAAGATCTTGGCCTTATCTTTCAATTGTTGAAACTCTGCAGATGACGGACCACCCCTGCTTGTCCCATAGAAACTTATCTTGGTGGAAGACGCACCACCAAGAAGAACCCAATCAGAGTGTTATGTAGCTGGTGAATAAATATCGAAACATTTCCTCATTCAACTTTTCTGGAGTTCCCTGAGTTGGACCTAATTGGGTCTGAAGGAAGTCAATCATGTGACCCTACATTTTGTGATATTTATTAGATAAAACACATGCTTCATTAGTCAAAATAAAGTTATTATTTAACTTTCATGTGCTTCTGCACATCTCTCATGAATGAAGGTCATGTTTCCTCTCTTAGTTAGTCGTCTATTGGGTGATCTCGAACAGTCTCACCCAATCTACACTCTCTCTAATCTCAGCCTTAAAAAATACAATATATCAGCATATAGTAGAAGATATATAATTTAGGATATGGATAAACTTACATGCTTGTATTTCAATTGATCCAAACTTGTCCTACCCAATGTATGGGTAGGACCACGAGCTTTACTCATGTTGGTCTTGTTCTTATCGAATATATTATGCATTCATATGTTAAATTTAAAAGAAATTAATTAAATAATTAAGATAATTATATTTGTGAACTATCGTTACCTTGAACTCCTTACTATCCCGATGTGTAAGAGTCATTTCCCACTCAGCAGGATGCCAATCTTCAGGACGATTGGCTCTCGCTTCAGCCGTAGTTGGGAAATGGTCGAAATGCTTCAATAGATTCATAAACAAATGACAATATAATAAATATCTAACCATCACATTTACAAAGTATTGATGTACCTAACCTTCTTCCCCTTGGCTCATACATCACTATAGATTTTATCAGCTCTCTGCAAAATCCCCTCATCTATCGCAGGGACATCACCCGAATCAAATGAATTATGTCCATCATGAGTAAAACATGATTACTTGAACAAATTGTAATTTCATTCAGCTTTGTAGTTGTATATGTACCTTCATGTCAAAGATGATGGCAACCTTTAGTGACCACGGGACTTTCCTAAAGTCGGTCGTCGTCATGTGAATATGCATCCTCGCAGTGGGTTCCAATCTGCTCGACAAGGGACCACGGTATTCTCCCAATGCATACCCGCGTGGAGTCACAACAACCGTTATTCTTTCTCCGACTTAAACTTGCTTAATTTATGGCATTTGACACAACCTCTAACTTTCCTATAACGACCCGATATACGAGAGAATTTATAGCTTATTGTGATTTCAATGGAGAAATACAAGTATTTACTTATTTTTCATATGATGATGATGAGACATCCGTATCATGATGTGGTTGAGTGTCATCTATCTCAGATGGAGGATGAGAGGCTCCCTATCCCCTTCTTTCTTCATCATGTATATTAGGAGCAAGCTTAGAGTAATCACTACCCAAAGAGGCTTTGTCCTCAGGTTCGTCCTTAGGCTCATTCCGCCTGTAAAAACGTGTCTAGACCATCTGCATTTATGTGGAACATTATTTAAAAGAAACACATTTCAAAGTAAGAAAATAATCATATATCAATTTAAATAAATAATAACAAGAAGTTACTTTTATCTATGAATTTGGAGCATTGCATGGAAGCAACTAATTTATATTTTATATTTTACATTCCTATAATCAAATTATATTACCATAAATTTCTTCCTTGAAAACACAAGATGGAAATAATGCACGAGAAAATAAGGATTCCAAACTCTAGATCTCCACGTGTTGTTGGTATGTCTCCTCCTCATCGTCATCACCATCTTCTTCTTCACTAACTCCATTATATCTTCATGGGGTTATCTTTATTAGAATTATCCAGCTGCTATTTGCATTGTATGGTACATAGAAAACCTGAAGCACTTGACATGTTAGCAAAAATGTTCCACTTTACTAAGAATGGTTCTGCTCTTATTAAGGCTTATGTATCCATTCTTCGTATCTAACTTACAACTCATATATTTAAATACATCGTACCAATGGTACTTAAATAAAACTACCTACCGGTCATATTGAAAGCTAAGCTCAACCATCTCATTGATTTGTCCATAGTATCCGTCACAACCTGATGGTAAGTTATATTTTACAAACACTCTAGATAATTTATGTTTTTAATGTTATTTTTTGAGTAACACTTGAATCTATATCCATTTATAATGTACCCATTGTACATGTGAGTAGTTGAACGACCTCCTTGCCAATATATCAAAATCTAATATCCAACAAGTATCACTTCCAGCCTTCATTTGTTCTACTCTTTTGACAACCCATCCAATAACATCAGTTTCATTGTCCTTCTAAATCCTATGTTAATTGATTTCCATTCAATGTAGAATGGATTGACTTCAGGGACTTGTTTAAGCACGTACAACTGTGCCAACTGTTTGTTCAAGTCATGCATGGGTAAGAGAGTTGTCTTATTAAATGCTCTACCTTGTATTTCAAAGATCGAGAGCTAGTCATCGCCAAATTTATTGTAAGGAACATCCTTTCTCTCAAGTCGTTTGAATCTTTGCTCTTCACTGTTGACATACATCAAACAAAAAGTCATGCATTCCTCAACCAAATAACCCTCAACAACGGAACCTTTCGATTTTGACCGGTTCAGAACATAATCCTTTAATTTATTAAGGAACCACTCTATGGAATACATCCATCGATATTGCAGGGGTACGACGATCATCGTTTCATCTACCAAGTGGATGACCAAGTGAACCATCACATCAAAGAAAGTTAATAGAAAAAGCCGTTCAAGCTTGCATAGCATCTCCATTATCTTCGCATCCCATTTATCCAAAAGGCTTATGTCATGTGACTTAGCTCAAACAATCTTGAAAACAGTACCCAATTCGGTAATAGGTTCAATGACATATTGTGCCAAAACACCGTGAATCACTAGAGGAAAGAAAATCTTCATATAGACATGGCTGTCATGATTTTGGAGGCCACTTATTTTATAAATTTTATTTACGCACCTAGAAATATTCGAATATAAACCATCTAGAACCAATATCCCTCATATATGAGAGTAATCGAGCCTATTCATTCGAATCTAGATAATATAGAGCATCCGGCATGTCAAAGCCATCATTCTCCTTATGTATCAGATGTAAGTGCTGACAAATTCCGAGTTGTTGCAGATCTTTGCATGTTTTGATAGTGTCCTTTGAAGAGTCCATGATATTAAACATATCAAGAACACTATCTATGACATTTTTGTCGATGTGCATTACATCTAGATTTTGATTGAACTAACTACGTTTCCAATACGTTATTTATACATCGTGGACCTAAACATATTTCACAAGTGAAGGAAGTAAATAAAAAGTTGTTTACCACGCATCACGGAAAATGCGAAATATTTAGCAAATAATTTGCCAAAACAATGTTAAATCATCATATGAACTAGAAAATGTAGCACAACGATGTGTGCATCTAGAAATTAAATAAATATATATAAGGAAATAATTTCCTTTATGATGTCTAATATTCATGATGAATAATGAAGATAGATCAGGGTTTACCTTTGAAGTGTGAGTTTCTAAAATAAGAAGCCCCTCGAATCAAGTCCGATCTGTAGACTTCTCTGCCGTGGGCAAGGAGAATAGTCGTATTGCTTCCCACAAACCCGAACATCGACTAGGGAAGTTAAGAAGAGAGTTGCAAAGTGGTATACTCTTAAGATTCTCTCTAAGGGGGTGATGAATCTCCATTTCACGACATTTATTCTTTCATTTTGGCCTTAAATACCTAGCTAAATGCATGCATATATCATTAATTTGTCAAAATAAACACATGATAAAGTGTACAAAATACTGTATAAAATATTGTATATTTATTGTATTAATTCTAAAATTAAAGAACAAAGGAAGAAAAGAAAAATAAAGGAGACACCATAGGTGTTGATTGCCCCTAGACCCTGAGACCCAATTATCATGATGACTTGGTCGACAAGGATAAAAGTAGGGAGAGATAGGGCAGATGAATTATATAGAAAAACACAAAAACCCTAATTGCAAATTCATCAATAATTACATTTTGACACCTATTTTATTCTTCATTATTTATACCTCAAACCAATAAACTTTGTACATAAATATGATAGATAAAAATACAAAGAAAAAAATATAAAATTGAGTTTGTAGAAAAATAATGCATAGTGTTCTGGGACATACAAAGTAAAAACTCAAAATAAAAACTTCACAGACTTGTATCTTCTCTGTACTCTATCAAAATGGACCAAAATCACCTTTATTTGTATATAACTCTTAATAAGCTATTTAATGAAGGAGACTTCATTTAATTTGGAGCTAAGATGCAAATTTGGGTTTTGGGCACTTATTGTGCAATATACCTGTATATTTTAATTATTTTATTTATTCTTTGTGTTTTTCAAATTCATTTATTTTTTATAAAACTATATATATTATTTTAAATATACGTACATAATTAAATTAGAATAAAACCATCAAATAAAATTAGAATAAATAAAACATATAAATACATAGATGAAATACACTTGTATACACTTGTAATGTATACATACATAATTAATTATTGTACATATTAGATTAGAAAAATACAATAAACTTATCTAAATGAGTATAAAAATAAACCAAGAATATATAAAATACCTGTATAAAATATTTAAATACATATTACAAAAAATAAAATACCAAAATACATGTATTTATACGTATATTTTATATGTAAATATTAACTTGTAATAAAAATCCTCATAAAAATAAATAAAAATACAGATAAAATACTACATTAAATTATAAATATTTTTCATATTTAATAAAAAATCAATTAAATCGTTTATTGATTTTACCAATCTTTTCCTTCAAGGATTTTCTAGTTGGTCCATGTGGACCAACTAGAACCCTCCGTCCGTTGACCTTTGGTCAACTGACCCCCTCTCTCTTCCTTGAGCTTCGACCTGTCAGACTCGAATCTTCATCCCTTTTTCTACTTATCCTCATCATCGTCTGCCTTGGCGTGAATAGTGATTTTTGGAGATGGAACATACATGATTCACACCATTGCCAAAGATTCGGTCACAAGCTCCATCGAATCGATATGAATCATCGATCGAAGACCCTCTGGTTCTTAGCCTATAAATAAAGCCCTCCGATCTTCTTCTCAAGTTTGATCCTTCTTCATTCCCTCTTAGCCCCTCAGAACATGTGCAAACCATTCCTCGTAGTGACAGCTCGAGATCTGGAGGCTTTGCAGCGAGGAGGAGGTGCAGAGGAGTGATCCACCACCATCACCATATGAGGAGCCAAGACAGAGGTTTTGCTTCATTGTCCCACAACCGGCTGGAGGCCTTTCCTTCTATCCTTGGGTAATCTCGTAGTCGTAGCTTCTTTTTTAGCCTTTAATTTTAGGGTTAATCCAGTCTTTAGCTTTAATTTTGAAAATGCCCAAATCGCCTGGAGCTTGAGCTCCATGCTAAATCACTGTGATCCAACTATTGGTTCGACCCACTCTCCATCTCATTCGCTCCACCTTGTGGCCACCTTCCCAACCCAGATCTCATCAAGATTTGGCGAAATGAGGTTCCCTCTATTGCTCTTCGCTGGAGCTACACCTTCATATCATCCCATGCCAATTTTTGCCTAACCCCTTGGTCGAGGAGATAGTCCTCAAGCCCAAGACCCTCCCTTTTGGTGCATAATACGGGGCTCGAAGACCCATCTAGAATCATCTGGAAGACCTGGAGCTGCTCTAGGTCATTTGTAGCCTTCCGAGCTCCTAGAGCACCTTCGAACGTTTTGCAGACATCCAACACATGTGGAGGAGGCCCAACAAGCTTTCGAGCCTATCAGAAGTAGGATCCATCTTCAAAGCTGGGAGATCCACAATAATGAAGTTTGTTGATCGGCAGTTCTTCAGTGTTCTTCGTCTACCCACACGAGACGTCAGATCATCACCATGCTCCAGATCTAATTTGTAGCATCCGTCTCGAGTGAAATGGTATGCATCGCTGGCTGTGCGATCTTCAACGTGGCATCCAGACAACGACTGGATCCAAGGGCTTTAACTGGTAAAATTGAATGATCTCTCTCGCAACTTTTTTGTTATTTACAAATGGTCCTGTAACCTTTTAAATTAGTTAAAAACTTTTGGTATTATTTGCATGTATGCCCTCGTAGCTTGTTGATTTTGCATTCTAGTACAATGTCAGGTCAGTTGGACATTCTGCAGATGTACCCTTGCCCCCATTATTGTATTTAATATTTGGTCTATTAAAATCAAGTTAACATTCAAACTTTTAGGTTATTTTGCATGTGAGCCCTAGCAGTTTTTTTTATTTGCAAGAACACCCATGTTAGCTTGATTTAAATTTATTTATGCATTTATTTTTATTTAAAATAGCCCCTATGCTCTAAAAATCTCAAAAAATAAATGTATATGCATGATCGATTGTTGATTTACGCCATTAATTTTCTTTGTCATTTTGCATACATTTATCATTTATTGAAAATCATACAGAGTATTTTACTCCCTGTTTGACTTAGAAAATACAAAAAAATAGAAAACGTTTCTAAAAATCTAAAAAAAAGCACTGTTTAAGCCTATTTTCTCACTCCAGACCAAAAAATAGAAAAAAAATCTCAGTAGAAACTCTTAAAATTATCAAACCCTTGCTAACCCTAAAAAATTATAAAATATTTTGAAAAATCCCAAAAATATTACTTTATCTTCTGTATTTTTATTTATACATATAACATGTATTAAAATTGATTTGGAGAAATTTTGAACTCATTTCCTTTTTTTAATCCTCAAATCAATTCAGCTTATTTAAACAACCCATGTTTTCCTTTATTTTTTATTTTAAAAATCCAAATAGATTTGCAAAAATCTCCCAAAATCCATAAAACAAGAAAATATTTTAAAAATATAAAAAGATTTTATTTGGCCATTTTTTATATATTATCTATATTTATACATAATATATCATTAATAGATTATTTATTCAATATATTATTATATATAGTATAAAATATTATTAATTATTATATACAACTTATAATCATTTTAAAACTTTAAAATAAAAAAGACCGTTCTTGGGGATATTTTCTGATTTTCATATATTTATTGTATGTATTTCACTATATAGTACTTCTATTATCTTTACTACCTTATATACATTTATATTATATATATTATATAATATTAAATTAAAAAGAACAAAAAAGTAACATTAAAAAAAGAAGAAGAGAATTGTTTTATTTAATTAAAAATCCACACACACATTGATTGAAATTGTATGTACATACTTATACACTTGCTTTATTTATTCATTTAAATAATATCTGCGACGTCTCGCGCTTCTTATGTTCGACCCCTATTTTCTTGTCACTATACACTTATCTGTATAGTATAATAAATTTTGATCTACATCCATACTTGATTGCTTGATTCTATTTTGTGGGTTGATTGTTGGATTGTCTCTTGTCTCTGTGAGCGGTAGCCTCATCGATTGCACTCCCATCTTTTGTAAAGTGCAAGACCCCCTCCTCTGACTTTATGATATTTCAAATGGTCTCGTTGCTGGGGAGCAACAGATAGCATAGCTTTGTGTACATTTTTATGTCCATCATTTCTCTCATATTTTTCTGCTTATTTATTGTTGATAATTATTTGATCTGTTCTGACCCATATCTCTTTGTTTGACTTTCTTGTGAGAGACCACGTGGTGACAACCGCTTCCTGGGAGGTGGATGCACCCAAACTGTGAGGAGGTTGACTCTTCCTCTTATGAGTCAACCAGGAGAGAGCAGGAGAGAGGCAGAGAAAGGAGGAGAAGAGCAGCATAGTCACTTTGCCATTTTAGTTATATTTTGTGAGGAGAGTGGCATTTATTTCATTTTTGTATAAGTATTTGTCATAATTTGGACATTAACACTTTTACGAGGTCCATTGTCCGGGTGTCTGTTCACCTGAGGGCCTTGTCACGTTTTTTTGTGTTTAATCATCTTCTTTTATTTTGTCTCATGATTTGAGCTTTCTGCCTTTATTTTTCATTTATTTTATGTGATTGAGCCCCTGGATTGAGGTTGCTTGACTTGGTAGATAGGTCCAACGCCCTAATAGAAGCATGTACCTATAGCCTCTTTTATTTGGACTTAATCAAATTAATTAATTGAAAATTACTTTATTTTAGAGTCGCACGCCGTGAGGGACTCCATACAGCGCTTGCAGGACCTGTTGTGACAGTCACTAAGGAGTCTCCAAGACTGGACTCTTGGATCCACTTTTGAGTGATTGGAAATTGGTTTTTCCTGTTTCTAACTATTCTTGTCGGTACGCTTTCATCGCTTGCATATTGCCATTAGTGTAAATATTTCAATTATATCTTGCACCCCGCATGGAGAGCGCTGGGAAGCATAGTAAGTCTTCTTACTTTGCTTGCATCATTTGATACGAGAGTGAGATTTCCATTTTTGTGTCCACTTGCATTGCTTTCCCATTCTTCCTCTATTTTGTATCACATTTAGGACTTAAAAAAATACAAAAAAATCATTAGGCGGATTGCTTGGAAAAATACCCCAAAAAAGTGAAAACTCAAAAAAATTTAAAAAGGGGTTGCTAAATAAACTTTGACCTTAATTAAAATCGGTAATGGACATTCCTGTTTTGGGTTCATAAAGCCCTCACTAGCTTTCAAGTACACTACAGAGTAACTGAGGCACGATCCCCTGAGGATTAGATCCAAAAACCCGATCTGCGGTAACCTTGATCATCACTTAGGTTGGAGAAGTATTGGTGCTTCTATCATACGTGGCTGAGTAGAGCCTTGTCGAGCACGGTGTTCCTGCCTTGTGTGGAGCATCCAACTTAGTCTAAAGTAATGAGCATAGGCCACAACCTCATGGGTGTGTCTGTTTTACCAGTTTGCGTCCGAGTACCTCGCTTGGAGGGAAGTAGTAGTTTTGTCAATTGGTTTCCTTTCTCTATTATTTGGCTGAGTAGCCGCCAAAAACATGAGATCAAGGACCTCAAAGTGCAAAGATCACATGATACAAAGGAGGTGGAAGAAGTACGAGATACTTTTCCGGTAGTACACACACTCCTATAGGGACAACATTCTTAAGGACTTGTTAAACGATATACCTGCAACAAAACCATAAAATTGAAAAGATTAAAATAGTCGAACTCTTATGGCTTCACTTGGGTTGAGTTAGTGAATATACAACTTGCCTGGTGTTTTTTTTATTAGATTAAAGTCAAAGATCAAAATCACACACACTTGTACCAATTTTGCCTTTCATTTTATCTGCTTTTATTTGATCCCGCTCGCTTTGAGCCATTATATTGTTTTTCACTCCTTTTATTTCTCATTGACCTCATTAATCCATCCTCGATCTTCATTTTGACCTCGAGATGGAAACTCATGGATGGCTTAGTCAGGACTCCACCGACACCCACATCGATTCCATGTGATCGACATCTCCAATAATTTGGGGTGATTCCTGAGAATACAGTCCAGATTTCATGAACCGCTCTCCAGACTCCTCACCTTCTTCAATAAACCAGGATTCTCATTTTGGATGGAAATCGATTTCCCTCCATACACCTCTCCATCCTTAATGAAATTCTATGTTGATCTTAACATAGAACGATTTTCCATATATGTTGCTTCTCTTCATACCGATCGGGGCATCATTCCTTGTACATATCAAGAGCCCGATCTGGAGCTACGAACTTTGTCAGATACAGATTCAGAGAAAAAGATGGCTCCTTCTAGAAAAGGGAAAGGACCTCAGCTTCTTTAATCATAGTCAAGCCAACAGCCAGATCAGAATGCAGTGAATGCCCGACTTCTTGCCTCCATATAGACGATCCAGCAGCAACTCACTGACCAAGAATTAGCCCAGGTCACTTTCCAGGACATATTGAATGATTTGAGAAGAAGGAGAGATCAATCAGGAGGAGGAGATGAAGAAGAACTCGGAGGTGGAGCTGGTGGAGGGTTGGCAGATAAGAAAAGAGGAGAGTGGCCCATGCCAACTCTCAGGGAAACTTACAACCCCGGTGTTGGACAAATGACAGAATGGATTCAAATAAATGTTGTCCATGCTCATTTTAAGTTGAAGCCTCAACTCTTGGCTTCGCTTCCCACCTTCCATGGGAATGCAAATGAGGAACCATACATCCATCTCCAACAGTTCGGGCACATTTTTAGAACGATGCACTACCCTCGCATTCTATTAGGCGTAGTCAAGATGATGACATTCTCGTTCAGCCTTCAGGACAAGGCTCTTCACTTGATAAATCATTTGGAGAAAGTAGTAACCGCCTGGGAGGAATTGAAGTATGCCTTTCTACACAAGTTCTACCCTCTTGGGTGGCTAAATCAGATGTGTGCCCGTATTGCAAACTTCGCCTAAGCCAACCATGAGTCTATTTGTGAGTCTTGGGAGAGGTTTAATGATCTACAAGAGAAGTGTCCACATCATGACATCCCGAGGACCAGTCTGGTCCAACATTTCTGCGGTGGACTTACAATTGAAAGTCAAAATCTCATCGATGTTGCTTGTAGCAGGTCACACTTCAACAAAGATGAGCACAACATCTAGCATATTTTTAAGGATATGGAAGAAGGAGAAGCTGCCTTGACATCATCCCAAGCATATCAAAGGCAGCCACAGATTCACCAGAAAGCAGTACACATGGCAGCCTCGCATGAGCAAGACAGGGATGAGAGCTCAAATCTGAGCAATATTGGGAGCCATATGTCCAAGGTGGATATTATTGAAAAGCGATCATGGGACCTCGAAAAGCTCGTTGTGATCGAACAAAGGACTCGATATTTAAAAAAAATGGATCAGATTACCAAGCAGCTAGAGCTGTTGGTAAGCACAATCAATGCCTGCAATTCTATGTCTGCATCAGCTTCAACTCCAACTGAGATGAAGGAGCAAGCATCACCACATCCTCCTCAGCAGAATTCCCCTCAGCCAGCGGTTCAATACATATATTATGTGCAAGCTTCAGAGCCATCATCGCCCCAACAGTCACAATAGCAATTGGTTGTATACCGGCCAGAATCGCAGATCCTCACAGATCCATACTCTCCTCCACCACCTCTCATTCAAGAGGTGAATGGTGTTTGGTCGAACCATGCGCAATTGACCTGTCCTGGTGGACAAAAGCATGGTTAACTTTTAGGCAATGACCCATTCCCTCAACAACAAGGAGGGAGATTTGTCTAAGGGAACCAACATCCTCACCACAAGCAGTCTCAACGATATCAGTTGGCCTGGAGACATAATCAGTACCAACAACCGCATTATCGTTAGCAATGATCTTATCAGCAGTACTCAGTTGTGCCATATCAGCACCCTCCTCCTCATCAGCAGCAATGCCAGTCGTCTCCCAAATATCCTTCTTAGCATTCCTACCAGCATCCTCAATGCCATGCACAGTCTCAGCATGGCCAGCATGTTGAACCATCAGAGGCCCCTCCAGTGAACCCTACCTTGGACTGCTTGGCTCGTCTTGTCAAGAGCCATTCAGATATGAGTCCGAAATTAGATGACCTTACTGTTGCCGATTCCGACATAGGTGGAGACTAATACCAATAATTTCAGAAAGCGTGAGCAGGTAGTTTGCGATGTCATGTCCATCGCCACATAGTTACATATGTGTGATGCTTTATTATCTAATGTCATTACTCTCAGGAGCGATAGGACGTTGCAGCCATATGCAACAATGAAGGGAAAGAATAAAGCTTCCACATGCGAGTCATCAGCTTCTTCTTCATCAATCGAACTAGCCATCAGGTCAGGTGAGGAAGAAGAAGAAGGAAAAGTACCCAGCAAAATTCAAAAAATTCAAAAAAAAATCAAAAACAACAAATAGAGGACATCAACAACTAGAGCACCATCCAACAAGCGATGGAAAGGACCGCGCCTGCAGCCACCTCAAAGCCAGCCGATGGACCCTTGCCTGTTATTTTGGGATGCCCACCACTTCAGAGGGGTGGAGAGTCTACTTTTTATCATCCAATTATTCAGCATGATATGGGCATAGATTTTGGTTCTGTAATTATGAACAATATTTCTATATTTGGTTTTGTAAATATACCTTTTCCAGATGCTTTAGAAAAACCAAAAAAATAAAAATTTGAAAACAGCATTGTCGGATCCAGATGTTGTACAGATCATTCAGAATCTTATTCTAGAGATGCCTTTGCTACATGCCAGTAAGTACATGCCAAAAATCAAGAAGGGACTTAAAGAGGCAAGCACTTCAAAGAGACAGTATGCCGAGCCATATAGAAAAATGTGAAGCACACCTTGACGGTGACGACAGTCAATGCGATCATCAACCTCCCTAGCAAGAAGAAAGACTTGGGAGCACCCCTCATTCATTGCACGATGTTTGATCAAGAGTTCAAACGAACTCCTCCTGATAGTGGATCATTAATCAATCTGATGCCCACTTCACTACTGAAAGAAATTGGGTTGGGACTGCTCAAGTCCATAATGATGATTCTGTAGTTTGCAGACATTTTGATTAAGCGGCCCTGGGGAATTTCGGAGGATGTCATCGTCACCATTTAGGGAATGCAGTTCCCTGTAGACTTCATCGTTCTTGATATGGACACCTCAATTCCTCTTCTGAATACTCGAAGCAGTAGTGGATTATGGCAGTGGATAGAATACCTTTTGCTCGAGCAGCGGTAAGGTATCTATTCAGACGATCCAGATGCTAGAATAGACATAATCTGCATCAGATGCGAGCGTGCCTTCAGAGCAGACATCAAAATGTGATTTTCTTGCAGAGATTAGAGATACAAACATGTTCACGGATGACATAGAGACCCATAAATTCCTCTCTACGGAGGAAGGAATGGATAGCACAGTTGACTTCCCCTCTGTCTTAGAAGATGAGATCTTTGTTGATTTAGAGCTTACCAAGTCAAGGGTGGACAGTGTACAGTTGACAAATCTGACCCCACCAATGCCCTGCACAACTACAGAGGTTACCACTAAGAAGATCCAGACACCCCCAAAGCTTAAGCAGCTTCCAAAAAAATATGAAGTAAGCCTTCCTTGTTGGTGAACTGAACATGTTTCCTGTTATCATCAACTCTCAGTTGGCTCAGGAAAATGAATCTCATCTGCTTGAGGTTCTAGAAAGAAACCGCAAGGCAATTGACTAGAAAATTTCCGACCTATGAGGGATTAATCCTTTATTTTGCTCCCATCACATTTACTAGGAAGAATATATCAAGTCATCCTAGGAATTTCAGCGAATACTTAATTCGAACCTCCAAGAGGTTGTCATGAATGAAATTACAAAATGATGTGATGTGGGATTCATATATCCCATCTCCGATTCAAAGTGGGTGAGTCCCTTACATGTTGTGTCAAAAAATTCAAAGATCGCCATAGTGAAGAACGACAAAGGAGAGGAGATTGCAACCAGAGTTCCTACATCATGGCGTGTCTGTGTTGATTACAAACGCTTGAACTTAGTGACCAAGAAAAACCATTTCCTGCTTCCCTTCATTGACCAAATCGTTGAGAGATTGGTCACGAAGGAGTATTACTTCTTGGATGGATATGCTAGGTATAATCAGGTTGCAATCACCCCGAAAGACTAAGAAAAGACTATTTTCACTTATCCATTTGGGACATAGGCCTTCTGCAGAATGCCATTTGGTTTGTGCAATGCCCCAACGACATTTCAGCAATGCATGTTGGTAGTATTTGCAGATATTGTCAGTAGTTTTCTCAAGGTATTTATGGATGATTTTTCAGTCTACGGAGACATCTTCGATAAATTCCTATCTTATCTAGATCGAGCTCTGAAAAGATGTTGTGATGTCAACTTGGTGCTCTCATAGGAGAAGAGCAATTTTATGGTAACATAAGGGATTCGGTTAGGCCATGTCATCTTAAAACGCGACATGGAGGTCGATCTGACAACGGTGGAGGCGAATTGAAGCTTGAGCCACCGACCAATCTGAAGCAAATCTAGTCATTTCTTCGACACGTGGGCTTATATAAAAGATTCATCAAAGATTTTAGCAGAATCACCCGACCGCTGACTGAGCTTCTAGGCAAAGAGGCAGATTTCATTGTTGATGCCAGAGTCCTCCAAGCCTTTACTCAATTAAAAGATCTAATCACTCATGCTTATGTTCTGCAGCCGCCAGATTGGTCTCTACCATTAGAGATAATGATAGATGTTTCAAACTATGTTATTGGAGCAGTTATGGGACAGAGGAGAGACAATCTTCCATTTGTGATTTACTATGCTAACAGAACTCTTGATGAAGCACAAAAGAACTACACATTCACTGAGAAAGAATTACTCATAGTTATCTTCGCCATGGAGAAGTTCAGATCTCATTTTCTCAGATCCAAAGTCCTTATCAACATAGATTATTCTACCATCAGATACTTACAAACCAAGAAGGGTGCCAAACAAAGGTTAATAAGATAGATCCTTCTACTCCAGGAATTCGATCTTGAAATCCATGACAAACCTGGAGTTAAAAATGTGATGGCAGACCATTTGTCAAGATACCATAGTCAGATACTCTTGAGCATAGCTTGTTACCGATCAATGAAACCTTTCCAGATGAGGCTATTCTGTCAGTCATGTCGCTCCCTGATTCATTGATATTGTGACCTATCTTGTATCCAAGAGAACTCCACAAAACTGACCAAAGCTAAAAGTCGACAAATTCTTGTCGGGTGTCTATTTCTATCAGTAGGAGAATCCATATCTCTTTTGTGAGGGGGTAGATTGTATATGGAGGAGGTGGCATTCCTCAGGAGGAAGTTCACAATGTCCTCGAGCATTGTCACGCCAGATAAGCAGAAGGACACCACTCTAGAAAGCGCACAGTGGTAAAGGTGTTACAATGCAGCCTTTGGTGGCCGACCTTATTCAAAGATGCAAAAGATTTTGTAAAACATTGCACTGACTATTAGAGACTAGGCAACAATATTGGAATACGAGTCACAATGCCTCTAAAATACATTCAAACCTCAAACATGTTTGATGCATGGGGTATTGACTTCATGGACCCGTTCCCCAACAGTCGGGGATTTGAGTATATTCTACTTGTTGTCGATTACGTCAATCGTTAGGTGGAGGCTATATCAACCCAAGCCGCCGACAGTCATACCATATGTCGATTTCTGAAGAAACATATCATTGCAAGATTCAGGATCCCCAAAATTTTATATCAGATAGGGGTAGCCTTTTCATCAGCAGAGAGGTGAAGAAGATGACTCGGGAGTACTTCATTGAACATCGATTAGCCTCTCTACACCACCACAGTCTAGTGGCTTGGCATAATGTTCTAATAGGGAAATCAAGACCATTATCCAGAAACTTGTACATTCAGATAGAAAGAACTGGCCTCAACTACTCGACTTAGTTCTCTGGGCCTATCGGACTGCGTACAAGTCACCTTTGGGAATATCTCCCTAACACTTGGTGTACGGCAAGCCATGCCATTTTCCCATTGAGCTAATTCGTAAATCATTATGGGCAATCGGTATTTATAATTTGGATCTGAAGAAAGCAACAAAGAACAGAAAAGTATATCTAAACAGACTTCTGAAATTCTGTGACTATGCGTACGACAACAACCTCATGTACAAGGAGAAGGTCAAGTGGCATGACAAGCACATCTACCGCAAGACCATTGAGCTAGGTTAGAAATTTTGGTTGTTTGATGCAAAGTTAAAACTATTCCCAGGGAAGTTGAAAAGCAAGTGGACAAGGCTATTCATAGCGAAGCATGTGCATGACAATGGAAGCATAGTCAGATTGTCTGTTGATGCATGACCATTTATCATCAACAGACAACTTCTGAAGCCTTACCTCGAGCATGATACCTTCCTGTTCGTGGTCGACTCTATTCAGGAAGTCTATGAGCAAGAACTTCCAACTGCAACATCTATTGATTCAGACAAGGCACTCAAGAAAATTTACTAGTAATTTTTTTCTTCTTTTCTTCTTTTCTTCTTTAATTCTTTTATTCTTCCAAAAACTTCACTCATCCCATTCATCATTGCTATACTTAAGATATACTTCATCCTAAGTATAGGGTGGATGAGTGTATGTGGGTGTTTATTCTTTCTTCCATTCACCTGTCTCCTCGACTTTTGACATTCTTTCTATACTTAGGGATATTTTACCCTAAGTATAGGGGGAGTCCCACCTCGACCCTCCCTACTTGGTGTATAGTTTACTATACTTAGGATTATTTGATCCTAAGTATAGGGGGGATGATCGACTTTCCTTTCGTTATTCCGTCGTTGTAGTATAGATTTTTCAATGCTTAGTACGAGTTATATCTTCCTTTTCTCTTCGGTCTATGAGGACATAGCTCAGCTAAGTATAGGGAGTCATATATACTCTATATATACGTTAGTTATCTCGTACTTATCTAATATTTTTAAATACTATGGCAAAGTAATAAAAATAAAAATACCAATTCTTTGTATATACTGATAATAAATTGGTTAAAAATATTCTACAAAATATTTAAAAAATAGTTGGAAAATATTTTTAAAAAAACTTTTGAAAAATTGTTTGGAAAATATTTTGTAAAATGTTTTCAACTTTTGTAAAAATGTTTTGTTTGTAAAAATTCTTTTCTTTATTTATATAAATGTTTTGAAAATCTATTTGCAAATGGTTTGGATGATGGTTGCAAAAATACTTTAAAAATATGCACATATTATTTGAAAAATCTTTGCCAAATGATTTTCAAATTTTGTAAATATTTGCAAAAATTATTTATCGAAGTAGTTTTTCAAAATAAAGTTTTCAAAATGCTTGTAAAAATCTTCTCAAATTATTTTGGGAACTGAAAAATCAATCTGACCCAATAGTTCTAAAAGAAGAAACTATCATCGATGTGTCGGTCAGATGAAATTCATAGAAATTTATTGTTTTCTTATTTACACTCCTAAACTAAATGTGTATAGTGTTAGTACAGGAGTGTCGAACTCAGGGAAACAAACTGTATAAAACTAGGGTAAAATACTAGAGAATCTAAGGTTAATGGATTTTCTGATTTTTTTTTATTTTTAGGGAATTTTCTGGATTTTTATTTGATTTTTTTGAATACAACATCTAACGTATCTTTTTTCCTTTTTTCCTAAGTCAAGAAAAACTAGGTTATGTGTCCCTAGATCTAATGAGACCTACAGATGCATAGACAAATATAAAAAACCTAATACAAGCACCTAGCCATGAAAATTTGTGGAAAACAAAGAAAAAGCACAAGGAAAACTACAATGAGGTTCCTATTCCACCACGCGCACGAGACCTGGTGAAATAAACCCTGAGAAGACGGAAGCCATGGTACAAGTCAGGATGCCCTTAAGGGGCCCATTCTACAAAATGTAAAAACAGGCAAGTTCCCTTTATTTCCTTTACAGAGAAAATACAAAAAAATAAACAGAAACTTGGCTTCTTGGATTTGTCTCATGCTGCTCAAATCCTGCAACACAACTTAGAAATAAAAAGGCGTAAAAAATGCAACAGAAAATGAGATGATGAAGAAGAGAGAAAAAGAAACCCTAAAACCTAAGGCTCTAATATCTACCCTAGTGTTGCCTCTCCGACAACTGTACCATCTGAAAAATCAATCTAACCTCATAATTCTAAAAGAAGAAACTATCATCGTTGTGTCGGTCAGATGAAATTCACAGGAAAAATTATTATTTTCTTATTTATACTTCCAAACTAGATGTGTCTACTATTAATACGGGAGTGCCGAACTTGAGGCAAACTGTAGAAAACTAGGGTAAATCATAGAGAATCCAAGATTAATGGGTTTTCTGATTTTTATTTATTTTTAGGGAATTTTCTAGATTTTTATTTGATTTTATGAACTTTATATTATTTTTATGATTTTAATATAGCTTTGTAAGATTATATGTATAGGTTTTATATTTTAATATTTACTTTTATATTTTTGAAGTTTTTGTGTATTTTAAGTGTCTAATTTTTATGAAATTTTAGAAAACATTTTTGTAATATTTATTTTGTTTTTAAAGTGAAAACAAGGTTTTTATTGAAAATTTCGAGTTATTTTGAATTCTAAAAACATTAATTAATAAAAAATATGTTTATTAAAAAGTAGATGAAAATACCTTTCAAACGAGGCATTGTACGTATTTTTGTGATTTTTCTTGAATTAGTTATGATTTTTACAAGTTTTATAAATTATGTATTTTTTAGTGGTATTAATATTTAGTTTTTATTTTGTTTTTGGTTTAATATGTAAAATATAGTAAAATATACTGTAGGCATTTTTTGTAGATTTTTTAGAAGTGGTTTTTATTTTTTTATAGATTTTAGAACGCGTATATATTTTTATGATTTTTTTAGTTATTTAATGCTAGAAAAATATTTATATTTTTTAAACAAAGTTATAAAATATAGAGTATAGTATAGGTTATCTATATGTAATTTTTATTTGATTTTTATATTTTTATATTATTTAATATGATATAATATGTATTTATTTAATATATAGTATAGGGGTATTTAATAATATATTGGAATAATGGGTGTTCATTTAATTATGTAAAAACTAAGGGATGTGCGCACAGATCTCCCAGATATCATGTGTTGGGGCATGCGATTGCAGGCCCAATGGGGCTTGTATGCAATTAACTAAGCGTCTAGGGGCCTATTTGTAAATTTCCCCAAATATCTGGACCTCATGCACGGATCATGTGCACTGCTCAAACCTTAAGCCTGTTTGGTTGCAGGGTTGGGCAGGGTTGGCCCAACCCTGGTTACTATTCACAAGGGTACTTCCTCCTCACAGATTACTATTCACCCAGCCCAACCCAACCCAACCCTGCCCAACCCTGCAACCAAACAGGCCGGGCGGTGGCTTTGATGTGAGGTCGTCGCATGGCTGTATTGTGGAGCGTGCGATCAGAGCCAATCGAACAGCTGCTATGTGTTCAGTTCTTCCCCAAATTGAAGGATCTGCTCCAGATAACAGTGCTTCATCTTGGAGATAAGGATTGCCAGTGGTTGTCTCCAGGAGACGTGAGGTGCTTTGATCAAGGAGGCGCGACTGAGGTTCGGTTTAGATCTACGTGAGCTCAATCAGCTGATGCAGTCAGTTCTGAGATGCTTCAAGCAGATCTATTCTATTTACTGCAATGCCTCCAGGTACGATGGAATTCTGAGCTCCAAGTTGTGACTTCGATGGTGCTCCGAGTGACTACCTCTTCAATTTCAGGTATTGCTCGATGATGCTCGGTTCCAAGCTATGGGTGGTTTCATGCGAAGATGTATAGTCGGCAACAGGTAGTGGTTCTGACTTGCGATCGAGTATCCGCAAATGGTGCTGCTCTTGACTTGCAACCGCTTCGCTCCAGGTTGTTCTTCTAACTGCTGAGAGTTTTTCGATCGAGGCGGAGGGGTTGTCGAGCAAAGTATACACAATGGATTTGTAGGTTGTAGTAGATGCTTCATCTACTACTTGACACCCAGTCTAGATGGTGTACATGTTCCTGCAAGTTGTGAAATAAAGCTCAGAGAAACGATCCTCTGGTAGAACGTTAAAGCACCAAAGGGAAACGTGATTGTATGTGTTATCCTGCACGGATGGGGGTAAAAGTTCGAAATGCTCAGATCAGATTTGATTTGAGATGGAGGGGTGATGAAGAGAGGGTGCAAAGCAGTGGAAGTTGATAGGGGAGGCAAATGATTGGAACGGGTTTGGGATTCGGTTCGATGAGGAAGAGGCGATTCGAGAAGAGAATTGAGGGATTGAGAGGAGAAATCAGAAGTAGAAGAAAATTAAAGCTATAGAACGAGAAACCTAACCTAGAAAGTTTGGATCGGATTGCCTGGGAATGGAGCTCGAAGCTCTAGGTCGTTGCCTCGACGCCTAGCTAAGGCGGAGGCTTCTCGCGGTGGAGCGAGGTTGCGCCAGCAAATGGATCACATCGGAATCTCCTTTTATTCCTCGCTAAACAGTGTCATAACGCTTCTGTCACTCATCGTCTACATCCCCGGAGCTTGCGGGAAGAGAGAAGAAAACCAACTGGCGGATGCATCTAGAAGTTGGGGGTCGTAGGGCTTTTATAGATGGAGGAAATGTGGAGAGCAAGTCACCGGATGGGGTCACCAATGAACGGTCTAACAGTCGGGCCGTTAGGCGGAGATAGGAGGAAGAGGATGTGACGGGAAGATGGAGAAGAGGCGGCGAACGGATGAAGCAGGGAGAAAGAAAGGGGAACGGGAAAGAAGACAGAAAAAGAGAAAAAATAATAAATAGTAGTTAATTAATTAAAAAAATTAAATAATAAATAATTAATAATAATAATTAATAAAATTAATGAATGAATAAATAAATACTTAATTAAATGAATAATAATTAATCAATTAAATAAGTAAGTAAATAAATAAATTAGTGATTAAATAAATAATTACATAAATAATAAGTTTTAATTTATTTATTTTAATAATAAAATATAAATTAAGTACAAGAAATGACCTATATTTAATAAAATAAAATTAAAATACATTGCATATTTTATACTAATAAGGTCCCAAAACCTACATTTTGCATATTAACTCCGATTTTAGTGAAATCGATTTTAATTCTATAAACAAACTTTAAAAGTGAACGCCTAATTCAGAGTCCATATGGTCGAGTTATGAGGTCCAGAAGTTTAGGGTCACGACTTTGTGGCTTTGGGATTTATTGACATTTATTAATAAATAATATTTTATATTTTTTTACTGATTTTTATAAACACACTAGAAGAAAAATTAAGTTAAACGGGGTTCGGAATAATTAATTAGAAAAAAAGGAAGGTCTATATACATATTGTACATATATACGAAGGGGTCCAAATGCCAAAACTCACACATTTTATTCTAATATTTTGTTGGTATTTTAATAAATATTATTTGTTATAAAACAAAGTTTAAAAGTGAGTTTGGTCAATTTGGAGTTTTCTATAAATAGTTATGAACCTTGGAAGCTGGCTTTTACGGCTTTGTCAATTCAGTATAATTAATTACATATTCATTAAATAAACTTTCTGATATTTTTATAAATTGATATATATATATTATGAATAACTTTTGTGAATAAAATATTTTAGTTTGAAGTGATCTTGGTGATAAATAAAATAGGTAAAATTTGTATGATGTGAAAAATGTGTACACTACAAAAAAAGGCGGGATTAGCGTGCACGGCTCTGCGTGCACCTGGCGAGCACATGTGCTCGCCCATGAGGGTCGTTGGTTTGAATTTTGCGGAGAGGCGCGGTTTCCAGTTTTGAAGAGCACATGTGCTCGCCCATGTGCTCGCTCAATTGTGCTCGCCCACTTGAATTTCCTTGCGCGGATAATTTTAGCGCCTTGAAATTTTGGGCGAGCACCTGGTGACGGCCTGTAGAGTACTAAGTGTGCTCGCCCAGGCCCGTAAACAGAACCTCGCGCGGCTCTTCTTCCTCATTTCTCACGCAAGTCTCTCCCATTTTCTCCCCTCCGGCGACCCGCCAGCCCTCCGCCCCGACCCCGACACCCGTCGTTTTTGTGTTTTGAGTAGATCTTCATCTACCACTCAGTATAATCCTTAATCCTTTCTCTTTTTATTCGATTTCATTACCTATTTGTATTGTTTGGATAGATTAGGGTTTAAATTTTTTGTTGAATGTAGTGTATTATTTTGATTGTTTATATGTGTTTTACATGTTAAGGATAATAGTAGATCACTATAGTATTGTCATTTCGAATTTGATTGTCTAAATAATATGTATAATTGTATGCCCTGTAGGTGTTTGATAAAATGCCTCAACCAACATTATGTTTAAATTTTGTAAATTTTAAATGACAAAATGCTTGTATGATTAGTTAAGATTAGTTATGTTCAAAAAAGATTAGTTACTCAACTTTTATAATGCCTCGGAATAATGTAGATAAAATCGCTCAACCAACATTATGTTCAAAAAAGATTAGTTATGAAATTTGTGAATAACTTTAGTTACTCAACTTCAATAATGTAGATATTAGATATTATGAACATCATTAATAACAGTTTTAAAATTTCATATCGTTTTGATATGAGATATGATATACACCAATGTTTCCTTTGTGATAATTTACTATCACATTAAATTCTAGTTAATGTGACCAATTATATCACATTAACTTATAGATAGGTTTATAATAAGTCCAAAATACAATTTAGTAATTATTAGAAAATCGCACAAAATCCATCACACACAGTGCGTCCTTCCACACCGGGTGGTGTGTGGCCCTGCACAACGGGTGGCGTGTGCAACACATTGGAGGATTTGATCACCTCTAACTGTGTTATATTTTTTTATTTTTTCACAGCACTATTGGACTCACTTTGGGATGTTTATCCCAGACCAATGGTCGTGGATTTTGATGTTTGCAGGTTCGATTTTTTTTGCAGGTGCCTATTAACTCTTAGTGACCCAAGCACTATATTAGGCACTAAATAAGGATCACACTTATCCCTAATCCCCATCATTAACCAGCCAAATATACGTAATTGCCCGGTTAATATAAATGAATAAATATTTTAAGATTATTTTATAGTCTCATTTGTAGCACATACAAATGTATGACGTAAAATGATCTTAAAGTATTAGTATTACATTTATATTAGCTTTCCTTAGTTCGGAGGTCCCGGACTAAGGGGGTCCGTAAGGATTCAAATTTACTAAAAGGTGATCTGTGTCACAATGTCTTTATTTCTTACGGAAATTCGATTCATAACCCCTTCCTCTTCTGTATACCAAATCAATCATAGTTATTATTGAAATAATCACTAATATGATTATTTTGATAATTAATTACGATTGATTTATGGGGTATACGGGAGAGGTGCAGGGTTATGCTGCCGAATTTTCGTTAGAAATAAAGATACTCGTGACAACGATTATCTTTTAGTAAATTTGAATCCTTATGGGCGGGCTAAAGTGATAACATAATTAATAAACTTCTCTTCTCATATTTTATCTCAATAATGTGATACGTTTAGATATCCTCAATTTCCTAGATTTGACATTTTAGATTATTTAATTCGGGTTCATCAATATGACCAATAAAGAATGGATGTACAACCGTGTAGTAGATGGACGTATAGCAGATGCCTTTCAAAGAGGTGTTCAGGAATTTATACAATTTGCTTACGCACAAGGTTCCCGTATTGTGGATTTAAATGGAACTATCTTGTATCCGTGTAAGAAATGTCGTCTAATGAGGAAGAGATCAAAAGATGAAACTCAGTTACATCTTTATAGAATGGGTTTCATGGAAGGATATCAGATTTGGTGGAGGCATGTTGAGAATTTCGAGGACAGAATGAATGATGTGGAAGAAGCTGACAATATTAATCCCTTTGCATATATGGTTATGGATGTTGCGGGTCCAGAATTTAATGATACTTTGTTAAATGATGAGGAACCATATGGAGAGTCTGCAGAATTTTACTAGCTGTTGAAAAAAGCGGAAGAGCCATTGTGGTTGGGTTGTAAGACATATTCAAAACTTTCTGCAGTCTCGGATCTTCTATCGATGAAGATGGAATATAATATGACCGATCGTAATTTTGATGCAATGCTGATGATTATTAAGAAGATGTTACCAGAAGATGCATAATTACCTGATAATTATTACAAAACGAAAAAGATGATGCGGAAGATGGGTTTAGCAGAAGTTAAAATAGACTCATGCATAAATCACCATATTCTATATTACGGTGAACATCAACATTTACAACGGTGTCCTGAATGTAATGAGCCAAGATATCAGACAGCTAGTAAGAGTGGAACAAAAATATCGAGAAAGATTCTACGTTATTTCCCGTTGACTCCGAGATTGAAACGACTATATTATTGTAAAGAAACGGTGAAGTACATGACATGGCACGCGGAACATAAAGTCGATGAATATATGGAGCATCCATCCGAGTCTGATTGTTGGAAAGAATTGATGTCAGCTTTTCCTACATTTAATGATGAAAAGAGGAATTGTGTTATAGGTTTATGTACAGATGGGTTTAATCCTCATGGAAGAAGTAGAGATTACTCTTGTTGGCCAGTAATGACAACGCCATATAATCTACCCCCATGGTTATGTAATAAGCGACAGTTTATGTTTCTTTTGGAGAAGGACCTGTTTATAAGGTTCGATCATACAACTCATGTTACAGTAATGGGTATCGTTTTCATACCTTAAATTCTGGTAAATATTTGACAACTCAAAATCATGGAGTGATGGTTCGCGGATCTTGTTATGAGGAAGATCATCTGAATTATTACGGAATTTTAAAGGAGATTATAGAAGTGGAATATAGTATACCAGACTTGAATAAAGTAGTTCTTTTCTTGTGTGATTGGTATGAACCCAATGGAGGTGTAGTACTCGATAAAAGAAATAACATTATCGGCATGGTGCAAAGGAAATTTATACGCAGATTTGAACCATTCGTCTTAGCATCTCAAGCGGATCAAGTATGTTATCTCCCACAAATATCAAAGAAGAGAAAGAGCATTGAAACAGTAACTGTTGTGAAGATAAATTCTCGAGGTTATATCTCCAATGATTCCAGTAATCAGGAAGATGCCATAGATGAAGTATTTACACCGACAAATGAAAGAATAGACTTAACAGAAGAAGTCTCAGTTATCGAATCGATTCGATTGGCTGATAATGAAGTTTTGTGTGTTGACTTACAAGATGATACTGACTCCAAAAATGATTACTCGGAAAACTCAGAAAATGAAGAAATATCCTTTAATCCCACCGAAATAAGTGATGAAGATTAGTTGTAAGTTTTATTATAAAATTATAATTGAATTAACTAAAATCTTAAATAATAAATATGTAATGCATCATTATTACAGTCATGGCAGGTTTTGGACGTGGCGGGGCGCATGGATCACATAGATCCAATCATCCATCTTCCTCAGACACACCTTCTTCCAGTAGGCAGCCCACCCCGGATGTTGTTCCTGATTCACAGTCCGACGAGGTTCGCCGGGTGATAGCTTACTACGAGTCTCTTGGTTATCCTCCGCCACCCTTTTACGTAGGAGGCTATGGAGAGCCATCTACCTCAGCAGCCCCTACAGGATTTGCACTCCAGGTCCCCATACCAGCATGGACATCGATGGGTTCTGACTCTCCTTCTTCTGGACGGCCGAGCACATCCGTGTCTTTACCCACTGTAGTTGGACATACGTCGGCGTCCCACCCTTTGTTGGAGGTTACGGCTGATGGGAGGTAAAAATTTTATAGATTTTATCTTTAAATTTTTTCCAAATTTTTATAAATTGTATGGAAGTTAAATTTTCTAGTAAATGCAGGGATTTTTTGAACAGCAACAAGGTGGCAAAGGAGATAACCAATATAATAAAGACACACTTGACTTCCATGCAATTTAGATGGTGTCGCATCCCTGTTGCAGAGCAGGAGAGATTGTTTGACATGTTTCTGGTAAGAAATGTTTCTAAGAAGTGATATAGAATTTTTTGGTCAAGTTTTTTGTATCTTATAAATTGTTATAATTTTTCAGAGTAGGTTTCGCCTTGGCTCTGGTCTGGGGAAGGAGGTTTATCGTAGAGCCTTCATTCGTTTGGCAGAAAAGAGAATGAGCGATACATTTTTCAAGGCAAGGAGAGACTCAAATGTGAAGACGGGATGCGAGGAGATGAATTTTGAGGAGATGAAGAGGTTCCCGCCGTCATGGTGTACGGAGGATATGTATTATACTTGTCAAATAATTTATATTACACTTTTTAAAATAATCAATTATCATAACATAATCCTTCCAGATGGGCGGATTTCTGTGATGCATTCGTTGCGGATGATGAGTTTGGAAGAAGATCTACGGCGGGAAAGACAAACCGCCAAAAACAAAGGATTAAGTCGACTAGTGGCTCTAAAAGCCACAATCAGATTAGAGCGGAGATGGTATTACGATTTAAAATTATTTTTTGGAGATCTACTTTAATATAATGCAATGTTGTAATAGATCTTAAAAAAAATTTCAGGCAGCTAGGTTGGAAAGGGAACCCTCTTTTCAGGAGTGGTGGTCGAGGTCCCACATGAGTGGGAGAGAAGGAGAGTCGCAATGGTCCATTCCTGAAGCAGGACAATTGTTAGTAAGTCTATCAATTTATTTACAATTAAATGATATATTATAACTTATTTATATATATTGTAAACTTTGTATTTTAGGATCGTTATCTGGCACTATCTGCAGAAAAATGGGGTGTCGATCCAACTGGAGAGCAACCACCATTTGATAAAACGATCTGGAAGCAGGTATATATGGATAAATATTATCTTACTATATTCATTTCTAATATATAATTTTATATTAAAAATTAAAAAACTTATAAGGTGTTGGAGGAGAGGGACGTTGTGGCGAGTAGGAAGCAGACGCTTGGTGGTCTTCCTCCATATTATGTGGAGGAACATCGTCACTCCTATTCTGCATACTCTCAGCCGTCGTACACGCAACCACATCCGTCCCAATCAACAGTTCCAATGGAGTCGCAGATGGCGATGATGGTGGAGCAGGTGACGAAGCTCCGAGAGGAGTTCACGGCATACATGTAAGTATTCTTCTTATAGAATGAGTAATACTTTTAAATTTCTATATCTACAAAATGCATGTAATAGATATATATCTTCCATATATAATATAGGTCGCAAGGGCGTGCATCTCAACCTGAAGAGATTGAACTTAATATGAAGAGGAGGAGGAGAACGACCCTGAAGAAGAGGCACGCATGTATGCGAGGTTCAAAGAAAAGGAGAAAGAAAAAAAGAAATCAAAGCGGAGTTTAGTGTCCAAATTTTTCAGATCAAAGAAGAAGTAAATTTTTAGTGGTTTAGACCTGTATTTTTTTAAACTTTTAGCGCATCTTTTAATTTATATGAACTTTGTTGGCTTTGACTTGTTTGTAATATTTAGATATTAAATTAGATTGTTTATTTCTGAATTTATGTATATTGCGTTCCTTTAAATTCTTAGTGCTAGTTATCTTACTCTACGAACTGCTATAATATATATACCCTTAGGGAGCTACCTGCAGTGGTTTATTGGCAGGGTATACAGGTTCGAGGGGCGTCAAAATCCTGTCGAACCTGTATATTTTTTTCCTGGAAATCACTTTGGGCGAGCACATGTGCTCGCCAGGTGCTCCGTGGGTAATCGCAAATTATAGAGGAGGCGATCACATCGGCCAGCACATATGTGCCCGCCAGGGAGCGGGCGAGCACATAGCGTCCCGATGTGCTCGCCCACCAGCCGTGGCGACTCTCACAGAAGCGAGCACGCCCTTAACGAGCACATGTGCTCGCCCACCCCTCGGGCGTGCACATGGCGTGCACTAGGCGTGCACATAACGATCTTTTATGTGCACGCCAATCCCACCTTTTTTGTAGTGTGTATATGTACATTGATGATCTTGATTTTCTGACATTTTTATAAATTAGGGTTCTTATCTCCCCCTACTTATTTATTTTATCGACCAAGTCAATATTGACCCGGTCTTGGAGTTAGGATCAGGCTGTACATATTCCATATCTACATCCTTCTTTTCTTTTTCTTTCTCTTTATTATTTTATTTTGGATAAAATAAGTGTTAAATATATAATATTAGAAAATGTGCTTAGAATGTTGATTAATAAGAATTATCGAATATTTACATGTATTTTACCAAGGATTTTAGCCAAAATGAAAGAATAAAGGCGATGAATCATGGATTCATCAGGAACTATATACATAAACCAAACAAATAATATTCTTTACAAACTCTGTACATAAACTTGTAAATAACTAACTTGTGTAAATTTTGGAACCTTAATTCTTCTAAATAACAAGAAGCACTCCCGTGTAAATATCTGCACAAAGATCTTTTTCTAACTCTTTTGTTTTAAAAAATCACTAAAAAATTGTAAAACCAAAAATCTATAAAAATGTGCAAAATATCTTCAGAAACGTGCGTAAAAGTTGCAAATCTTTTTTAGACACCTGTAAAAAGTTCAAAATCAGAAAATTGCATCACAAAAATATTTTCCTATATTACGTAACATTTGCATTTTTCAGATTGACAATGATAATTAAACTAGTCAAAATAAAATCCGGAGATTGGAGTGTGGTTGGACCTTAATCCAGTTAATCATAGGAACCTTATAGGAATTGGAATTAAGACACTTCATGTCTATTAGACTTAATTCTTTGAGATTATGAGACTTGGTTCAGCGTCATCTTGACTACCTAAGTGGAATATTTTGGAACACATACATGGCTCTTGTCGACATTGATCTTAGCTTGGACACATGCACCTTACACTTTGCATATCTCAGTTGAAGTGGTAGAGCGCTGGATTTGCTGGCAAGAGACACAAGCCAGTGGAAACATTGGAAATCACAATACTGTGGTCATTGTACCTCAACTTGATCTAGTAGCCATGAGGTCCAAAGATGGAATGTCGTAGGTTGCAATAATACTTCAAAAGTGGGATAGCTTACTGGCTCAAGAGGAAAAGGTCCATATGTAAATGCTAATGTACATAGTATATATATAATGGAAAAATAAAAAAACTCTTAAAAGAAAAGATGGGCAAAAATTAAAGAAAAATCAATTTCTGTTGAAGCATGTATATATTCAATAAGTAAGCTTGAGATTCAAAGTTAGTGATTTATGTGAGCCTGTAGCCGGATGACTTGGCCACTCTGATTAAGCATCTTAGGATAGGTAGCTACACTGGCTACCGTCTATTCTCTTCTCCACCTCCTCTTCTTGAGCTGGTTGTACTTGAATTTAAAAGGGAATACCTCGCTTCTCGAGGAAAGAGTTATTAAATTGGGGACTTATGGTCACCATGTTGGAGACGACTGACTTCTACCGCTTCAACCGAGAGGAATTATATATCACACACATTGTACAAGATAGACCCATAGTCATAAAGGATGGGGTATGACATCGACTTGTTCTGACCTGGCTTCTGAGGAGACTTGGGCATGAGTTTTGTGATTCTCAGAGGTTATTGTGTTTCAAGTACAATTCCGACCAAACTAAAAATCCAGAGGTCCGACTGAACTCCAAACTTTGATTTTATGGTGACAAATTTAAAAGTCCAAATCAATCCACTTTATTTCTTTTTCTTTTCTTTATTTTCTTTTTTACACTTAGAAAATAAGTTTTTGCTAGGGGCTAGTAAAGGAAAGTATAGGGGGTGATGAATCTCCATTGCATCACCTTTATTCTTTCATTTTGGTCTTAAATTTCTAGCTAAATGCATGCATATATCATTAATTTGTCAAAATAAATACTCGATAAAGTGTACAACATACTGTATAAAATAATGTATAATTTTTTATTTAATTCCAAAATTAAAGAATAAATGAAGAAAAGGAAAGGAAAGGAGACACCATAGGTGTTGAATGTCTCTAAAACCCAAAACCCAATCATCATGATGGCTTGGTCAATAAGGAATAAAGTAGGGGGAGATAGGGAAGATTAATTATACAGAAAAGACATAAAAACCTTATTTGCAAATTCATCAAAAATTACTTTTTGGCACCTATTTTACTCTCCATTTTTTATACCTCAAATCATTCCATGAATATGGATAAAAATACAAAAAAAATACAAACTTTAGTTCATTAAAAGTAATGCACAATGTGTCTGGGACATACAAAAAACTCAAAATAAAAACTTCACAGACTTGTATCTTCTCCATATTGTATCAAAATGGACCGTACTCATTTTAGTTGTATATAACTCTCAACAAGCTATTTAAAGAAGGTGGTTTCATTTAATTTGGAGCTAAGATGCAAAATTTGGGTTTTGGACACTTATTGTGTAATATACATGTATATCTTAATCATTTTATTTATTTTTTGTATTTTTCAAATTCTTTTATTTTTATAAAATTGTATATATTATTTGAAACATATGTACATAATTAAATTAGAATAAAATCATCAAAATAAAATGAGAATAAATAAAATACACCTATAATGTATACATACATAATTAATAACATATTAGCTCAGAAAAATAAAATAAATTTTTTTTAATGTGTATAAAATAAACCAAAATATATATATATATAACACCTATATAAAAAAAACTAAAATACATATTGCAAAATAAAATTAAAGTACCAAAATACAGGCATTAGACCTATATTTTACATGTAAATATTAACTTGTAATAAAAATCCTCTTAAACATAAATAAAACTACGGATAAAATGCTACATTAAATTATAAATACTTTTCATGTTTTAATAAAAAATCAATTAAATCATTCATTAATTTTTATTGATTTTACCAATCTTTTCATTCAAGGATTTTTTTGGTGGTCCACGTGGACCAACCAGAACCCTCCGCTAGTTGACCGTGGGTCAACTGACCCCCTCTCTCTTCCTCGAGATTCGACATGTCAGACCCAGATCTTTGCCCCTTTTTTTGCTCATCCTCATCATTGCCTGCCTTGGCGTGAACCGTGATTTATGGAGATGGAACATCCATGATTCGTGCCATTGCCAAAGATCTTGTCGAGCTCCATCAAATCGATTAGAATCATCGATCAAAGACTCTCTTTTTCTCATCCTATAAATAAAGCCATCCGACCTTCTTCTCAAGTTTGATCATTCTTCATTCCCTCTTAGCCCCTCAGAGCATGTGCAAATTGTTTCCCATGGTGACAACTCGAGATCTGGAGGCTTTGCAGTGAGGAGGAGGCCCAGAGGAGTGATCCACCACCACCACCGTCGGAGGAGCCTAGGTAGAGGTTCTTCTTCGTCAACCCACAACCGACTGGAGGCCCTATCCTTCTGTCCTTAGGTAATCCTGTATCCATAGTTTTGTTTTTATCCTTTAATTTTAGGATTAATCCAGTCCTTTGCTGTAATTTTGAAAATGTCCAAATCGCTTGGAGCTTGAGCTCCATGCCAAATCACCGTGATCCAGCAGGTTGATTGACCTGCTCTCCATCTCATCCACTCCCCCTTCACATTCTCCACATGGTGACCACCTTCCCAACCCAGATTACAGATCTAGTGAAACGAGGCTCCCCCCATCTCCCTTCGCAGGAGCTTCACCTTCATCTCATCCCACACCGATTTTTGCCTAACCCATTAGTCAAAGAGATAGACCTCAAACCCAGGACCCTTTTGGTGCAGGATACCAGGCTCGAAGATCCATCCGGAACCACCTGAAAGATCTGGAGCTGCTCTAGGGCATCTAGAGTCGTGTGAGCTCGTAAGTCACCTTCGACCTTTTTGTAGACATCCAACACACGTGGAGGAGGCCCAATAAGCTTCTGGGCATGTCAGGAGGAGGATCCATCGTCGGAGCTGGGAGATCCACCATATCGAAGTTCGTTAGCCAGTAGTTCTTCGGTATTCTTCGTCCACCCTTGTGAGCCGTCAGATCATCACCATGCTCCTAATCTAATCTGGAGCGTCCATATCGAGGGAAGCGGTACGCATCTCTAGTCGTGTGATCTTCCACGTGGCATCGAGACAGCTGCAGGATCCAATGGTTTTAGTGGTAAAATTGCATGATCTCTCTCACAACTTTTTGCTATCTACAAACGGTCATATGATTATTTAAATTAGTTCAAAACTTTGGGATATTTGCATGTATGCCCTCACAGCCTGTTGATTTTGCACCCTAGTCCGGTGCCAGGTCAACTTGGACATTGCAGTCGTACCCCTTATTGTATTTAATATTTAGTCTATTAAAATCAAGTTGATGTTCAAACTTTTAGATTATTTTGCATATGAGCCCCTACGGTTTATTTTATTTGCAAAAACAACCATGCTAGCTTGATTTAAATTTATTTATGCATTTCTTTTTATTTAAAATACCTTCCTTGCTCTAAAAAAACTCTAAAAATAGGTGTATGTGCGTGATTGGTTGTTGATTTACGCTACTAGTTTTCTTTGCCATTTTGAATGCATTTATCATTTGTTAAAAACATTTGGAGCTATTTTGACCTAGAAAATACAAAAAATAGAAAACCTTTTCTAAAAGTTCTAAAAAATAGGCGTTGTTTATTAGCATATTTTCTCACTCCAGAACAAAAATCAAAAAGTCAAAAGAAACTCTTAAAATTAGCAAACCTTTGCTAACCCTAAAAATATAAATATTTTAAAAAATCTCCAAAATATTACTTTATGTTCTGTATTTTTATTTATACATATTAACATGTATTAAAATTGATTTGAAGAAATTTTGAACTCATTTCCTTTTTTTAACTCTCAAATCAATTTGACTTATTTAAAATGCCCATGTTTTGCTTTATTTTTATTTTAAAATACAAAAAATTGCAAAAATTTCTCCAAAATTCATAAAAATAGGAAAATATTTGAAAAAGATAAAAAGATTTTATTGGCCCTTTTGCATACTTTAACTATATTTATGCATAATATATCCTAAATAGCCTATTTATCCTTATACATTATTATATATAGTATAAGTTATTATTAATTTTTCTATACACCTTATAAGCATTTTAAAACCTTTAAAAATTAAAAAAAGACTAGTCTTGGTACATTTTCTGAATTTTACATATTTATTATATATTTCATTATATAGTACATCTATTATCTTTACTACCTTATATACATTTCTATATCATATTATATTTTTATATATATTATAATATTAAATTAAAAAATAAAAATCAGAAAATTAAAATAAAAAGAAGAGGATTTTTTATTTAATTAAAACCCACACACACATTGATTGAATTTTGCATACATACTTATACACTTGCTTCATTTATTCAATTTAAATAATACCTGTTACGTCCCGAGCTTCCTGTGTTCGACCCCTACATGCTTGTCATTATACACTTGTCTATAGGATGTACTAAATTTTGATCCACGTCCATACTTGATTTCTTGATTCTATTTTGTGGGTTGATTGTTGGATTGTCTCTTGGTCTCTGTGAGCAGTCGCCACGCCGTCTGCGCTCCCGCCTTGTGTGGAGCGCAAGACTCCCCTCCTCTGACTTTGCGATATTTCAAGTATGGAATTTAGAGGACTTTCTCTTAGAATCATTGTTGTAAAAGGATAAGGCCTTGCCCTCCTTTTATACTTAAAGCACATGTCCTACATGTGCCTTGGTAGCCCTTAAATTTTAAATCAAGGGTTGAGACCAAGCCCTGATTCAATAAGGATTATCTCCTTGTTATCTCCAATCAATATTAATTAAAATAAAATAAGCAACAACTTTAGAGTCCTGATTCAATTAGAAATCAACCATATGGAGCCATGTGTACATCATATGTACACGTCACATCACCTTCCATATATGGAACTTGTTGTTGTAAATTTTATTAATTAATTCACTTGATAATCATATTATCAATATTGAAGAATTTATTGAGTTAATCCTTAAGTATTATGAATCATATTCATGAGCCCAAAATTAAATGTAAATCTAATTTACATCCACAAAATTAATGTGAATCAAATTCGTAAAATCTCATGCCTTGGAAAAAATTATGTAAATCATATTACATAAATATTTATATGAATCTCATCCATATAAATATTAATTAATGAGTTATATTTGTGAATTATATCACGAAATTGCACTTATTAATAATGTATCGTAATCATAATTATTTTAATATTTCCATTAGCAGTTATGAGTCCAAATCCAATTAGGACTCATGAGATAGGAATGCAGATACTTGGATATAATATCGGGGAGATCATACTATCAATGTATAATGACTTGAAATGCGGATAACTATCCAATTTCAGGGTTTATACCATTTTTTTGCAAAAATCTGTCACCTACGAATGTTGAGCTTGAGTTGTAAAACTTTACACTCTCCATGAGCTCAACGAAATGCATCACACTCTCCATGAGCTAGACAAAGTGTTGGTGAGCTGAATCCAACTTCCTAATCATATTCCAAACCATTTGGAGCTAAGAAATGAGCTCAAGGAGCTTGTACATTTCCATTTCCGTGACCATTTCTGTTTCCAACATTTAGACATTGAAATTGGAATTGAAATTGGATTCAAATGAATTGTGATTTAATCCAATTAAATCGAAATCATCTAGCTAAATGGATCCACTAAAATACATCTTTTTTCATCACTTCTTTGGCATCAAAGTTCATGCTAAATGATCCACTATAACAAAAAAAGTAACCCTGAGTGCTCCAAATACTCATCCATCCTTCATACTGGAAGACTTTGATAAATCTGAAATTCAAAACCTAGTTTAATTGTCTTCTTCAGAATATATCAATAGATTTCTCATTAGATAACTGGATGACAATATTAATCATATACTTTCCAAAAGCATATATGAATATCTCAAACTCATGTCTTATTTCATAAATAAGATGATCATGCATGGAAATCATTTTGAATCCAAGTCATCTCATGAGCGAGCTCTGTCTCTCGGTTCATAAAGTATGAACCTTTATGATTTCTTCAAGAAATCATACATCTCATATGACCTCATGTGCACACCAATGCCTTGGTATATGGACCTTGGCGAGGTCACCAACCTATTGGTATGTCAAATGTGTATACTTATCCATATAGATGCATATCTGTCTCAGGTTGAAGGATGTGTGCCTGATCGTGACAGTTACAATTCAGGTCTTAGTTTATCTCAACCTCATCAAGTCAACTCTTTGACTTGATTATTCCAACACTTCCGAATATCCATTCCTATGCAGAGGTATGCATCAAGAAGTCGGTTGGAAATCAATCTTTAGAGAAAGATTGACATCTCTTTCTCAGACTGGATATCTTTATTGAATATCACATGTTTGAAGTCAGTTGTGTCCTCCCAGTTGCATGGTATTCAATATGGCCATGGTACATAACCCTAATTGCACAAGGGACCTTAATAGTAAAGTGCATTCATTCATTTCATTTCAGATGACATAATAAAACAATAACTTTTATTTCATTAATGGGTCACTATGGCTTACAAGTCCAACAGTCTCTCACTATCTCTTAGAGTCATTCATGTACTCAACCCCATATTAATTATGCTAGAAGATGATTAGTCACTCTGTCATCGGTGACTATGCCAAGTTATGTTACAAACTTGCATACACTAAGTGAACATTAACTACATCCAATGTAGTTGCCACATCTTATGCAGCCAATGCTTTACTTTGTCGAAACGACAATAGTGTCTTGCTTCTTGATATACTTAGCTCACAGAGCACTACTGTCCGACAAGAATAAGAACCATGAGGTTGACTTCCTATCATCCAAATCTGATTGGAAATCCGAATCAGTGTACCCTAAGACTTGGAGATCATTATCTCCATAAACCAATATGTAGTCTCGAGTTCTTCTTAGGAGCTTAAAGATGTTTTTCACTACAGTCTAGTGTTTCTCTCCATGGCAGGATTGGTAATGGATTACCATTCCCACTACACGACAGATTCCTGGCCTAGTACACATCATGGCATACATCCGGCTTCCCACAATCGATGCATAGGGGCATCCGCCCATAGCTTTCTTTTTCCTCAACAGCTTGAGGATCCATCCCTTTAGAGAGGTGAATACCATGTCTTAAGGGAAGGATGCCTTTCTTGGAATTATCCATAATGAATCTTTCCAAGATATTCTTAATGTATCCTTGTTGTGAAAGTCCCCAGATCCTCTTTTGTCTGTTTTTGAACAATTTCAGACCCAAGATGTAAGAGCCTTCTCTGAGATCTTCCATCTCAAAGATATTAGACAACTAGACCTTAACACCGGTCATCATATCGATATCATTACCAATGATAAAGGTAATCATCTGCATGAAGCACAATGAACATGATGACGCTTTCACTAAGCTTCTTGTACACACATGGCTCATCCAGATTCTACACGAAATCATAACTCTTTATGATTTCATCGAATCAGATGTTCCAACTACGAGAAGCATGTTTGAGCCCATAGATGGGATTTCTTCAGCTTGCATACTTTTCTTCCTCGGCTATGAAGCCATGAGGCTGCTCCATACAGATATCCTCTTCGAGGTATCATTGAGAAACACGGTCTTGACATCCATCCGCCAGATGTCATAGTCCAAGTGTACATCTATAGCCAGCAATGCTATGATGGATTTGAGCATGGCCACATGAGAGAATGTCTCATCGTAATCGGTGCCTTCTCTCTATGTGTAACCCTTGTTTATGAGCCATGCTTTAAAGTTCTCTAACTTCCTATCGGGACCCCTCTTTCTCTTGAAGATCCATTTGCACCAAATGGGTTTGACCCCTTTAGCTGGATCTTCGGGGGTCCATACACCATTCTTGTGCATGGAGACTATCTCATACTTCATTGCTAGCATCTAGATATCCAATTAGCGATCCCCCAAAGATTCATCGAATGACGTTGGATCATTATCAGACTTCTCCGATGCATGGAATCCGTACATTTCAGGTTGTATTACAACCCTATAACTCCTTCTAGGAGGTACGGTCATGTCATGTTCAATTATCTCTTTAGTTTCGGGTGTAGGAACTTCATTGGTCTTGCTAGATTAGATTAGTTCCTTAACTTCATTATTTTCTTAAATTATAAGGACTTAATCTTCTATAAACTTGAAGTATCTAGAAACAAATATCCTTTGAGTCTCAGGATCATAAAGTTGGTATCTAATATCGTTCTTTATGTATCGAATGAAGTAGCACTCTCTAGTGTGAGATTCCAGCTTGCTTGCATACATGTTTTTAGCATGGATGAAACAACCCCAAATCCTCAAGTGTCGTACACTTGGCTTGGTATCATACCAAAGCTCATGAGGGCTTTTGGTATAGATTTAGATGGAATCTTGTTCAGGACATACGCTGTAGTCTCTTCTGCATGTCCCCAGAAACTGAGAGGTAAGTTGGCTTTACTCTTCATTGATCTTACCATGTCCAACACGGTTCTGTTGCGTCTCTCTGCAACTCAATTGAGTTGAGGAGTACTTGAAGGTGTGAGATTGAAAATAATTCCTTTCTCCTTAAGTGTTCTTTGAATTCATCTGAGAAGTATTCACAACCTCGATCAGATTGAATATGTTTTATCTTCTTTCCTATTTGGTTCTCAACTAAAGCCATGAACTCTTTGAACTTTTCAAAGGTTTCATGTTTGTGATGTAATAAAAAGATAAAATCATACTGTGAATGGTCATCAATAAAGGTCACATAATATTGATGTCCATTTCGAGTCGAAGTACAAAAGAGACTGCATACATCAGTATGTACTAGGCCCAATATACCTTTCACATCGTTCACCTTTCTTAGAGAAGGGTGCCCTGGATATTTTTCCATGAATACAATGTTTGCAAGTTGGTAAATCACGGAGTTTCAGAAAATCCAAAGGTTCATCTTTTACTAGTCTATTAATCCTATCAATAGACACATGTCCAAGTCTTTGATGCTAGATCACAGTTAAATGATCTCCATCTTCCCTTGATCGTTTAGGGGTTTTACTGTTATTATCATCATTAATGTTATCATCGGTATTAACATTCATGATACATTCATGTTTAATTCATAGAGTTCACCTGGTATTAGAGAACCATTTGCTATAAAGTTACCATAACAATTTATGATAAGTTTATTACAGAAAAGGAAAGTATATCCATGTGTAACCAGCTTAGATATGGATAGTAAGTTCCTTCTAACATTCGATGCATAGAGACAATCTCTAATATCTAGGACTCTCCCACTGAATAATGATATTCTATAGGTTTCAATGGTGATCGCTACAACAGTTGCATCGGATCCCATCTGGATGACTATCTCCCCTTCATCAAGATTTTTGGTGTCTTGAAACATATGCAACTGATTGCATATATGTATAGAAGCACTAGATTTAACAATCCAACTTCCTTCTCGTCCTATGAGTAAGTTGGTTTCAATGATGAATGTAGATTTATTATTTGCCAGAATTGTACACTAATCCTTCTCTAAGGACTTTACGTATTCTGGACCGTTACTCTTACAGAACCCTGGCTTATAGCAGTGATGGTAAACATCCATCTCTATGGATGTCAGATGTGTTGAAGCATTAGAAGAATAATCAAAAGTTTGACCTTTCTTCTTCTCTTGGATCGGACCCTTCCGAGATCCATGCTTCCTCTTGCGCTTCCCTTTAGTATGTGCAACCATTGCACTGCTAGAGGGAAAATCTTTCTTCATAATATCCTCAATGGATCTTAATGTAGAATGAGTGTGATTCACATCTACAAATATCTTCTTCAGATTCAGGAAGATGTCATGAGCGGATTCAATGACTATAAGTTGCTTCTAAACATATTAGACAATGATACAAGAATGTAGCAACGTGTTGTCGAATGATCCTTGTCCCACTTCTTGTTGAACTCACGTGCATCCTTTATCTGAGGGTTCTCATACTTTACAAATGAGAGCACATACGCTATATGTTCTATCTCAAGTACGAGTTCCAAATCATGGATCCAATCTGAATAATTTGGATCGGTCAACTGATTGACATCAAGCGGATTGTTAAGTGGATTGAGAAATTCCATCTGAAATAAGAGTCTCCTTTCGATTTTTATTAAACCCCAATAATATGAGAAAATGCAACTACGGTGAAAGAAGTAGGAACTCTTTCCACCTTACAAGTCCAACTTGTATTCTCAATTCAGTCTTCAACACCCACACGCGTACATATATGAAGTTAGCATGTTGTCGATTAGACCAACCATCAATGAGCGAATATCAATTTACGATATATGCAATCCAATGCAGGGGTCACTACGCATATGTCCCATCTCTTTCGAGGAACGACGAATATGATCCATGTGATTGTATTCCGGAGTTATGAATACGCATGAGCGTCTCCAAAAATACAACTGATGGCGAAGGAGTTCTCCACAATGATGGGAGATATGCATGCCATCATATGACTTAGTCCATATCATGTTTAAATTAATGATTAATTATTTCGAATCATATTCTCATGATTAATATAAGGGATAGAGTTAGGACACATGCTTATTGTCTTATTTTTAATTTAATTAGAACAATGACACTTAAGCAATTCTAGTTAGGGTTTGATCCATTTATACACTTGATGTTACCATATAGTATTACACCCTCACTAAACACAATTTAATATTCCAATTTTAGTTATTAAAGTAAAGCATGACTCTTCATGCTACCTTTCTTTGAAACAGATCCAGTCAGGTCGGACAGATAATGCCAATAGGGAGCGCTTCCACTGCAAATGCAGTGTAGGGTACCAATTAAATAACCAATTAGCATATCCATAACCTAGACACCTTCTTCGAATCAATTTGAGACAACACAATCGGTACATATTGTACTAATGAGGTTATATCGATCTTTGGACAATGTGATACTATATAGTCACTCTCAGATATTTTAGGAATTAAAACTCCTTTTAATTTTTCAAAAGGTCTAGTGCAACAATCTAGACATCTTTTGAAAACACTTTTCAATTTCAGAAGGTCTAGTGCAACAATCTAGACACTTCTTTGAATCAAAATAATTTTCAATTGTAAAGGAAGTCTAGTGCAATAATCTAGACAATTCACAATTTCTAACTGCATTGTAAGCATTCAAGTGCATAAATAATCAGAGAAATACGGAATAGAAAACTCTCTAATTTATTTCATATATTCAAAAATAAACAAACAATGATTTTGGATTCCAATTTCAAGCTGCGACCATCACACTTCAAATTAGAAGACATCATATAACTTGGACTTAAAATTCGTTGTGACCTCAAATATTTCTAAAATATTATGTCTAACTCATGATGTCAATATGTCAAATATATTTCTATCAATTTTGAGAACCGGAGGAGGAGTTACACCACCGAAATGTGTGCTCAAATATAAATCTTTATGCATATGACAAAAATTACCTCATATTAGAGTTTGAATCTTTATGAACCCCCTTAGTTAGGACCTCCGAACTAAGGAAAGACAACGTAAATGTACCATTATACAGATACATTGTGTCTCATAAGTACGTGCTACATATGAGAACAACAAAATGTCTGTAAAATAGTTAGTCATTTATGTTGACCAGACATTTACGTATATTTGGCTTTGTTAATGATTATGATATGGATCTACGTGTTCCTAAATACGTGCTTAATTAATGTGACTTTAAATAACATTTTTATGACGATTTACCTACAAAACAAAATTCAACCTACATACATCAAAATCACAACTATTAGACTGCGATATCTTGTCCTGAAGTGAGTCCAACAGTGCTCTGAAAAACTAAAAAATATAACACAATTGAAGATGATGAAATCCTCTAATATGTTGCACACACTTCCGGTGTGCAAGGTCAGACATCACTCGGAGTGGAGGGATGCACGTTGTTTGATTTGTGTCGTGTGATTTTGTGTATGGTTAGTGTTTTAACTTAGTTTTAACCACCTAGCTAGGAATTAATGTGACACATGTTGCATTAATTATGATTTAATGGGATAACTTAGTTATCACAAAATGGTTCACATGGTGATCATGCCATACAGATAAATGCAAACATACATATACGTATACTTACATACTAAAACATACACCTACCAGTACATATACATTCTAGATATACAGATACCCATAGATACAAACATGCATACATGCATATATACAACTGCATAGATGTACACATACATAGCATATATATATATATATATATATATGAGTAAAATGTGGTTGCTCCATGGGAGGAGCCAACGGGCTGCTCCCACCCCCATTTTCCTCCCATTTTTTGGAAAATAAAAATATGTATATTCATCATTATATCCCTATAACATGTCATTAAAATTTCGTCGAAAACATAGACTCATATGCCCTTCATCTAGAACATGTAATTTTAACGATCTTAGAATTGATGTAATCGACCTGTTCTAGATGGATGGCATATGAGTCTCTCTTTTTGACGAAATTTGAATGACATGTTAGAGGGATATAGTGATGAATATATATATATATATATATTCAAAAAAAAATAAAAAATAGGGTGGGAGCAGCCCGTTGGCTCCTCCCAAGGAGCAGCCACATTTTACTCTATATATACATATAAAAACATACATATACATACATAAATATAAGAGACTACTTTAGAAGTAAAAGTCTGGGTCATACTACTTAGTAAGGACATTAATGTAAAGAGATACTACTTTAGAAGCACAATATTCATATTCTATGTATTATTTTCTCCATTTTAAATGACCTAAGTTTCACACTCTTGAGATATATGTGTGTGTATAATTAAGAATCGATCGTTGCTTGAAATGAGAACATATTGCAAACACGTCTAAATTGGCATCACTGCAATCATAGGCATTGCAAACATAACAATCACTAAAGAAATGAGAATATATTCTAGTTATGGAATACATAACCACATATAAATACAACCATAACAATCGTATTCTCATTGCAAACATAGACATTGCAAACATATTATCAATCATACCAAAAAAAACAATCTAGCTCAATATACATTGAAGATAATTACAACAAATATGGAAATTATTAAAGCTATGCCTTCCTTGGAAGGAAGATATGTAGGAGACGATGACGGCTATCGGTGTACTTCAAGCCTTATGGTCTTGCTTCAGTTCGTGGCAGAGCGGGTGTGGGAAGATGAGGTAGAGGTGGTGAGATGGGAGGAGGTTACACAAAGGAGAGGTAGGGAGGAGGTGGCATGGAGGGGAGGCAGTGGATATGAAGAGAGGAAGGAGGGCGTGGTGCGGTGGAGATGAGGAGGGGGAGGAGGTGGCACGAAGGGGAGGAGATGGTGCGGAGGGGAGGAGGCGTGATCAAGATGAAATATGGTAAGAGGGGGTACTGGGTGGAGATGAGGAGGGGGAGGCGGGGGTATGTCACTGGAGGGGGAGGTGGGGGTGGTTGTTGGAGGGGGTTTGGGGGGGGGGGGGGGGGTCACCAGAGGAAAGGGGAATCACTGAAGGATCGAGATCACCATGGGGGGGGGGGGGGGGGGGGGGTCTCGAGGATCGATCGATGGAGTTCGAGGGGGCGGAGGGGGTCGAGGGAAACTAGATTAGTCGAGGGTGAGTGAAATTTTTTGCGTTGGAAATTTTGCCACCATTCTCAACGGTTAAGGTGACTGTCAAAAATATATTTACATCGGTATTTACATTATCAACAGTTTACATCGGTTAAGGTGACCGTCAAAAATATATTTATATCGATATTTACATAATCAGCAGTTTACTAATCGTCGAGTAAATCATGGTTGCATTTTTCATAAATACAGACCCTCATTTAAGACGATTAGATTCATAACCACTGAAAAAGATTTTCTACACGGTGATTGACGGTTGATGATAATAACGTGATGTGAATACTGAGTTTTCCAGTAGTGATATATCCAAATATTCAGTCTTAGAATCACAATATCTCAAACTATCGTAAAATCAAGATTGTCACCAAGAATCTATGTTTTTCTCTGGATACATGAATTGGTGACTGTTTTCCTCCTTCAAATAATCAAATCATAGATCTCCCCTCATCGTGTTAACACTTATAATACTAAATAGTGAGCTAAACACTTACTAACATCTAAGTGCTAACTATACGTGTGAAGGCAAAACATAAAATGCACTACATATTTTTGCCGATTAGTATAAATAGTTTTTTGTCTATTTTTTGATAGTCTCGAAGGTTTCTATTGGAAAGAGATAGGGGTTGTCAGGGGGATGGAAAAGGAGGGTAGGTAGACTTTGCTTATTTGGTGTGGCAGAAATCCTTTGTTAGGAGACGACAGGTGGAAATGCGGGAACAAGATTGTCCGCTTATTTTGTGGGGTTGGGGGGGGGGGCAATAGATCTATCCATTTCTACTTTTTTATGCTAATGTTGATGGCTAGAGATAACTCTCTTCAATTATTCCTAGGATGGAGGAGTAGTTCATGCTTCATATTTGTTAATTCACTTCTAGTTCACATAACTTCATGCAGATAAAGCATCTAAAAAAGTTATGCATGCCAATTGAGTAGGTCATTTTGGATTAGCTCCTAGGATTTCAGGCCACTTTCTATGTTTCAAACAATAGATTTTCCCACCATTTTTAGTTTCTTCGCATCACCCAGAGGATATTCTATTAGTATCTTGATTGCATACTAATTATATCTTTTTTGTTGATAAAAAATATATGAGTACATATGGTTCTATTGATTTCATATCAAGTTCATTCCAAGTATGAAGCACAAAAGCTAGATACAAGCTGAAAGCTATAGATAAACTGAAGAAGAAGAAAGAATACTTTTGTAATATGCGTATGTAAAGTCTCTAACACATATGCATATGTATCATGCTGACATATTAAGTCCAAGCCACATTGATCGATCAACCTTTTGAATCCGATTGACCTTTTGCCTATGATTGATCAACTTAATTGACTTGGTCGACAAACCCACTTGACCTGATCAATCACCCATGATCGACCAGTTGCTTTTATGATCGATCACTATTTGAATGGAAACCTCCAATGCCGATCAGATGATCAATCCCTTTGATTTACATTATCTATCAACTTGATACATGATCGATCCATTTCTTGTATGATTGATCATGTGTATCAAATCTTGATGATTTCTTTACGAATTTATTTCAACAACTATATTCTTGATAGCTCATCTTCCACCACTATAAATAGGATCCTATACCCATCATTGAGAAGATACATTCCAAGGCAAAGCCTCTCTCTCTCTCTCTCAAAGCTGTATTCGAGGCTCTCTCTCGCTCTTTACTTCAAGATCACAACATGAGAGCCAGTCGTCTACATGCTTGATTGCATATCAATTATTTATTACATCGTGTATTTTCTTAGACTCATTATTCACATTGCATATTTATATTTGAGGCTTTATAGATTGTTGTTCTTTACATTAGTGTTGTATTGTAATACTTGGTGTTTGATCTAAGGTGTACAAAGAACTTGGTGTTTGATCCAAGTTGTGAAAAGACTTTGGTATGTGATCCAAAGCACTTGTAAACGGTAGAGTTATCCATGAGGAAATAACGTGAGATAGTGGAATAGAAATCCTGAGCCAAGTGACTCAGGTCGTGGTTTTTACCCAATGGGGGGTTTCCATGCTAAAATCCTTCTCTTGTGCTTGTTCTTTTCTATGAATTGATTGATTATATCTATGACGATTACTATCTGTTATATCTATTTTGGTCGTAACATTTTGTTTTGCAATCCGGAATAACTCATGTTTGGTATCAGAACCTGGTTCGTGTAGAGGACATAACATAAATTTACGCTATGACTACCACCACCAACACCAGTGAAGGACAATCCACGGTAAGACCTCCATAGTTTGATGGTACTAACTTTTCCTATTGGAAGATCCGCATGCAGATTCACTTCGAAAGTATGGGATACAAGATATGGGATGTCATCGAGAATAAATATCAAAATCCAAGGGAACCATCATTACTAACAAAGAGAAGAAGCTTGCAACAAACAACTCCAAGGTGATGAACAATTTATTCTAACGATTTAGCATATAAGAATTCAACAGAGTATCCGCGTGCAAATCCTCCTACGAATCTGGAACCTACTCATCGTGGCATGTGAATGTAAACAAAGTTGAAAGAAAGTTACATCAATCAATTGCAATAAAGATACGATCTTTTCATGATAAAAGAATGAGAAAGTATTAGGGAAATGTATACTCGCTTCACAAAAAATGTGAACTCACTCACCACAAGAAAGTACAGAGCAGGCGATGGTTGACCTCTGTCCCATGTGAGTTAGCGACCGTTCCCTCTAGTTAGAGGAGACAATCGGCAATATGTCCTCATAGGTCATGACGCATTTGTCATACGAGACGATGTTGTTTACAAACGCCCCTATAAGACACCCTAGGGGACGATCGCGACCATCCCTTTTGATAAACACAGACGGGACGGTTGGATCATCCCGTCTGATGAACATGGGTGACAATGACTTCAAATTTGGATGTGGAGATAAAGGAAGAAGTACTTGTCAAGAAGCTTCTTAGATCACTTTCTGCCGAGTGGAGGACCACAACCCTGACGATTAAGGAAGCAAATGATACATATATGCTTCCTTTGGATGAGATAATCGGAAAGTTCCTTACCTACAAGTTGAGAAAGAATAGAAAATGGAATCCAGTTCAAAGATTATAAAGAGTAAGAAATAGCTTTCTTCACTCATCATTTCAAGAATTATTTGAAGATGCAATATGAATTGAAGAAAAAAAGGACGGAAAACCAAAACAGTTATTTGTTACCACTGCAACAAAAAAGGACGAATCAAATTTGAATGTCCTCTTCTCAAGGTAACAAAAAGGATGTTTGTACAAAGGAAAAGTATCTCACATTATTTCAAGAGACATCCGATATAAGCAAAGTCAAATCTCATATTAGATTTATCTCTAATCAGGATTCCAATGAAGAGAAAGACCCACGGTATGACAATGAGGTAGGCTTATCTTATGATGAATTAATTACTATTTTTTAAGAATTGCATGGCATTGTTGAAAAAATAATTAGTAAAAATAAAATTTTAAAGAAGAAAAAATAATCTCACCAAAAAGAATCTAGTTCTTTAAAAGATAAAATTAGCATGCATAAAAATAATAATAATAAACAGATGATCTTGCTAAGTTCACTAGTAGAAAAGAAAACTTAGATAAATTGTTAGGCACTCCCACAGAAATTTCTACTAAATTTGGAATAGGTTATAATCCCACCAACCAACATCATGCATCTAGTTCTTTTATTCCAAAAGAAAGAAACACATGGATTCCTAAAAGTGAGGTCGGAAATTACAAAATTAACCATATTGGATACAAAGAAAAAGGATACTAGAAAATTTTTATGTAGGCGAATGGAGATCAATGCGAGAAGAGCCATTGAGAAAAAGCTATAGAGAACTCCAAATCATACATGGCAGTATACAAGAAGACCTCGAGCAATGAGAATTAAAGCCCCGACTTAGATAAACTATGAGCAAGAAGACAGAAGAGACACTGATGAATCTTGGCACATCCTTGGATGGATATTGTCGTCGTCGTCCTATCATGGCTACCCTCCTTGATTTGTATAGTACAATGTTTGCATATGATTTTTATTACTAGTTATGTATCATATAGTGCATTAAAAGGGGGAGAATTATTTTTCAAAATTAAAAATACTTTCAAAGTGAAAGTTTATTAGTGGGTGGGAAATATGTTTTCAAAAGAAAATGTATGGAGCATTTCGTATTATTGAAAGGGAAAGACAAATTGTTTTCAAGGAAAAACTTTTTTAAATGAAATATTTTTGATATGTCAAAAGGGGGAGAACAAGTGGAGATGTTAATTTCCAAGTTTTATTTATTTGTTATCATCAAAAAGTGGGAAAATACTAGTATCTTGATTGCATATCAATTATATCATTGATTTGATGATAACATATCTTTGTGAGTACATAAAGCTCTACAAATTTCACAACAAGTTCACTCCAAATATGAAGCACAAAGCTATGAACAAGTTGAAAGTTGTGGATAAAGTGAAGAAGAAGAACGAAGTCTTTTGTATTAGGCATATGTAAGAAGTCTCAAACATATATGCATGTATATCATGTAGGCATATTAAGTGTAAGACACATTGATTGATCAGATCCAGAGAAGTCTTTTGTAATAGGCATTTGTAAAGAGGTTATATTCTTGAGAGCTCATCCCCCACCACTATAAATATGACTATAGCCCATTGTTGAAAACACACGTTCCAAGGCAAAGCCTCTCTTTCTTAAAAAGATCTATTCGAGGCCATCCCTCTCACTCTCTACTTCAAGATTACATCTTGAGAGATAGTCGTTTACATAATCGGCTTGCAATTTCAATTATTTATTACATCGTGCATTTTCTTCGCCTCATCATTAGCATTGCATATTTATATATGAGGTTGTAACACTCGGTGTTTGATCTATGGTGTACAAAGAACTCGGTGTTTGATCCAAGTTGCGGGAAAGACTTTGGTGTGTGATTCAAAGCACTTGTAAATAGTTGAGTTATCTGTGAGAAAATAACTCGAGCTAGTGGAATAGTTGATTGACTCAATTAATGAGAAAATCTCGAGTCAGATGACTCATGCATGATTTTTACCCAGTGGGATTTCCATGCTAAAATCCTTGTCTATTGTGGATGTTCTTGTTCCGTGAATTGATTGATTATATCTATGCTGATTATGACCTTTTATATATGTTTATTGACCATAAAATTTTGTTTATCGATCCAAAATAACTCACATATTCTTGTTAAAGCTCTCACTTAACCACTCAGTACCTTATTCTCACTGCTCTCTTACTCTTGTTTGTTTGCATGTGCTCTTCCCTTGACACTATATGTAAAGGCGAAACATTGATTGTTAGCCATGTAACATGACATCAAACTCCTTCGAATAGACATCAAAATATTATATTGGTGTCAAAGTACTAGTGTCACCCGTTAATGTAATTGGGGTCACAGTAATCTAAATTTCTACCGAGGGTCCAACATGCTCATCCCTTACGACACCTATGTCCATCTACATGAGCACCACATGAAGTACATCCATGTGCAAAGCTAACTAGACATGGGAAAAGTTGCCTATGGGACAAATCGCAACCAAATAGCTAGATAACGATGTTGACACCATATTTGGAAATTATATGCTTACATCTTGGTAATGCATTCACTCACGAGACTCATTATGTGACATTAATTCCTTTAATTAAAGGTTTGACCTCCTTTTTCCATGATATTTAACTAAATGCATCTCATAAATTCCTATACATGTCTGTCATTTTTCATTTTAAAACATTCATTAAAACCATAAAAATACGTCCAACGGATCAAAGTTGATCAATCAACTCATTATAGTTGATTGATAAGCCTTGGCCGATCAAAAATGTCTAGTCAATCTATCTATTATCATCTAATCATCAATTGAGTGATCAACATTTTATAGTTGATCGATTTACTGATCATGTGAGCGACAATTGATCTATTAACTGGTCACTGACCAACAAATCTCTTATCGATCACTTCTTTTGGCCTCATCGATTAGAATTGCAACTGGTGAGTAAACCATGACATAAAATCCCTCCATATTTCTAAAATAAATACGTGCACGTGTTACTCTTGTTAACCTCATTAAAATGATATAATTTCAAATTTCGACAAAACAGACACGATAACTTTTAAAACACGGCTTGTATACACTTAAAAACGTGTAGATTGGCTCTAAAAATCTGTGCATGTGATATGTGTGCCATGTGGACCTAACAAGAAGATGCGCAATAAAAAATCATACCTCCAAGGATATTTCCTTGGGATCTCCTCCCATACGGAATCATTGTTTCCATTGTGTTGTGCGTGACACGAACATACACACGGTGATATGATCTCTCTGCGATGAGCCCTCGGTTGCCGATTCGGTGATTTTTTCGATGACAGTGGAGAGCTCTGACGAGGATTCTGACAATCTGATGGCGATCCAAGGAGGGTCGACATCAAGTTGACCATCTCGATCACATCACCTTCCTATTTATAGTGTGGGATGAATCTAATCGGATTTGGATCCCAACCCACAAACTTCAAATACCTATACTTTGAGCTTCTAAACTCGGATTTTATCGTTCTTGGACTCATCAGAAATGTTTTGACGAGTACTATGAATGTGCTAATAGCTTGTCTTATTTGGATATCGGATGATCACTGAATTTCAAAAATAAAAGATCTCACATATTACATTTTTTCGTTCACGTTTTTTCTAGTCACCATCACTATTTTATACCTTCATTGGAGTTGGTCATGTTATGTCATTGTTTTAAATAATGTATGCTTCCTCATTGGAAGAAGAATATCCGAATGACATGGATCAATGCCACATTTGAAAAAATTAGTGTCATGATACAAGTTGCAAAGGAACATACCAAGGAAAGTAGGCAACATGACAATCATGAGGAAAATAAAAAAGGTCGAGGATGTGGTTGAGTGAGGCCTCGACAACTTATTCCTCAGGATCCAATTGTTCAAGAGCATGCAAATCATAATGGTCATACGTGAAGTAGTAGTAGTGGGTGACTATGTTGTTGAGATTGTGGTAGAGAATAATATATCCATGAAGCAGAAGATGAGACCTAGGTTTAGGAGAAAGATACACATGCAATGAAAGATTAGAGGTCCATGATATATTAGAGGTCCTTCCTACAAGAATTTTCAGGGGCGTAACCATGAATTTTTTTGGGAGGGGGGCAAGTATTATCAAGGGGGACCAAGTATATATCTATCATGTATAAGTAAAAAATGAAAAAATATATTTTCAAATGATATTTTTTAAGCAGAGTTAACAATTTCAAATGTGATTTTTAAAATTTGATAAACTTATCATTTCAATTTTATTTGAAATTTTCAATAATGTATAGATTATTTTATTCGTGATTTTTTAATAATTTTAGTTAAAATTTTTCATATTAAAAGTAAACAACAAAATTTATTCCATTTACAAAGAGAATTAGAAACAATGGGAGAGATAAACGAGCCATAATCTTATTTTATATCAAATTTATACTTAATATTAATATATTAAAAGTGAGTAGAAATATTTTTTTTAACAAAGAAAGGATGAAATTAATTGTTTTAAACAAAAGAAAGGTTGGAGAGAGGTCAAGTGACTAGAGCTATTTTTTTAAAGAAAAAGTGCAAAGATAGGAATCAAACCCTAGTTCAATTGGTGGAGATCACAAACTTTTACCGGTAAGCCAGTCAACACTTAGTGTTAATTTTTGAAATTAGGGATACAATATTTAAACGTTGAGTAGGGGCCATATCAAAAATTAACAACATTAAGTGAAATGTAATAATTAAGGAGGGGCCATGGCCCCCCTAAGTGATATACTAGTTCCGCCCCTGAGGACTTTAACTTGAGGTGCTCATATCCAAAAGGACAGAGAATTGGTTCATCACTATCGAGAGATATGTATATGTGTGTGTGTGTGTGGAAAAACTTGAATTAGATGGCACCTCACCACAATCATGGTATGACACTCCATAAAATCCGTTGGATCTTGATCTACGGTCATAAACAAAACCATCAAATTAAACCAAAACCATCATCCAAATAACCTCCAACTTGCTATTTTTATAAATGAAATTGAATATTTGTTGCTCATTAATTACTCGAATTTATTTACTAAATATAACATCCATCATAATCAACGTTCTCAATTACTCGAAATTACCAAAACAATATTCGACGGGGGTTCGTTCCCCCTCCAGTTCTTCGTTTTCCCTCGATGTAAAGGCGGTGGATGTGCATGGAGATGATGGTTGTGTGCGACAATAGCATTGGCGGTGCATGGCAACGATGACGACGATGCATGCAGCATCATGAGGTGGTTGCACATGGAAGATGATGGGCGTTCTTAGTAATTTTCTCTTATTCTTTTTTATTCGTCTATTAATCAAGTTCCAGAGTATTTTATATTGCTTTTGTTTTTTTATTTGGATTTTAATTTTTCTTTCTGTTTTGATTACATCTCAACCCAATCTTCAAAGTTTCTCATTTGTTTGTTTTTGAATCAATGTTCCCGATTCACTAATGGTTATGATTGATTTTTTTCTAACACCAGTGATTGCACCTTTGTAATTAATAACACCGTATTGTAAAATATATCAATCTTTTGTAAATTGATAACAGGTATTTCAAAAAGCTAGCCATTAGTCAATCATATTTTCTGGAATATGCAACACACTTTTTGTTATTTTGAGTTCAATCATATTTTCTGGAATATTTAATATTTTGTAAGTTTGGGTTCCCCCATTTTTTTGCGTTCAACACACTTTTTATTTTTTTCTTTTGAGTTTGTTTACATGTTGAAATCTATAGAATGAGAATGAAAATGTTACCTAAAAGAAAAAAAATTTGATTAAGAATGTAAATATTTGTTTACAGACTGAATATGTCTCAGGTTGTCAGTATCAATAAATGATTTTTTTATTACAGAAAATCATGCATCTTGTTATATTTTCTCTCAAAAGATGATGTATTTTTCAAAAATCAAATTAGATGAAATCCCATCGACTACGGATTAAATACTAAAGGGATGTGAAATCCCATCGATTGTGGATTATATTTTACCTTTTGATCTACTAAATTACATAATTGATTGTATAATTTACATTTTGATTCATTAATTTACAATTCGACATGTATTTTTACATGTTATCCTTTTTTGGAATAAATGATAAACTATTAATTGACTTTTTATTTTGCATATTATCATATAATTGTTACAATGAGAGCGTGGATTTTACAAAATCTGTACAAACTTTACAATGGATGATGAATTTCGAAGGACCCAGGATATGAGAAACATGTTGGATGGATATATAAAATAATTTATACATAAATAATAAGCATTCTATTTACAAAAATCACATGAATTTAACAAAAAAGAAACAAATTTTACGAAAAAGTATCACAATTTACAAACATTGCTCTAACAGAATGTTCTCAAAACAGACTACAAAAATTTTCAAAATAAATCAAATGTAGTTTAGAAAAAAACACTATGAAATTTACAAAAAGATGTTACATTTTACAAACATTGCTTCCAGAGAATGTTGGATGATTAATTTTAGAATAAATCAAATGCAGTTTACAAAAGGAATATTCACCACATGTATATTAATTGATTAGCACATGATCAAAGCACTCAATATTTTAGGAAACACTGCTGCACAAAAATCTTCGTATATTAGGAATAGTCGTAACAAAAATCCCATCATTTTTGGAATTTTTTCCACGAATATATCAATTTATTAGCACATGATCAAAGTATCCTATATCTTAGAAAATATATCTACACAGAAAATACAAATTTTCGTCAGATTTGGGCATTTTTGCGAATATCAGTGGTTACACATTTTTAATTTATAAAAATATCTCGACGGTTATTTCAAAACGTGAACATTTATTTCATCAGATATTTCTGGAAAATTCTGTACATCACTCGATATATACCTAAATATAGAATGATCAATGACATGTAATTTACCAAATTAGCAGTAGTTTAATCCATCACCATATTAGGAATGTTAGTTGGCATGAAAACCACCTGTTGGTTTCAATCTCATTCATACAATCATCATCCAATGGCTTAAGATGACACCTTTTCATACGCAAGGAAAGGTGCCACCTCAATTTCAAGTGCTCCCTATATATATATAGAGAGAGAGAGGTGATCCTATGAGAGCCAAAACCTGTGAGAGCATGAGAGTAGTGATTCTGGACCACTATATTCAACCAGGAGAGAGAATACCATGAGAGAGAAGAAGAATCTAATGGTCCAGAATCATTGTTCTCATGCTCTCACAGTTTTTTGCTCTCACAGGATCACTCCTCTCTCTCTATATAATGAGGGATGATCTTGTGAGAGCCAAAATCTGTGAGAGCATCAGAGCAGTAATTCTGGACCACTTGATTCAACTAGGAGAGAGAAGACAGAATCTAGTGGTCCAGAATCATTGCTCTCACGCTCTCTCAGTTTTTTGCTCTCACATGATTACTCTTATATATATCAGGTTAAATGAGGTTGCTCCCTAGAAGTAGCCATCGGGTTGCTCCCATCCCCATTTCCTCCCCCCATTTTTTTATTTTTTAAGAATATATATATATATATATATATATTCGTTACTATATCCCCTAACAAGCCATTCCAATTTCATCAGAAATAGAAACTCCTATGCCCTCCATCTAAAGGAGGTCAATTTCAGCAATTCTGATACCGTTAAAATTTGACGGTATTGATGTAGGGGATATAAGTCTTGAATTAAGCCGACTTTTGAATGACATCATGGTGACATATTGTGATCTAAATTCCAATAGGTTTCATTTCAGAAAAATAAAAAACACAGGAGAAGTTATGGATAGAGGGCATACAAATCTCTGTTTCTGACAAAACTTGAAGGACATATTAGAGGGATATAGTTATGAAAATCCATGGAAGTATTTTTCAAAAAAAAAGAAGTGAAAAAAAGAGAATAGAGTAGGTAAGTTATCGACTCCATGGAGTAGGATCCCTTTCATATATATATATAGGACTGATCCTGTGACATGAGATTTTGGGAGATTGTGAGAGATTGTGAGATGGGAAATTCTGGACCACTAGTTTCAACCAGGAGAGAGAATATCAGGAGAGAGAAGACATAATCTAGTGGTATAGAATTTCCCATCGCACCATCTCACAAAAATCCCATCTCACAGGATTACTCCTATATATATATGGGTTAAATGAGGCTGCCCTTAGGAGGAGTTAACTTGGACCCCCTCCCCTCTTTTTTTAACTTTTTATTTTTTTGAAAAATACTTTTATGGAAATTCATCACTATATCCCTATAATATGCCATTCAAGTTTCGTGTAAAACAGAGACTCCTAAAGCCTCCTTCAAGACAGTCATTGTTTAACAGTCACAATATAGCTGAAATCAAACTATCTGGATGGAGGTCATAGGAGTCTATGTTTCGCACGAAATTTGAATGACATAATATACATATATATTTATGAACATCCATAAAAGCATTTAAAAAAATAAAAAAATTGAGAAAATGGGGTGGGAGAGCTAAGTTAGCTCCCCTATAGGGCAACCACATTTTCCCTATATATATGTATGGAAAAAGGAGTATGCTCCTTGGGAGCATGTAACTTAAATGCTCCCACCCATATTTATCCGTATTTTTTATTTAATTAAAATGAAACCTAGGGAGATTTAAATCATCATATATCACCATGTTGTCATTCAAAATTCAACTTAATTCCAGACTTTTATCCCCTCAATCAAGACTGTCAAATTTTAACGGTCTCAGAATTGTTGAAATTAATCTATGGACGTGTTAGAAAGGTTTGTTTTAAACGAACTTTGAAACACATATTCCACTTATAATTCTAAGTTAATCTCCCATCGGTTTCATTTCAAAAAAAAACAAAAAATTATGGGAATAAATGTGGGAGCATGCCCTTATATGCCCTAGGAAGCATACTCATTTAACCCATATATATGTGTATATATATGGGAAAAATGGGGTCGTTCTCATTTTTCAAATACATTTTCTGAAAATGAATCTATAGAAATTCATCACTATATCTTTATATTTGTCATTCAAGTTTGTGAGAAACAAAGACTCTTACGACACTAATCTAGACATTCATTTTTAACAATCGCAGAGTTGTTGAAATCGCCCCGTCTGGATGAAGGCCCTAGGTGTTTCTGTTTCACACGAAATTTGAATGACATAATATAAGGATATAATGATGAAAATCCACAGAAGCATTTTTTCAAAAAAAAATCTCTAGGGGGCAACCCCTACTTTGGTTTGCACTTGTAACTTTATTTAAGTTACTAAAGTTGTGATATTACTTACTGAAGCTTCGATATATATTACTGAACCTTGGATATATATTACTTATTAAAGCTTGTATTTTTATCACTGAAACTGCTAGATATGAATGGGCTCATCTCATCTTTAATGGGCACATGATTCATTAGATAAAAAATCATATATATATATATATACATATGTATATATATATATATATATATATCATTTGAAAGTCACCAACAATATATAAAAGGAGGTCGATGAAGATGTAAGGAAAATGGTCTCAAACATTTATCATCTTGTATTCTATCATCTAAACCTGAATTTTCATATTTTGAAGTTATTAGATGTTATGTTAGTAATTAAATTCTATGATATTTGAGCACACCAAGCTTTTATAAACACAAGAAGACAATTAACATAACCAAATTATAAATATTAAAAAGTTGCACATACTGCAGAATTCATGCCAATTTGTATTTCAAAGATGCACAATTGAAAACTCAGAATAATAGAATCCTATTTCCATAACGCGGTATTGCTATCACATACTGTATATGTGAAATATATGTATAGTACAATGACAAATCGCTACATTGGTACCGCATACCTGTTATGTTGTATACCTATTGTGTTCATTTAAACAGTTTTTATTTTGCCTTTAAATTTGAAGAATTTTATATTTGATTGCCACGCTTACGATCTTTTTCTAAGAATTTTATGGTTGGCATTTCCATTTTCTTCACTTGTGAGGGTGCATTTTGTTGGAGGGTTACCTGAGGAAGGATAACCCATATTTGGTGTTTTGGTGTTTGGATGGAATGTTTGGAGTTGAGAGAGTTTGTTGTGATATGATTAGATCGAAGTTTGGAAAAGTGAGTAGTTGCGATGTGATTGTATTGAAGTTTGAAAAAACGAGTAGAAATTGAGTATTTTATAATTTTTTGATGATATGATAGTATAATAAATTATTTTTTGACATAATATGTATGAAAGAAAAATAATTTATTTAATGTAGTAAAAGAACGAAAGTGGGTCCCACATACTAAGAAAATGTGAATTTTGGAGGGTAACCTCCTGGGACCCCCGAGAGTTTTGGATTATTCTAAGGAAAAAGTGTACATAAAGAAAGAAGAGGACCCCATTCGGTATCGAATTGAATCCCACCGCCAATAACGCCTGCGTTCTATTTCTGTTGGGTTACTGTTTAAAGATATTTCTCTCTACCAATGCGCGCCTCCCGTGGAGGCGACCAGGTTCCGTTCTTCTCGACGCACGCACGCTAATAGAGGTAACCTCGCTTGCTCTTCTCTGCACCACACAGGAATCCTTGCAACGGAGTCATCCTTGTTCTTCTATCGGTTTGGCATTTCAATCGAAATCCATTCGACCACTTCCCGTCCTTCAGATTTCCAAGGGCAGAAAATAGTCAAGAAATGACTTGCTTTTCAGGGATCAAAGTGTGATTTCTCTTTCTCTTTCTCTTGTTTTCTCTCTATTTCTTTCCAAAGCTTCCGTTTTGATCGGTGAGGAGCCGGAAGGTCGGTGATGTCGACATTGGGAAACGCGTCAAATGTGTTTTGGCATGATTGCTCTGTGGGGAAGGCTGACCGGGAGAAGCTTATCAAGCAGAGAGGTTGCGTTGTGTGGATTACGGGCCTCAGCGGATCGGGTGTGTTTGATTTTTATTTTTTTATTCCTGCTACTTTGAATTCAAAGCTTTGAATTTTCGTGCTCCTCTGAAATGACTTCTTTGTTTGCGTTTCGGAAAAATATTTGTTAGGATGAATCTGGACTAGATATTTGTCAGGATGTATCTGGACTAGATTAGCATCTTTCATTAATTATTGCATGCTTTATTTCACTTTGTTTTCTGTACATGAACATGTTAAACTGCTTATTTGATGTTGCTTTATATCCAGAAGAGGTATGCATAAAAGTATTTACCCCAAGGAGAAATCCTAAAATCCCCTCCTGATTTGGAAAAGTGTCGATATTCAAGAATGGAATTTTATGATGTGTTGGGAATTTCTTATGATAATCACCCATGTCATAGACATATCTTGATGCTTGAAAGTTGGATAGGATGGCCTTTTACGTAAGGATATTATTACTCCCAATTTCTATGATATACAAGATGCTTATTGAATGATAAAAATTATCTGTACTTATATGATGCAATTCCATATTTTAAGTTAAGGTATATTTTTTCTCTTCCGTTCTAGTTTAGATAGAGTACTGAACTTGAATTACTGTTATGAGTGGACCAATAAAGGGATTCATTACTATTTAATTTCTAAAAAATATAACATATGTTTCGGATAAATATAGACAATAAATCGTTATAGATTATGAATTTTGTTGTTCCACGCATATTGCAAATATTTTGATCCCGACCAACGATGATACTATAACTTCATATAATTGATTCTCAACAAAGTAGTATCCGCAATTTGTGAAGGTAGTTCTCGCTATATAAGAAATCATTCATTATGATTAATAAGTAATATAAAAAATGTCTTATTGGTGTCACAAACATCGAAATGATTTAGCATGATGTCGTCACATATTTGACTAGTGAAATGGAAATTAATGGCTCAATTGTTAATTACCGACTATTTTCTTTAGTGTTAGGATGGATTACAAATAGGTAGCCATTTTTATGAATATTTGTTGTGCATTAAGAAGTACACTTTGCAGAGGAGAAAGTTGAAAATATGTCACATGAGGTTTTTTTTGCATATTAGCAGTGTAATCCATCTGATTAGATTGCTAATCTTTTGGAATGGGTGATTCTTCCATTACTCCAATTGGAATTAAGCAATGAGCAATGTGAAACGACTGACATTTAAAAAGAGATATATTACAAAAGAAGTTCCATAGAAATAAAGGAGACAATAAAAGTAGAAAAGAGATTTTAACTCTCCCTCAAGTCAGGGCACATATGTCGATCAAGCCAAACTTTTGTGCGTAGAGGTATATTGGTAGGGATTGATAAAGACATCAACTTTGATAGTACAAACACGTATTGCAATCTTCCCAGATATGAAAACCTTGGAGATTGTTGAGAATGGATGAGATAATTTATTCATAGAGGATGATGTTTCTTATATAGTGTGAAATCTTAGAGCTGGTTGGAGATAATTACACAAGAGACCCCAAAGGTTTACATGACTCAATAAAATAAAATAAAATAAAATAACATAAACGGAAGATAGCTAAACATAACTTTAATGCTCCCTCTCAAGTTTACATGACTCAATAAAATAAAATCCTATCATCACGGCAACACCTCAGTTACTATCGTCCAAAGAAATCCTCCCAAAGCCTTTTTGCCCAAAACCTCTACTATCCAAGGAGGAGCCCATCACCATCTCTTTTGAGATACCACCCAATGCGTTCCTGCGCCTACGTGTTCTGTGCCATCAGAGGGTCAATCACCATATTTCGCGCCAACGTGTTTTGCACCATCAAAGGGTTTATCGCAATCGCCACCTTCCAAGGTGGATTGATAAGTTAGTTTGGAGCCCAATATGCCTAGTTTGACCTGATTTGGTGCTGATTTGCTCTGATTGGGGCTCAACAGGTCTGAAACCCCAAATCTTTGGGCATGGTAGGTCTGACTTGATCTGATTTGGGATGATCTGATCTGATCAAGCTGCTTTCATTTGAATGCTGAAGTAATTTCTTTGTCAATTACTTTTGATTTTTTGATATTCTATTCTAACAACGATGGCGTCTACCAAGACAAAGCCCATGGTAGCCACCTCATCTATTGTGGTACATGGGACCTCCATCAAACTTAAAGGTACACAGAAATATGTACTTTGGACTCAAGCTTTTAAGGTGTTTTTGGGTGGATAGAGGAAGACACATGTTCTTACAAAAGATCCTCTCAAGATTGAGGACAAAGACCGAGTCATGGTTACAGAATAATTATCAGGTCACGAACTGACTGGTCAACAATGTTGATTAGTTCTAACAAAGGACTTTAAGGCCAAGGACCTTGGTCACCTGCAATACATTCTTGGGATTGAGGCCACTTGTACCTTTGGAGGATTATATCTAGCCTAGGGAAAGTATCGCCTCTATATTCTTACAGATGCAAGTTTACTCAACTGTGAACCATCCTCTATTCCCATCGAGCCTCTGAGCGACCTCGGTGGGCACCTTGTTTGAGGATACTACATGATACATGAGCCTAGTGGGAAAACTTCTTTATCTTATAGTCACTATGCCATATATCTCATATGCTGCGAGCATGGTCAACCAGCATATATAATATCCAAAGTATAATTATTCGTACAAGGTTCTACTCATCTTTCGATACCTAAAGAATGCACCGTGCAAGCGGTCGTTCCATGCTGCTAATGATCGCACCAACATTACATCCTATGCAAGGTTGCAGAAAGCGGTAGTCGGTACTCGGTCGGCAGGGTCACTGACTAAGGATTAATTGACAGTCGGGCGACTAATCGGATTTAGTCGGTCATTAGTCGGTTTTGATTTTTTTAAATTATTTTAAATATATAAATCAATTTTTAGACACATATTCTTATATATTTACATTGATTTGTACATTTTTATGCTATTATAATGAAATAAAAGAACTGATTATCTTTAAATATACCATTAAGCATATTAAAATAAGTTTGCTTTTAAAAAAATCGAAAAACTAAAAATTTAAAAAAAACTCTATGTAAAAGTCGGCCTTGTAGTCGCCCCGATTAGTCGGGTTGACCGAGTATTGGCCGACTAGGCCTAGTCGAGTCGGCTACCCCACCGACTCGACTAGTCGGGCCGACTAATCGGCCTAGTCGACCGACTGTTACAACAATGATCCTATGTAGATGAAGACTACACTAGTTCTCCCGAGGACAAACGCTCCACCATTGGTTTTGCCATACTTATTGGTGGAAGCCTGGTCCACTTGGCACATCAACAATTAAATAGTTGTCTTGAGATCTGTTAGATAATGTGTGTGGATTTTTAATTGGATGTCTCCATGATCCAATTACCACATGCTCTCTTGTTTAGTCCCATATCGCAGAGTAGTGGGACTTTATCATATTAGTGGGGCTATATAAAAAGGCCCACACCCTCTGTACTCATTGAGAGATTCAAAATAAAATATCTAGCTCTGTGAGGCATTTTCCCATGGTTTCATCCCCCGCTCCTTAGGGAGTAGGGTTCCATGTAAACTCTATGTGTTCTCCATGTTCTTATTTTTTATCTACATATGTTTCAGTTTTACATTATCTACATGGTATTAATGAAGGTCATTTTTGTAAGATTCGATTCTATTTCCAAGTTCGATTATCATTATTCATGGTGTTTTGAATTGGATATTATGTTCACGATCGTTGATATTATGTTCATGATCATTGATATTTGAAGATTTGACCTAGTTTTCAAAGTTTTATGAAGATTATGGTTCATTCGTTCATCAAGTTGTCATTGGGTCTTCATGAAACCCTATATTTGATTGGAAAAGGTCGTCATCCTAATGACATTTCTGCACTCTAGTAGCCCTCCTAGGCGTGCAACCTTAGCTGGACAACTCCTTATTGTCACATGTGTGCCTCCTTCCTAGTGATGTAGGATCTTCAGATGTGTGCGCGACACCTCCATGTCCACTGCACGCCTCCGTAGAACTTTGATATGCAATCTCCAACCAGAACAATGACCCTCTTCTCTCGTAAGACGACTATACATCTCTCAAAAGCGCTCCTCAAAGGAGTTCGAGACGATATTCTCTAATCTGAACTAGACGACCTTGAAGACGGATATTCCTACAACTTTCTCCAGTGATCATGAACTCCAGTATGTATATTCCCATGTCTTTCTCTAGTGACCGTGAAATCCAGTACGGATTTTCCCAATGCTTTCTCTAGTGACCGTGAGCTCGATACGTATGGATATTCCCATGTCTTATTTTGTTCGTTCATTCAGAGTGTATGGACATTCTCGCAGCTTATTTTGTTCGTTCCTTCAGAGAGATGGAACAATCTTACACATGTTGCACAATTTTCCACATGTTGTAGGACAGAGTTCTCCATGAATGGGACTCATTCAATATTGTTGACTCTGATAGATACAGATACAAGCACACGAGCCATTGGTTGATCAAAATATCTTTACATGATCTTCATTTGTTCCCTCACCCTTCAGTTCATCTTCACCAGCATGACTTGAAAGCAACAACCGCATCGGACAACAAATATAGTATACATCAAGTTGATATTGTCTTGTATTCAATGAGTGAGTGCCTTCTTTCTATTTGTTCAAGCAGAGCATTGCATGTTCCAACTTGAGGGGAAGTGTTGGAGAATGCATGTAGACAAGTAATTGGATCAAGATTTAATTACTATATGCACTTATAATTAGTCCCATATTGTGGGAGTAGGAGTTGGTTATAATGGCGGGGCTATATAAAGAGCCCCATACGCTCTGTGTACTTATTTAGCGATTCATGATGCATATTGTGGAAACCGATAAGTGGAAGCGATAACAAGAACAAGACAATAGATATATGTTGAATATAGGGATTTTACGTGGAACCCTACTCCTTGAGGAGCGGGATGAAATCATGGGAGAATGCCTCAAAGTGCAAATTCTTCTATTTCGTTCTCTCAATGAGTACGTAATGTGGGGCTCTTTATATATCCCCAATGACTCTCCAAAGTCCCACCATTAGTAGATGTGGGACTATCTCTTCATGGTGTGGTAATTGGACCCTGGAGGAATCCAATTACCTACCCAGGTCATTCTCCAACACTCCCCCTCAAGTTGGAGCGTACAATGCTTCGCTTGGACAAACAGAAAGATATGAAGTCACTCAATGAATACATGACACTACGAACCATAATGACTCAACACATACTCTGTCGGTTGCTATTGAGGACGGTGTTTCTTCACATGCCATGCTAGTGAGGATGAAGATGATGTATGGCCTCTGTAATGAGTTTCTTCTGTTGTCAAAGAACCCGTGGGGGTCGGCTCATCACCTATGGGGGGATCTGTCATTGAATGTCTTTTTCTTCATGCCATGGGAATATCTATACGAAGATCTTTGAATGTGGGTCGCTTTCTTGGGGCCTTGAAGTGGGTTCTCTCTTTTGAGAACCTTGAAAGGATCTCATGTTGGAGTTCACTTTCATTGGAGTCTTCTTTTCCCTGTATTGAGTTGGTTTCTATGTAGAATCCTTGAAAATCAATGGATGAGCGTCTCATGTACTCACTCACTCCCCCTTTCTCCCATACTTGTCAGGATTTTGAGGGGTACTCAATGAAGTTGGGGGAACAAATAAAGGGGGAACATACAACTTCATCAAAAAATTTCCTATTTTTGTGCTCTTTTCTTTCTTTTTTTGCACAAATCAACCATCTCTTTTTTTATATCTGTCTAGTATTTTCTTGGTTATTCTCTTTTTTTCAACCATACTTTCTTCCCTTTTTTCAATTGACTTTTTTAGCACTCTTCTTTTTTTGGAATAACAACTCATCGGGCCCAAACCTCTCTCTCTTTTTTTGAATACAATAGATCTCTCTCCCCCTCTTTTGTGCTCCCCTGTACTGCAACAACCCCTCTTTTTTTTCTATTTTCGTGGGCTCTTATTGGCAAATGCGGCCCAATTGGGCTCGAATACATATTAAATATTGGGGGTCTTTCATCATCGATCTAGGGTTCCCCTCGGAAAGAACCCATGGTTGCTGCCCATGATGGTGCCGATTGGAGCCTGGATGAGCTCGCAACATCTCGCGAAGCGGATGGGGGATGTGTCGCTGCCTGAATCTTGGAGGAGGCCCTCCGTAGAGGCGTAAGTGGGCTGGACTGTGGGTGCGCGCGCGCATCATGGAGTTTATGGTGCCCCTGGAACGAGGGTGGTGGACATGAGGAGAGGTTGGGGCGATCATCTCCTTCTTGAAGGAGAGCTGCTTCGTGGGTATGATCTTAGGCTGAGGAGGTCCGGCGTGGAGATGGGGGTCAGGCTGAGGATGATCCACTACAGTGGTGACGATCGTCAAGGATCTAGAGGTGCTACGCTGTTGTGCCGCCTGCATTCAAGGATGCAATCTAGAGGTGTTCTTTTTGCATGTGGAGTTACTGGAGATTCGGACTAGGGTTTGAAGGGTCTCCTTCTCCCCGATACCCGAATCTAATGGTTGGAGTTGCATTTTGATTTCATCTTCATAGCTTGGAGCAGGCATCAATTTCATGATGCCTTGGGTTTGCGGAGATGGTGGCGGCAATGAGAGATAAGCCCACGCATGGGGAAACACCACTGGATGGTGGAGAATCGCGTGCTTTGGCTTAAGGTTTAGGGCTCCAAGCTGGGAACCCCTAGCCGCCATGTGTGTTGCCTAGAATTAGGGTTTGTGGAGTCCTAGAGAATCAAATCCACTTTGATATTACAAGATCTCAGGTAACAAAAATCACAAATTTCATTGAACAAACTCCGATATCAAAATCGTATAACATATCTCGATATCATGGATGAAAAATAGTGATCAAAATATTATCAAATCTCCCAAAATCGACTTGCTCTGGTACCATGTGGAAAACAATAAGCATGACCGATGATAAGAATAAGACGATAAACTTATGTAGAACATGGAGATTTTACGTGGAACCCTACTCCATGAGGAGCGGGATGAAACCGCGGGAGAATGCCTCAAAGGGTGGATTCTTCCATTTCTTTCTCTCAATGAATACATGGGTGCATGGTTCTTTATATAGCCCCACTGACTCTCCAAAGTCCCATCATTAGTAGATGTGATACTATCTCTTCATGGTGTGGTAATTAGACCCTGGAGGATCCAATCACCCATCTAGGTCATTCTTAAACACATATCCATCCCTGTAAGGTGTTCTCCTGTGGATTCATTCCACCCCTTAGGGATTAGGGTTCGACATAAATTCTGTGTGTTCTCAACATTCTTATTTCTTTATCTGATTATGCTTCCGCATTATGTTTTATACAAGATCCAATGTAGATGCTGAATATAGAGCTATGACTCAAGTTACTTGTGAGATTAGTTGACTTGTCACCTTTCTTTAGAACTCCAGCTCTTCTCTATTGTGGCAAGAAGTCAGCTACTTATATTGCCGCTAATCCTGTCTTTCATGAGCACATTAAGCACATTGAGGTTAACTATCATTTTATCAAGATGCAAAGCATGAAGGAATATATTATCACCCATCACATTTCCAATATATTATCACCCATCACATTTCCACAGAACTACAACTTGTAGATATTTTCACTAAAGCTCTTCCGAAGAAGCACGTTTCTCTGTTATCCTCCAAGTTGGATAAGATCGATAGATAAGCGGCAACTTGAGGGGGAGTATTGATGTTTTCTCTATGTTTAAACAATTTGTTTTGTCTATTGCTCTTTCTTAGTCTTGTTTTGTGTGATTAAGGTTTCGGGTTTCACTCTCATTCCATGCCAGAGTTCCTCTCATGGCCTGAACCCTTATTTCTGTTCCTGATGATCACATATGGAATTCTAGGTTCTAAGAGATATATCTTTGCATATAGCTTCAAGAAACTTGGCCTGGTAAAATCCAATACATCTTTGTCTACAGAAATAAGTTTTCTAATCACTTGTGCGATAATGTAATTCGAAGATGGGCATTCAAATTTGTGAGACCCATCAAAATTGGGATTTGCGCTGTGCTCGAATTTTGTTGAAATAGGGAGACCATCTGATAATGGTTGCCTGTTCTTTGCAATATTTGAAGTCTCCCGCAGCATATGATTTCACAAAAATCTTTTCATCTGCAAATCTGATGAGGATATGCTTTGTATCAAGAGCCCTCACGAAAATTTTTTCACAATAATTATATCTATTTTTAGGCATCTTTTAATTTCCATCATATCCACCTTGAATTTTGGAATCTACCAAGCTTGTAACAGAGAGCCTTTGGAGGTGCCATCACATCTTCCTCCGTATATTTGTTCACCTTCCTCGCAAGTGGCTTTACTACTTGGAAATGGTTCCTAAAGTCAGGGGGAACACGAGTTTCTCTCATTGCATCTTTCTAAAGAAGAGGCTTCTTGGGTTCAATCTCCCCCTTCCACGTATAAGTAGCCTGCTTCCTCGATTCTGTTTTCTTGCCAAAAGCTATAGGTGGAAGCATCGGAAAATCGCTATCAGCCATCAAAGTGTTTCCAGAACTTCATTATCTACTGTATCCTTTTCAAGCATATTGTCAAACATCTTCTGTGCATCTCCATACATACATCCACACACTTCTTGCTTGCTCGGCAATAGGACGAACACTTGTCTATGTCATCCTCTACCCCTTCTTCCCTTAGAAATCACTATACTTTAACCTGCAACACTCAAGGGCAACAACACCTACATCAATGTTGCTTCACCCAGCAACAGGGTACACAGCTGAATATAGTCCTTCGCAAAAGCTAGATGCTGCTGCCTGTGAAATCTCCAAGGCGGGAAGCTTGCAGCAAACTCATCCACAGCAGAGCTCACAGCTGCAGATCCTGGTGCCCAACCTTCCCAGTAGAACTCCCTAGAATCAGAGCTATCCTTCCTTCATTGAGGGAGTCTCCATCAACCTTTTCTTCCTGAGAATATTTCCTTCTAAAGAGCGTCGTTTCTTAAAAACACCAGAAATCCTAAAAGGTCCTTCTCCAGATCTTGATTTGGTGCATTTGGTTCCCAAATTGGAGTCGCTTCTCAAGCGGAAGCTGGGAAATGGAGAGGACTTCAGGTTATGGGCAAGATTCGGGTCAGAGAAAGGGCTGTAGGCTGCTCGGGCAACCAATAGATATGCTCGATGGCACAATGTTGGGATGGATTTTTGCTACCTCAGATTGCAACACCATTATGAGAAGCGAGGGTTAGTGATTTCACACCATTCATCACGCTGTTTGAATGTATCGTATCTGTGGATGATTTTACAGATATGTGAAGGGAATGGGATAGGAATTATTCGTTAGAGATGCCTAAACAGGGCGCGAAGGGTGTAGGTGACTGCTGATCGGGATTTTTCTTTGGATTGTCGGTTGATTTAGATGGTTAAAGTCCAGTTAAGGTGAGACTGCATGCGTGGTTGTGGTTGATGAGGCATGAGAGATGGTCACCAAGGTGATTCTTAGCAGATGGGTTGCCAAGGTGGACAAAACTAGCTCGATATGTAATATTGATGTGGTGGAGTGGGGGAGTGTTTCTCTGCACAGTAGCCAACTCAGTTTGGGGAATGATGTGGATTACCTGTTGGATGGGATCCATACATATGCTTTTTCGATGAGCTTCAAGTCTGAAAATCAAGAAGAGAATGGTTTGAGCTAGTCAGTACAGATTTATGATTACACATTGGTGTACAAACATGCACAAAAAACACATGTACTCATATATACGGGAATTTCAAAAAAAGGTGGGTTCTTTTTGGTTAAAAAAAGCTGACATGGTTGGTAAAAAATGTGCAGTCTTTCCTACTTTCACGAGATGTTTCCATCCAGTATATCATATTTCTATAACAAAATTATATCTATTGTTGACACTAATGCTTATTCACTGTATGATGTCTGAACTTCTCGCAAATTACATGTAGAAGTTTTGGTTCTCGCAAATTACATGTAGAAGTTTTGGTTTAACTTTCTATGTAATGCAAACATATTTCTTGTAATCCAGGCAAGAGCACACTAGCATGCACGCTGGGTCGAGAGTTGCACTTCAGAGGAAAACTGTCATACATTCTTGATGGAGACAACCTCAGGCATGGGTTAAACAAGGATCTTGGATTTAAAGCTGAGGACCGGGCAGAAAATATTAGAAGAGTTGGTAATTATTTTATTGGTTAAAATAGAAATGCATAGAACTGCATTTATGAGACGCCATTTTAGATTTGTGGAAACTGTTGCTGAAATCATGCTCAGATAATTAATTTAGCTTTTTGACTCCAGGCGAAGTTGCGAAACTCTTTGCAGATGCTGGCTTGATCTGCATTGCCAGTTTGATCTCTCCTTATAGGAGGGACCGTGAATTATGCCGTGCCTTGTTGGCAGATAAAAGTTTTATCGAGGTGGGTTTCTTTGCACAATGCTGTTTGAATGCAACTTCTCTTGAAAATAGTTCATATCCAAAATTCTTTTCAGGTTTTCATGAACATTCCTTTAGAGGTATGTGAAGAGAGAGATCCAAAGGGCTTATACAAGCTTGCACGTGCGGGGAAAATTAAAGGTTAGCTTAGATTGATATTTGCAACTTGGATTCCATCTTTGGTTACAGTGTTCTTTCTGGCCTGGAAAATACCATCACATTCTATATGGTATTAGAAGTTGAAACTGGTGCTTGATTATGTGTGTCTATATTTGCATATTTTTTCACGATCATTCTGTCAAACTTTATGTCTAAAAGTTCTTTCTGTCTTAAATTCACAACTTCCTTTTACCTACTGTTGGAAAAGAAAAGAGCCCACCCATGTGTTTAGTACCACATGGGGGAGCGGTCACTGTTGGGTCTGTCCGTGGGGCTATATAAGGAGCCCCACACCCCCTGTACTCATTGAGAACTTCAATAGAAGAAACGCCCAATTTAGGGGCTTCTCCCGTGGTTTCATCCCGCTCCTCTCGGAGTAGGGTTCCACGTAAAATCATGGTGTTCCCATGTTTATCTTTCTTGTTTATTGCTCTGTTTTATCATTCCGCTTCCGCTTTATATTTTATAACATGGTATCAGAGCGGATCGATTCTCGTGGATATTTTTTTCCGTAATTTTATTCGAGTTTCGTTTCTCCGGAGTTCTTGTTCTTGAAGAATTGTTCGATGAAAGATTATTATCAGATTATTAGGTTCGAGATCGGCAGATATTTTCTTATGGGTTTCTGAAACCCTATAATCTGCAAAATCAGATTGTGCTATTGTTGCAGCCACCTCCGCTGCTTGCATGATCATCCTCTTCCAGTAGGATCTTCATTCGCTACATATGAAACCCGAGGCGGAGGTCTTGGCGCACAGAATCTCCCTTGGTCTCCCATTACAGCAGAGAACAAAACACAACCCTAGTTTGTGCAGCCGCAAGCGGCACCCTCAACGGGGCACGCACCAGCAGGCAGTGGGCGAAACCCCAGATCCAGAAACGCCCTTACTACATTTCCTCCTCGCTGGCGGCGCTCCAACCACATCACCGAGCCCAGGATCCAGGCGACGGCCTCCCAAGTCTCGCAAACCCCAGGTCAGCGCCGCCCATCGGCCTCCCTCGATGCGTGCACATGAGACCCTCATCACGCGCGCACAAGCCCGCGCTTGCTCCGGCCCGAGCACCTTGCGCGAGTCACCGCGCGACCCCATAGGTGATGCAGGCGGCGCCCCCAATACCCCAGGCATGGCACGCATCCTCATTCTCAGTCCCAAGGCGGTGCCGTCACATCTCTCTCGCATGCCGAGCCCTTCAGGCGGCGAGGCCCTCCCCCGCGCGAGTCGTGCGCAGGCTGCAGATCAGGAAACTCCGAAGGGCGACGACAGAAATTGAAGAAATCCCATCGGGGGCAGCTGCAAATCGAAGGGATGGTTTCCCTCACGGGAACCCTAACGGGAGGGGCACAACTAAAAAGTGCTAAGCCTTCTCCCACTATGAGTAGGGTCGGCTACATGGATTCTTGCTCAAATCCATGTTAAAAGATTCGACTTTTTTTACGCTGGCCGTCGACTACCTAACGCAACCCCTGCAAGAGTGGGATTTGAACCCTGGTCTTTTGTGTGGTAGACACACTGTACTACCACTAGACCATTAAGTGGGTACAACGGGAGGGGCACAACTATTTAAAAAAAAAATCATTTGCTGGTGAGGGCCGTGATCTTTAGGTTTTTTTTAAAGAAGGCTATATATTTCCTTGATTACAAAAAAGGAGAGGTGAGTCGGCTATATATAAAAAAAAGGGAGAGGAGACTTAAAAAAAAGAAAAAAAAAGTCGCGTACAAGAAAAAAAAAGTCGTATGCATAAAAAAAGTGATTCATGTTTGCTTCTCCCAACTTGTCTATTATTTTCATTATTCTCACAAGTTTGGGAGAAAGGGAGAGTAAAAGTCATATGCATCCTACATCGTTGATTGACAGACCAAACACTCCGAATTTCACAGAATATCAAACCATCTTCACTATGCATCGATCTTCGTCGTGGTTTCTCTATCCTCGACATCGACTCCGCACTGGATTTGTTTTCTTCAAGGCACGACGAGACAAAGTCCGGTGACCTGCAGGCACGACTGAGACAGAGATCCGGTGACCATGCAGGCACGACAGAGACAGTCCGGTGACCTTCCAGGCACGACAGAGATACGTTCCGGTGACCTGATATACCCGTCAACAAGCGGGTTTGTCTACCAGTTGCGGATACATACGTTTATTGTGATGATTTCAAGTGAAGATGTAATGATGTATATTTTTCTTTATTATTGCAAGTTACAGCTGTCCCAGCTACCAACTTGAGGAGGAGTGTTGGAAAAGAAAAGAGCCCACCCATGTGTTTAGTACCACATGGGGGAGCGATCACTATTGGGTCTGTCCGTGGGGCTATATAAGGAGCCTCACACCCCCTGTACTCATTGAGAACTTCAATAGAAGAAACACCCAATTTAGGGGCTTCTCCCGTGGTTTCATCCCGCTCCTCTCGGAGTAGGGTTCGACGTAAAATCATGGTGTTCCCATGTTTATCTTTCTTGTCTATTGCTCTGTTTTATCATTCCGCTTCCGCTTTATATTTTATAACACCTACCAAGGAGTGAATCAGATGTGATTTTCTCTTGAATAAATATAACCAGTTCGTACAAACTTGATGCAGCGTGGACCAAAAATATAGGGTCGCATATTTAGTTAATTTTATACGTTAATTTTATTTACGTTTATTTGAGTCATCGTATTTTTAATTAAATAAACGGGATCGCCTGTGATCTCAATTAGTTAGAGATTTGAATTTCAAACTAGTCGGTTAGTCGATTAGAGTCTATTTAGGATAATTAGTTGAATTTCTGTTTTTGTAATCTCATCCCTCCTATATAAAGGGATGATAGACTACTTATGTGGACATTTCAATATTTACAAAATTTGAGATTTATTCTCTTTATCCTCTCTTGTCTCTCTTCTCCCTCGCAATCTACGCGTTCTTCTTCCTCGAATCTCGCGCAACCGGCGCGCCTTCTCTCTTTCTACCCTCCAATTTATTCTTCCACCAAAATCCACCGTTCAAAATATTTTATTTCCCGCCATCGCTAAAATTTCAATTTGCATCAATTGGTATCAGAGCATGGCCTACAGATCGTCCTCACAATCTAACAATCCGTCCAGACTTTCGCACCGACATGCAACGAAAGACTATCATGCGTTGGAGTGGAAACGACAAGCCGAAGAAGCCTACAACCAGGACATGGACGCATGACGTAAGTTCCAAATTCTCCAGTCCGAATGCCGAGAAATATTGGCTAATTTCGAGGCTATGTGCGCCACCCTATCAAAGTCTTCCGCTATCGAAGCCGCTGTTCAGAATGTTGATGATGAAAAACTCATCGTCGATGACGATGTACTTGCTGTCCAGCACATCCCAGATCAGGTTCCACTACCAGAATCAATTACGTCACCCCCTCCGACCGTCCCGGTACTACCCCAGCCATCCCAGGTAACCCCCACCATCCCCCGGACGGCCGCCCCCTATTCACAGCCCCCCATCCTCCTCCCACCGCCCACGGCATCCCTCCACTCGTTCCCCCCGCTCGACGATACCCTCCCCTCGCGCGGCCGCCACCCAGCACCCCCTGTCCTGCCCCCACTCTTCTGCCGCAGCCCGTTTTCCGCTCGCCGCCAATCCTTTCCATCGCCCCTGAACCCCTTCCGATACACCTTCCGGCCCCAATGCCCCCTTCGACCGCACCCACACCGCCAGCCCCAGAACCCCATCCCGCTACTCCCACTCTACCTGAACCATCCCCATCTGGACCTATTATCGTCCCCTCCCCGATGGGCCCGCACCGCCCGCCAGCAGCGATCATGCGCCGGCGCCCCGTACTCCCATCATGCGACCACTGCGAGCTTAAGAAGAACCGAATCCTAACAAAAATTGAGGGCACTTACTCAACCGGGTCCCTTGACAATAGGAGTAAAGGGATATTTTGGATATATTTCAAGGAGGCCCCTCCTCCAATGCTATTTTACCCAACGGGCCAAGTGGGAAAGTTAACTTATGAGTTTTTAAGTGAAGGGGTAGAATATTTGCAGCTGTACCCCTCAACAGAGAAAAATTATAAACGTGACATGGAAAAGGAGCAAAACTGGGAGATCCGATCAATCAATCTATATGGAATCCTCCACCGACAGAGTGAAGATCAAGAAATTCGTTGGGAGACGAATCTTTAAAGCGGAGGAGAGTTGATGCAGCGTGGAACAGAAATATGGGCCGCATATTTAGTTAATTTTATCCGTTAATTTTATTTACGTTTATTTGAGTCGTCGTATTTTTAATTAAATAAACGGGATCGCCTGTGATCTCAATTAGTTAGAGATTTGAATTTCAAATTAGTCGGTTAGTCGGTTAGAGTCTATTTAGGATAATTAGTTGAATTTATATTTTTGTAATCTCATCCCTCCTATATAAAGGGATGATAGACTACTTATGTGGACATTCAGTATTTACAAAATTTGAGATTTATTCTCTTTATCCTCTCTCTCGTCTCTCTTCTCCCTCGCGATCTACGCGTTCTTCTTCCTCGAATCTCGCGCAACCGGCGCGCCTTCTCTCTTTCTACCCTCCAATTTATTCTTCCACCAAAATCCACCATTCAAAATATTTTATTTCCCGCCATCGCCAAAATTTCAATTTGCATCAAAACTTATTTCAAAAAGTAACAATGCTCAACAAGTAAATAAATTGCTGTAAAATTAATGTTAGGAACTTCCAGCATGCCCAGCTTCAATCTTCCCCAAGTAAGTGCTGGAAAGATGATGGTCATGAATACGACTTTAGGTTAGGTCACACGCTCAATTTCCCCCTTCCTAGGCAATCTCGGTGGCCAGCTGATTGGCCTCCCCAAAATGTAGAAAGAAAAGTATAACTTGCTAAATAAAACTTCTACCTATTTTCACCGTGAGTACCCCGAATGGATGTGTGAAGAAAAGTTGAGAATGAACTGAATGATTTATTCAGTGGGTAAGTGGTTTCTTATATAGCGCGAAACCCTAGAGTCCAAGATTATAATTATATAAAAGACACCGAAGGATTACAAATAGGATTAGGACTCAAATAATGAAGAAAAAAATAAAATAAGTAAACAACTTCTATACTCCCCCTCAAGTTGGAGCCTATCTATTGATCATATACCCAATTTGGAAGTCAACCATGGTACACGTTTCTTGAGTAATGCCTTGGTGAATATATCCGCTTGTTTAAATCCTATGGAAGTGTGCGGAGTGGTGATCTTTTCTCCTCGCACTGCATCTTAGACGAAGTAGTAATATATGTCAATATGCTTAGTATGCTCATGGAAGACATGGTTGGCAGCAATGTATGTAGTGGACTTGTCATAATATAGAGGAACAAAGATGGTAGCAGGGAGTCCAAGCTCCTGCAGAAAGGAGATGACCCAAGTAATCTCACATGTGGCATGAGCCATTTCCCTATATTCCGCCTCTGCACTTGATCTGGAAACAATTGTTTGCTTCTTGCTTCGCCATGTAAAAAGGTTGGTGGAAGGATCCTGCACAAGTGTTGAGGAGGGATGGAGTCGGAGAGTCGGGAGCGACTCGTGAACGGAAGAAGAGTTTGGAAGCGGGTGTTTCGTCCGGAGGTCGGGGAGACGGGCAGTGATGTTGGCGAGGGCTGGGTGCGCGTCTCACGTAAAAAGCCTTGGAGAAGATGCTTCAGGTGCAGTGTTCATGGGCATTTGGCGTCGGCATGCCCTTCTCCTACGCGTTGTTTTGCTTGCGGGCGAGTGGGTCATCGCCGCGGCTCGTGCATGGGGAAGCTTAGCTGTCCCGTAGAGAAACCACAGGCGGGTGGCTCTTCTCAGCCTGGCAGAACCGCACTCTGGGGGGTTCGCTCCTATGCTTCGGTTCTCACTGCCCCTATATCTGATGTTCACTCGGAGCTTCTCGTGGGATCTTGGTCGAAGAGCTCCATCTCGGCGACGTCGATGCTCGCATTTCTCTCCGATATGTTTGGTCTTGCATTCTCGGGGAAAGTGGTGCTGATTGCCGAGCGTAGGTGCTGCGCTCGCGGTCTGTCGAGATCGCAGATGGAGCACCTCCTCTCGCTTGGCGATGCAGGTGATGTTGTTTGGAGAAAGCTGCGTTTTGCGGATGGGGCAGTGGATAGCTATGCGCGGCAGATGGCCAGGGTGCGAGGGGTTCCTTTCCTTTCCCGGACTGTTTCCTACTTGGGGTCGGCTTTAAAGTGGCGGGGTTCGGTGGTGTCCATTTTGGATGACCGTTTGCGTCCGGGTTCTGACCCAGAGTTTACGCTGCTAATGCTGGATTGCCACCTTTCTGGCATTGCCAATCTGAGAGATTCGTTCTTCTCGACGGTCTTGGATGTCGGTCGTTTCTGCTTTCATCTACAGGTACAACTTCCCGACCCCCCGCCGTCGCCATCGTTCCAAGTGTCGTCGCGTGACGCCTCCTCTTCCTGCACACCGATTGGTTCGTCTATTCCTAGGTCAGTCGGCGCATTTTCAGAGGAGGCGTTTCAACTTCCGTTGGTCGATCTGCATTGGGATGCTGGCTTTTCGGTCTCGTCGTTTGCACTGCTTACCGCTGGTGACGGTTGAATTACTTTGGATGCTTGCGCCATGCATACGGTGAATCTTGCTCCTCAAAGTGGGTTCTCGCCTTCGATCTTTTCGGCTCTCCCAAGCTTGTGGATCCGATTATTAATCGGACTTCGCTTTCGGACCCTGCTTTATGCTTTGAACAGACTTTGTATCTATCTTCCGTGGCCCAGCCTGGGGGGCATTGCGGGGGGCTTGGCAGAGGCTTACATGCGCCACGGTTTGGTTCTTCTGCTCCCCTTCGCCCTGCGGATGGCCCTACTTTGGCTCCTGGCCCTTTTTCTGCTTGCGTGCTGCCTATTATGTGTTATCAAGGGACGGGGGAAGTATCCGATGAGGGGTTGTCCTCTAGCTTCTTGCTGGATGTGGAAGGACCGGGCCATGCCAACAGTGGTGTGTCAGATAAAAAATCTGGGAAACGATATAGGAGAAGACAACGTTCAAAATCTAAACACGAGGAACCTCCCCAAGTCTCAGAGCGGAAAGCTGCAATTGTGGAGCTAGCAGGTCTAGTTCGCACTCAGGGCGCAAATCTGATTACTCAATGAAAGTTCTTTCTTGGAATATTAGGGGTCTGGGTGACCCGGAAAAGCGGAGGGTTCTTGGAGCGAGATTTCGGGAATGGGGATGCGATATTGTCTTCTGCAGGAAACAAAGCTGGAGTCTTTTCCCGACATGGTCTGACGCTTTTTTGATGCGGGCAGCATTGATGACTTCAGGTCGATCGGTGCCGTGGGCACTGCAGGCGACTTGCTTCTGTCGTGGAACAGTTCGGTCTTTACTTTTTATGCCGAGCTCAGGGGCACACATGTCCTCACAATCCTTCTGGAATGTATTCGCTCGACTTCCTTTTTGGCCTTCTCTTGTGTGTATGAGCCCTGCAATCACGCTGTGAGGCACCAGTTATGGACGGATTTGCGGGCAGCAAGAACTGTCTTCTCGGGGGCTCCTTGGCTGATTGGTGGTGACTTCAATGTTACGCTTCTTTCCGAGGATAGGATGCGGTCTCGGGGGGGGGGGGGGGAGGTAGGGACCCCGGCTCTGCGGACTTTGCGGAAGCTATTGACTTCTTAGAGTTGGAGGTGTTAGATGCCACTGGTTCGAAGTTCACATGGAGAAACTCTGGTTCTCGGTCCCGCATCGATCGGTTTTTGGCCTCCGTGGAGCTATTTCCCATGTCTTTTGCTGTTGCTAAGCCGAGAACGCGTTCCGATCACACTCTCATTCTTTGGGATTCGGGAGAGCTTATACTCCCGAGGGGTTTTTTCAGGTATGAAAAGAGCTGGCTTTTGGAGGATTCTTTCCGTAACCTTGTCTCATCCCATTGGACCTCCCTGTCGGTTTCTGGCTCTGCGACGTCGAGATTTGTGCAAAAATTAACCTCTTTGCGCGCACGTCTGTGCACCTTCAAGAGGGAGTCCAGAGATACCCGTCGCGCTTCCAGAGTGGATGCGGAGGAAGAGGTGTCTAGGCTAGACGCCATTAAAGATTGTTGTGATCTGAACACTGAAGAACTGACCCAACGTGCGTTGGCCCAAAGGAAGATCGCTGAAGAAGACAAGAAACATATGATTGAGTGGAGGCAACGGTCCAGAAGCAACTGGCTCAGGGAGGGAGATGCGAATACGTCTTTCTTCCACCGTATGACCAGTGGAAGGCGAAGGTGTAATGCTATGAGATCTGTGATTGTCGATGGTGTTCGGGTGGACGGCAACAGGGAGATGGGTAGAGCGGTTGCGGCCCACTTTGTGAACCCCTCAGGATCCGGGTACCCGTTTACGACACAATTCGCAACATTCCATTTAAGACATCGCATTAAAAGTATAATTTTTATGGGCAATTTTTTTTTGCAACAATTGACATTCATATTCATAATCATAACCACAAGCTAAAAGAGACTATGGCACCATAAATTCTTTTCATTAATTTCCATATGACTTTACAATATGTACAATGTCTGTCTGTATATACAACATCCCAAAAATTTGACTGAAGAGAAGAAGCAATTACAATATCAATTGAACTAAAGACTGTAAGAAAAACCACATACCGTCTAGTATGGACCTTGTCTCCTGGAACCCTGTATAGTTACTGAACAACAGACTCCTTTCCTGCCATGCGTGCAAGGAAGAAAAGGAGTCACAATTGTGAATACAAACCCGTAGTTTTTTTTTTAAAAAATTAACAATTATTTATAATGTGCAAAAGAGAGCAAGTAGAAAGGTGGAATAACTAAAATTTACATCTACTTGCGTAAGTAAAAGGGTTTTCAACTGTTTGACATTAAGTTCATTTGTTCTCCCCTTTTTCCCATTCACCCCATATATATATATAAAGTTTAGATGACAAACTCTAATATATAATGATTTCCTGTGTTTTAAGATCATGATTTTGGGTCTTGGAGATCATGTTGCGGAACTTGATGGCACATGTAAATGTTACTTTCTTGTCATTGAGATCGTGTCATGGTTTCCGATGATGGACTGATATAATGATGACGGATTTGATCCTTAATTCTATTTACTCCTTTTAAGTTAGTGGATAGTCCGTGGTCTTGGTCTGTGTGTAACCTCACACTATGACTCTAAGGTATTAATGTACCTTAGGGTTGGGGGGCCTCCGTAGGCATGCGGTGTTGTGTAATGCATCCTAACTAAGTTCCCAACACGTCCACTAACTTATAGGGATTTTGAATCAGATTAAAGTCACTTCTAATCATTTCAATTTTAATTGTACTTTCCTCCAAACCTTTACGGTAACTCTCTCAGATGTAACTCTTGATTATTTAGATGTAGATGTAGATATAGATGATCTGGGTGTAGAATCGCCAAGTCTGTTTGGCGAAAGAAAACTCAAGCGGTGAAGAAGCCTGCAAATGGCTCTTCCGTCTCGCCCTCTAATTGGAAGCGCGGTCCAATAGAGGGATAGGTCTACTCCTCAACTACGCCACTGAGACGGGTGAGAGGGACTTCCCGGGAAGTCGCTCTAGAAAAACAGCCCGACCGGCAACGGGCAACCGAGCTCGTACGTAAAACTGAAAACCAAGGATCCCCCGCCTGGATATCCTAAAACAGGGTCAACAGAATGGTCTAAAATCGGGATCCCAACGAGGCGTAAAAACACTGCGAGCTCGCGTAAAAACCATGTAAGAGACTGGGATCCTAGACCCGCGCACTTGGCGGCCGCTACTTTGACTGGGCTTCCTTTCTTCCGCCCAGTTGAGGGTCACCGCGCCCTCGCACGATCATGGTAAAGATCGCCATGATCGGCACTATTAATTGATATCCTGATTCACCATTATACATGCTTGATTCCTTAATCCATCCTTAATCTTCTATGTGATCAATTTTACAAATCTGGTCATCTTGTCAATGATTCCAATTGTAATGATTTAAGGTTAGCAGATCTCCTATAAAAGATTGTCTTATGAAAAATGATTAGACCTTGGATCATTTAATATAAAGTATATAGTGACTATATTTGCAATTAAGAGAAAACATGACAGAAATTAAGCCGGGATAGAGCTTTAGTACTGGTTAATATGAGTTCCTACTATCAGATGGTCTCCCTATGATGGACTGATTGTCCGAACCACTCACATTCATGTCTTATCAAGTCTAATTGTTTATTTCCATAAGTCAAAGTGATTAAGTCAATTGCATTGTTACATATAATAATTATTAATATAATAATTTAGGATACAATCAGTTACCATCCAAAGGAAACGTACATAGTACTTATACTGTAGTTAACTCAAAGGCCAGTTAAAACATATATATATTCATTTCCTATAAAACAAAACTAATTAGGAAATTTCCAGTGGCACTAAAACTATTAACAAAACTTAATATATATTTAGGATTTTGGACTAAAAAAAACATCAATGCAATTATATACTTATTAATTATAATTTATTTTGAGAACTTCAAATCTTTTTAATTTAACTAAGCAGAGAGTACAGTTAATAATTTAGTTCCCAATTCTATGCTTAAATGCTTTATTATAAATTTTACAAGGACAACAGACTGTTAACAAGACAGTCTGGAATAGATTCAATCTTTTAGTTTAATTAAGCAGATAGCAGTAGCAGAGAAATTTTAATTTAGTTTATATCCATATCATTTATATAAGGAAGGCAAACAGGCTAAATGCTTAAATAATAGGCTTTAACCAATCTTGATCTTGTAACTCATATAACTTTGCATAATGTAATACATACATGTAGAAGATACTCATATCTTCTCCCATATATTATCTACCCATCTTAGTGACAATTCATTTATTTATATATATACCTGTACCCTTCAGGATATGTAATGCATACCCATCAACAATCAAATGTATGTGCAAAATGTAAGGTCGACTAATTGGCAATCTATAATATCAGCCAGCAGCATTCAACTGACAAAGTAGGTCACAACTGCATTTGGGTTACTTGTTGACAACTTCCATGCATTCGTATTTTCTCAAATTCAAATGGTTATTTTAAGTAGAGCATCACATATTGAATATTTCATAATATGTTAACTTTTCACACAACAATGGATGTGATTTGCTTCTACAATAACCAACTGTGTGTTTTTAATGGTTAAGGAACTATATAGTTGACTTTACAGATCTTATAAAGATGGAGTTTGGTGAACAAGATTTACATGAGATGATGGATTTCAAGTATTAGTATTATTATCGTTTACTTAATGTCTCATTTGTGATCACTAAGAAGCATACATAGATTTCACTTTCTTTAATTTCTCCCTCAAAGGAGATTTTGGAAGGGTCGAGATTTCTTTGGATCGCCCACCCTATTTGATTTTTTTTTGTGCAACTTCAATGAAGTGAAGGAATGGAACTAAGTCAAACTAATATTAAGCTCCTCCCATTGATTGAAACTTACTGATCTTTTCTATTTCATTATATAATTAACTTGAGGAATTAGATGACCAATTTCATCTAATAGGCTGATTGGAATAAACCAATAGCTAACAGGATGGTTATCTGTTCAAATATGATAATATAGACTTGATGAATACTGCAGAATTGGTTGATCTCATAATGAATTTTTATCATAATTCATCATTTTATCGTATTTGACACCATGATGGAGCAATGCCATTTTATAGAGTTTTTCATTTAATGGTTGTCATCCTGTGATCATGAATCATATATATTCTATAACCCTACCTTAATATAAGGAATTTGTATGCATTTGTCCAGAACTGTACTAACCATACTAACCATACCAGCATATCATAGATATAATGATTTATAAATTGTATATATTTCCTCATGATACTTTAGTAACAGATGTTGTACATAATTTCCATAAATGTTAATAAGCATCATATCAATTGGTTTACAGCTTAGACAAAACTGTGAACCTCCTTCATTATGAAACTCAACAAATCTATCTATATATACACACACAAATATATATACATGTCATAATACGACTGATAATGTTAAGGCTTCTAAATTTCCGAATTCACTTTTACTTTATGATGTTAGGAGGACTGCTTGCCATCTTATGAGATTCTGATAGCTAAGGAGAGAGACTGGAAATTACAACTAGATGATAGATCTGAATACGTATAAATAAGCCTGTTCTAATTCTTAATATAATTTCATCATTTAGATCTGACTACAGGTAAGAATTCACAACTAAAATCAGATTTTTTTTTAAAGATCTGCTTTTCCAGAAACATGTTCTCTAAATCCCCCTATTACAATCTAGACTAACTTTAAGGATCAAAATCATGTAGACTATCATACACAACAACAAGAGGAGGGAAAAGGATAGAAGTGTACATGCATGGCAGCAAGAGGAAAGGAAGGAGTTGTACATTGGTTTCTCCCACAATTTGGAGATGGAATGAAGAGTGTCAACTCTCCAATTGTGAGGAATAGCAGTCTCTTGAGCTTCTGGACAGCAGCAGCTTGTTGTTGCAAGAAGGAATCAAAAGGAAAGGGGATTCCAGGCTTTAAACTGTAGCTGGATTTTGATTTCCAGCAGCTGAAAAGGGAGCATCAACAGTCCTCTCGGTGGAGAAGATGTAGAAAAAATGGGCAAAATTAAAAGGGGGGAGGTTGGGGTTATATAGACAAGGAAAAAGGCCAAGTGTTGGTTATTTTGGGCAAATGGATGGAGAGGGAAGAGCCATGTGGCTGGAAAAGAAACCCAACAGCTGGACTTGTGCACAGTGACAGTGCACAGTTTGTGAGAAAAACAAAAGTTTCTAATTTATTTATTTTTTTAAAAACTCTATCAACTTAAAGTTGACCGTATGTGCGCCTCGGGTCTCGGATTTTAACGTGCAATATCTCGTTTTGATCATCTCGGGACGACGATCAATTTGAGTATAATGTTGATATAGTTCGGTCGAGTTTTGAATACCCGAAATTTTCGGATACGGCTTTTGTTTAAGGTTAAATTTTACGATTTAAAAATATCAAACGACGTCCGATTGACGAACGGTCGATTCCGTTGGTCTTCTTTTGTCGAATCGGATCTCATGGTAGTCTCGGTTCGTTTTGCGGTTTCCGAATTTGCGTCGCGGCTTTTTCGCGGCGCGCAATACAAAGTCACCGATTTTTGGTCGATTTCGTCCGAACGACTTTTGATTCATGATCAATTGGTCGTTTTAGGTTGTTTAGTATTGACCGACAACGTTTTTGGGTTCATTAGACCCAAAATCGGACGAGTTCGGGTTTACGCGAATTCCCGGATGTTACAACTTATAAAAACCTCAAAGGGAGTCTCGTCCTCGAGACTTGAGTTAAGGCTATTCGGTGACTTGTTTAAATTTCATATGTCCATAAAAACCTCAAAGGGTTTTGAACCCATAAAAACCTCAAAGAGAAAACAAGCCATATATTTATAATGTATCTAATTATAAAGGCTTGTTTTGATGCTTACATCAGAAAAGCTGCGGGTATCGTGCCCGCATGTCGGCTTCAGTCTCCCATGTTGCTTCTTTGACGCCGTGTCGGTGCCACAAAACCTTGACCAATGAAATCTCTTTGCTGCGAAGCTTCTTCACAGCACGATCAAGTATCTGGCCTGACTTCTCCTCATAAGTCAGATCTGGCTCTACGTCAAGATTCTCGTAACTGATGACGTGCTGAGGGTCGTGGACATATTTCCTCAGATTGGATATGTGGAAAACATCATGAATAGCTGAAAGATGTGGAGGAAGGGCTACTCGATAAGCAACCTTCCCCACTCGAGCAAGAATCTCGAACGATCCAACATATCGTGGCGCCAACTTGCCACGAACACCGAATCTCTGCACTCCCTTCATGGGAGATACTCGCAAAATACCCAATCTCCAACCTATAATTTATAGGAATGTCATTAGTATGAGATTAAGTTGAACACATATATATCATAATTGAGTGGATGAGGAGAAAATAATTAGGTTACCTGAAACTCTAAATCTCTCCTCCGACGGTCTGCATAACTCTTCTGGCGACTCTGTGCCGTCAGAAGTCTCCGTCTCACAAGATCAACAGCTCTCGTGGTCTCTTCTAGGAGATTTACGGAGTAAAGAGCATGATCACCTGTCCTCTCTGCATCAACACTGCTCCCAGACCTTCCCTAGATGCAGCTGTGTAGACTGCATAGTCCTGAGTGCCTGAAGGAAGAGCAAGAATGGGCGTTGTAATCAATCTCTCCTTCAGTGTCTGGAAGGCCTGCTTACATGAATTGTTCCAAATGAATGGAACTCCCTTCTGTGTCAATCGTGTCAATGGACGGACGATGCGTGAAAATCCGCTGACGAAGCGTCTGTAATAACCTGCTAGTCCGAGAAAGCTCCGAATCTGAGTAACTGTCTTGGGCTGCTTCCAAGACATAACTGCATCTATCTTCGCAGGATCAACTACAATGCCTGCTCCAGAAATGATATACCCGAGAAATGAGACCTGGAATAACCAGAACTCACACTTGCTCAACTTGGCATATAGCTTGTGCTCCCGTAATGTGTCCAAAACAATCCGTAGATCATTCGCATGATCCCATTCATTCCGTGAATAGATGAGCACATCATCGATGAACACCACTACAAACTTGTCCAAATATGGACGGAAGATACGGTTCATCATATCCATGAAAGCTGCATGTGCATTGGTGAGCCCAAACGGCATCACCACAAACTCGTAGTGTCCATAGCGAGTCCTGAAGGCTGTCTTCGGAATATCCGACTCGCGAATCCTCAGCTGATGGTAGCCTGAACGAAGATCGATCTTCGAGAAAACCGAAGATCCCTGGAGCTGGTCAAACAATTCATCGATACGTGGCAAAGGATAACGGTTCTTCACCGTTCTCTTATCAGCTGCCTGTAATCGATGCACAGTCTCATGGATCCATCCTTTTTCCTGACAAACAGAATCGGAGCACCCCAAGGTGAAGTGCTCTGCCTCACGAATTCCAAATCAAGTAACTCCTGTAACTGCACCTTTAGCTCCCTCAACTCAGCTGGTGTCATGCGATATGGTGCCATAGAGATCGGCTGTGTACTTGGCAGCAATGTGATCTCGAACTCGAACTCTCTCTGGAGGTAATCCTGGTAGCTCATCAGGAAATACGTCAGGGTATTCTGATACTACTCGGACGTCTTGTATCATCGGCTCCTGATCAGATACCCCCCGAACAAAAGCAAGATATGAATCGCAACCCTGGTCAACAAGTCGCTGGGCTCGCAATATTGAAATATACTCCATGTGGGAGTCATGTGTAGTACCCTCAAAAGTAAACTCGGGTAGATCTGGAATTCTGAAGACAACCGTCTTCCTAAAGCAATCAACTAGTGCATGATGATCGGATAACCAATCCATGCCTAGAGTCAAGTCAAACTCACCAAGCTGTAGGAGTAAACAATCTGTGAGCATCTCGTGTCCGCTAATCAGTATGGGCAAGTGCCTGACTATCAGAGAAATGACAAACAACTGGCCACCTGGCCCTCGGATGTGATACGGAGAAGAGAGAGTCTCTACGACTCTATCTAAAGAAGCAAGTAGTCTCGAAGCAAGAAAAAAATGTGTCGCACCAGAATCAAATAGAACATAGAAAGGTTGGTAAGAGTAGTCAATATCTGTGCTAGTTGGTTAGTCATCTCCTGGTCTGGTCGGTGGAGTAGTTGTATCAATACTCCGGGCTGGTTCTACAGGTGGTCTATCTGCTCGCTGCGACCCAGATGGTCGAGCGGAATCTGTGCCATTCACAGATACTTATCATAAATGCTTTTCTCTTTTTTGGGATATAATATGAAAATTAATGAACTTGGTGACATCTGTGGTTATTGAATATGAATGTCATATTTCCCTTCTCGAACTCACGACAAGTCGGAAGACTGTCGCTATTCGAGAACTTAATGCGGTCGGAATTGAAATACTGCGAATGTGCGTATCGGGATACCACTGCTCTGATACCAAACTGTGAACCCCTCAGGATCCGGGTACCCGTTTACGACACAATTCGCAATATTCCATTTATGACATCGCATTAAAAGTATAATTTTTATGGGGAATTTTTTTTTTTGCAACAATTGACATTCATATTCATAATCATAACCACAAGCTAAAAGAGACTATGGCACCAGAAATTCTTTTCATTAATTTCCATATGATTTTACAATATGTACAATGTCTGTCTGTATATACAACATCCCAAAAATTTGACTGAAGAGAAGAAGCAATTACAATATCAATTGAACTAAAGACTGTAAGAAAAACCACATACCGTCTAGTATGGACCTTGTCTCCTGGAACCCTGTATAGTTACTGAACAACAGACTCCTTTCCTGCCATGCGTGCAAGGAAGAAAAAGAGTCACAATTGTGAATACAAACCCGTAGTTTTTTTAAAAAAATAATTAACAATTATTTATAATGTGCAAAAGAGAGCAAGTAGAAAGGTGGAATAACTAAAATTTACATCTACTTGCGTAAGTAAAAGGGTTTTCAACTGTTTGACATTAAGTTCATTTGTTCTCCCCTTTTTCCCATTCACCCCATATATATATATAAAGTTTAGATGACAAACTCTAATATATAATGATTTCCTGTGTTTTAAGATCATGATTTTGGGTCTTGGAGATCATGTTGCGGAACTTGATGGCACATGTAAATGTTACTTTCTTGTCATTGAGATCGTGTCATGGTTTCCTTTGATGGACTGATATAATGATGACGGATTTGATCCTTAATTCTATTTACTCCTTTTAAGTTAGTGGATAGTCCGTGGTCTTGGTCTGTGTGTAACCTCACACTATGACTCTAAGGTATTAATGTACCTTAGGGTTGGGGGGCCTCCGTAGGCATGCGGTGTTGTGTAATGCATCCTAACTAAGTTCCCAACACGTCCACTAACTTATAGGGATTTTGAATCAGATTAAAGTCACTTCTAATCATTTCAATTTTAATTGTACTTTCCTCCAAACCTTTACGGTAACTCTCTCAGATGTAACTCTTGATTATTTAGATGTAAATGTAGATATAGATGATCTGGATGTAGAATCGCCAAGTCTGTTTGGCGAAAGAAAACTCTAGCGGTGAAGAAGCCTGCAAATAGCTCTTCCATCTCGCCCTCTAATTGGAAGCGCGGTCCAATAGAGGGATAGGTCTACTCCCCAACTACGCCACTGAGACGGGTGAGAGGGACTTCCCGGGAAGTCGCTCTAGAAAAACAGCCCGACCAGCAACGGGCAACCGAGCTCGTACGTAAAACTGAAAACCAAGGATCCCCCGCCTAGGTATCCTAAAACAGGGTCAGCAGAATGGTCTAAAATCGGGATCCCAACGAGGCGTAAAAACACTGCGAGCTCGCGTAAAAACCATGTAAGAGACTGGGATCCTAGACCCGCGCACTTGGCGGCCGCTACTCTGACTGGGCTTCCTTTCTTCCGCCCAGTTGAGGGTCACCGCGCCCTCGCACGATCATGGTAAAGATCGCCATGATCGGCACTATTAATTGATATCCTGATTCACCATTATACATGCTTGATTCCTTAATCCATCCTTAATCTTCTATGTGATCAATTTTACAGATCTGGTCATCTTGTCAATGATTCCAATTTTAATGATTTAAGGTTAGCAGATCTTCTATAAAAGATTGTCTTATGAAAAATGATTAGACCTTGGATCATTTAATGTAAAGTATATAGTGACTATATTTGCAATTAAGAGAAAACATGACAGAAATTAAGCCGGGATAGAGCTTTAGTACTGGTTAATATGAGTTCCTACTATCAGATGGTCTCCCTATGATGGACTGATTGTCTGAACCACTCACATTCATGTCTTATCAAGTCTAATTGTGTATTTCCATAAGTCGAAGTGATTAAGTCAATTGCATTGTTACATATAATAATTATTAATATAATAATTTAGGATACAATCAGTTACCATCCAAAGGAAACGTACATAGTACTTATACTGTAGTTAACTCAAAGGCCAGTTAAAACATATATATATATTCATTTCCTATAAAACAAAACTAATTAGGAAATTTCCAGTGGCACTAAAACTATTAACAAAACTTAATATATATTTAGGGTTTTGGACTAAAAAAACATCAATGCAATTATATACTTATTAATTATAATTTATTTTGAGAACTTCAAATCTTTTTAATTTAACTAAGCAGAGAGTACAGTTAATAATTTAGTTCCCAATTCTATGATTAAATGCTTTATTATAAATTTTACAAGGACAACAGACTGTTAACAAGACATTCTGGAATAGATTCAATCTTTTAGTTTAATTAAGCAGATAGCAGTAGCAGAGAAATTTCAATTTAGTTTATATCCATATCTTTTATATAAGGAAGGCAAACAGGTTAAATGCTTAAATAATAGGCTTTAACCAATCTTGATCTTGTAACTCATATAACTTTGCATAATGTAATACATACATGTAGAAGATACTCATACCTTCTCCCATATATTATCTACCCATCTTAGTGACAATTCATTTATTTATATATATACCTGTACCCTTCAGGATATGTAATGCATACCCATCAACAATCAAATGTATGTGCAAAATGTAAGGTCGACTAATTGGCAATCTATAATATCAGCCAACAGCATTCAACTGACAAAGTAGGTCACAACTGCATTTGGGTTACTTGTTGACAACTTCCATGCATTCGTATTTTCTCAAATTCAAATGGTTATTTTAAGTAGAGCATCGCATATTGAATATTTCATAATATGTTAACTATTCACACAGCAATGGATGTGATTTGCTTCTACAATAACCAACTGTGTGTTTTTAATGGTTAAGGAACTATATAGTTGACTTTACAGATCTTATAAAGATGGAGTTTGGTGAACAAGATTTACATGAGATGATGGATTTCAAGTATTAGTATTATTATCGTTTACTTAATGTCTCATTTGTGATCACTAAGAAGCATACATAGATTTCACTTTCTTTAATTTCTCCCTCAAAGGAGATTTTGGAAGGGTCGAGATTTCTTTGGATCGCCCACCCTATTTGATTTTTTTTTGTGCAACTTCAATGAAGTGAAGGAATGGAACTAAGTCAAACTAATATTAAGCTCCTCCCTTTGATTGAAACTCACTGATCTTTTCTATTTCATTATATAATTAACTTGAGGAATTAGATGACCAATTTCATCTAATAGGTTGATTGGAATAAACCAATAGCTAACAGGATGGTTATCTGTTCAAATATGATAATATAGACTTGGGTTGATCTCATAATGAATTTTTATCATAATTCATCATTTTATCGTATTTGACACCATGATGGAGCAATGCCGTTTTATAGAGTTTTTCATTTAATGGTTGTCATCCTGTGATCATGAATCATATATATTCTATAACCCTACCTTAATATAAGGAATTTGTATGCATTTGTCCAGAACTGTACTAACCATACTAACCATACCAGCATATCATAGATATAATGATTTATAAATTGTATATATTTCCTCATGATACTTTAGTAACAGATGTTGTACATAATTTCCATAAATGTTAATAAACATCATATCAATTGGTTTACAGCTTAGACAAAACTGTGAACCTCCTTCATTATGAAACTCAACAAATCTATCTATATATACACACACAAATATATATACATGTCATAATACGACTGATAATGTTAAGGCTTCTAAATTTCCAAATTCACTTTTACTTTAAGATGTTAGGAGGACTGCTTGCCATCTTATGAGATTCTGATAGCTAAGGAGAGAGACTGGAAATTACAACTAGATGATAGATCTGAATACGTATAAATAAGCCTGTTCTAATTCTTAATATAATTTCATCATTTAGATCTGACTACAGGTAAGAATTCACAACTAAAATCAGTTTTTTTTTTTAAAGATCTGCTTTTCCAGAAACATGTTCTCTAAATCCCCCCTATTACAATCTAGACTAACTTTAAGGATCAAAATCATGTAGACTATCATACACAACAACAAGAGGAGGGAAAAGGATAGAAGTGTACATGCATGGCAGCAAGAGGAAAGGAAGGAGTTGTACCTTGGTTTCTCCCACAATTTGGAGATGGAATGAAGAGTGTCAACTCTCCAATTGTGAGGAATAGCAGTCTCTTGAGCTTCTGGACAACAGCAGCTTGTTGTTGCAAGAAAGAATCAAAAGGAAAGGGGATTCCAGGCTTTAAACTGTGGCTGGATTTTGATTTCCAGCAGCTGAAAAGGGAGCATCAACAGTCCTCTCGGTGGAGAAGATGTAGAAAAAATGGGCAAAATTAAAAGGGGGGAGGTTGGGGTTATATAGATAAGGAAAAAGGCCAAGTGTTGGTTATTTTGGGCAAATGGATGGAGAGGGAAGGGCCATGTGGCTGGAAAAGAAACCCAACAGCTGGACTTGTGCACAGTGACAGTGCACAGTTTGTGAGAAAAACAAAAGTTTCTAATTTATTTATTTTTTTTAAAAACTCTATCAACTTAAAGTTGACCGTATGTGCGCCTCGGGTCTCGGATTTTAACGCGCAATATCTCGTTTTGATCATCTCGGGACGACGATCAATTTGAGTATAATGTTGATATACTTTCGGTCGAGTTTTGAATACCCGAAATTTTCGGATACGGCTTTTGTTTAAGGTTAAATTTTACGATTTAAAAATATCAAACGACGTCCGATTGACAAACGGTCGATTCCGTTGGTCTTCTTTTGTCGAATCGGATCTCATGGTGGTCTCGGTTCGTTTTGCGGTTTCCGAATTTGCGTCGCGGCTTTTTCGCAGCGCGCAATACGAAGTGACCGATTTTTGGTCGATTTCGTCCGAACGACTTTTGATTCATGATCAATTGGTCGTTTTAGGTTGTTTAGTATTGACCGACAACGTTTTTGGGTTCATTAGACCCAAAATCGGACGAGTTCGGGTTTACGCGAATTCCCGGATGTTACACACTTTCGCGCTTTTTCGCCACGGTTGAATGAGAGGTGGTTGATGAATCTCCATTTCATCACCTTTATTCTATCATTTTGGCCTTAAAAACCCCAGCAAATGCATGTAAATAGCATCAATTTGTATATAATAGCATGCATGATTCATTGTATTTATTATACATAAAATAAGGTTTTTAATACCAAAATTATAGAATAAAGAGAAGAAAAGAAAAAGGAATAAAATATTGCAAATATTTTATGACCCAAACCCCGAGACCAAGGCCAGCATGGAATTGGTCGACAAGGAATAAAGTAGGGGGAGATAAGGGCCAATTATACAATAAATACCTCATTTATTCATGCATTTATTTATGCATTTTTGACACCTATTTTGTACATAATTATTTATTCATCAAATAAAGAAATTTTGTTCATGAAAGTTGTAGATAATAATGTAAATAAAATTACAAAATTGAGTTTGTACAAAAATAATACTCAGTGTACATTTTATACACAAAATAAATAGTAAAAATCTCAACTTCACAGACCCATACTTGCAAATAAAAACTCCAAATCACCCAAATTCACCTTTAATTGTATATAACATTCCAAGAACTATTTAATGAAATTAGTTTCATAATTTTTGGGTTGGAAAGAGACTATACGAAGGGATCTTAGTTTTTTGGATATAAGTCCGAGATTGACCCAAGATAGATCTGAATGGAGGCGAAGAATCCATGTAGCCGACCCTACTTAATTGTGGGAAAAGGCTTTGTTGTTGTTGTTGGAGTTTCATAATTTTTGGAGTTCATCTGTAGAAGTTAGGTTTTTGACCCTCCTTGTATATAGGGCTGATTAAAATATTCATTTTATTCAATATTCATTATTTGTACAAAATTATATTTTTAGAATTTTACAAATAATGTATAGAATACATGTACATATTAAAATTAAAAGAAAACTAAAAAGCATTGGTAAAATAAAACAAGCCTATGTAATACATAAGGCAAAATACCTATGTTAAGAATGTATACAAATAAAAAGGGATTTTAATTCTTTTATTCTTTATTCATTTATATTTTTATAACAATGTATATATTATATATAACTTATTAAAAATACAAATCCAAAATAAACACAAATAAAATTCATTAAATAAATAAAATGTATATAATATATAGGTAAAATACCTATAAGTATACCTACATATACATAAACACATTTATTTAAAAATGTAAATAAACTCATAAAAATTAAATAAAAATATATTTATACTCATAAAAATAAGTTATAAATTTATAAAATAAGAAAATAAAATAAACACAATAAAAATAAATATATATAAATATACTTATAAATACATTGTTTTAATAAAACCGTAATAAAATACTTCAAAAAAATAAATAAAAATCATAAATAAATACTACATTAATTTATAAACATTTTTTTATTTTATAAGTAAAATCTAATTAATTCATTTATTAGGTTAAATAAATTAGTCAAGATCCGGTTGATGTGGGCCAATCAGAGGCCAGGGAAAGTTGACCTCCGGTCAACTCCCCCTGCGCCTCTGACGCCTGTCAGGCCCGTCTTTTCCCCGATATTCCTCCATTATTCCCTCTCGATTGGTCGCTCCGTCGCCAACAGTCCCTTCATGAAAATTGTTCTCTGACCATCCGCGATTCGCACCATGATCTTGGAACCCTTGTACAACCATTCGATTCTTCAATAATCGCTGGTCAATGGGGGTCCCCAGGAATGTTTATAAATAAGTCCTTCCTCTTCCTTGGCCGAAATTGGCCAATTTCTCTTCCCCAAAAGGCTTGAATCGATCGCTGGACGAGCCCTTGTGACAGGAGGCGCTTCCCAGCATCTCGGTTCGGCCCAAGGAGGAGGAAAGTTTTGTCGCGGCGGCGCTCCGGCGGCCGCCCTGCTCCCTGGAGGCCCCCAGGTTTAAGAGCTGCGCCTTTTACATTCCTTAGTTAGGTTTCATTCTTGCATTTCGTTTCTGCCTTTTAATTAGTATTTAGTCATTAGAATTAGCGTAGATTTGGTAACCCGTAGTTCGCCGGAGCTCCGCTCCGACGAACTCATTCACCGTACCCCAGCCGTGTTCCGACCACCCTCTCGCCTCCATCTCCTTACCCTTCCATTTCCCTACGCCCCAGGCACCTCCGTTCAACCAGATCTTCACCAGATCTGGAGATCAGATCTCCTCCTCCGCCCCTCGCCGGAGATCGTCGCCCCGTACCCCCTTTCGCTCATTTTGACCCAAATAAGGCCCCCGGCCCCTTGTTTTTGTGCACTGAGCTTCCTTGCAGGTGCTGGGACGCCAAGGGACCCCCGTTGGGGTCGATTTGATTCTTCTGCAGGTACCTGGGACCTTCGACCTTCACCGACTTCGCTGGGTTGTTCCGGTGAGCCTCCGGCTCTCCTGAGCAGCTCAATCAACAGAGCATGGCCCCAGGAAGCTTTTTGGAGCATCAGAAGCGCGAGGGAGCGCCGGACGAGAGAGCAGCACCTGATCGAAGGTCGGGGAAGGGGGAGTTTTTCCCTGTTCTTCGTGCTTTCGTCTTCACCGTCCGATTGTGGTCCCAGCCCAGATCAGAAGGCAGCCGTTGGATGGAGCTCTGCATCGACCGTCAAATCAGCTTGGCTGATCTAATCTCTACCGTAGATCGGCGAACCGTCATCGTCTCACCAGGAAGCGACGCGTGTCAAGTGAAGGAAGCACAACCGTTGGATAGCGCGCCGTTGGGGGTAATTTGCATATTTAGCCCCCGCACTTTTTGTATTTAATTTTTAATACTGTAAAATAAATAGCACGTTGTAAATAATTGTAATTTTTGCTGAAAGGACCCTGAGTTTCTTAGAATTGCATTTAGGTCCTTCCGCGCCTCACGTGCAGTCTCACGTGAGGCGCGTGAAATTTGCATGCATACCCTGGCGGATTTTGTAAATTGTAAAACAGTCCCAGAAGTTTAAATAATTGTTTATTTCTGTAGGAATTTTTGCACTGATGCCCCTGTCACTTATTTTATTTGCAAAAATGCCCCTGCCAGGTTGTTTATTTTTGTGTCTTTTATGTATTTATTAAAAATAGCTATGAGGCTTCTAAAAATCTAGAAAAATTAGGAAAGATGTTCCATGTGATGCTCTTGCACGCCCATATTTTATTTCACATTTTTTGCATTTTCCTTAATTATTATAAATGAAAAAGAAGCCCATTTTCTACTGTTTAAATTAAAAAATACAAAAAAAATTATAAAATGTTTTTGAAAAATTACAAAAAAATTATATATGATATATTAATATATATATTGAGTCCAGGAATTGAAAAACCCTAAAAATATGAAAAAGAAAATAAAAAAATCAGAAAGCTCCAAAATCCAACAAAAAAATAGAAAAATCCTTAAAAAGTCCAAAAAAATATATTTTTCTCTTTTATAATTATCTATATATATTATTATTAACCTATTAAAATTAATTTAGGTAATTTTGGAGTTTATTTTATATTTTTAAAACCCAAATTATATTCGGGTATGTAATTAGTCCTATATTAGGGACATTTTTGAAATTAAAAATACATAAAAAGTAGAAATACTCCAGAAAAATTAAAAAAAATTTAAAAAATATTAAAAAGCTAAAAAATTATATCTATATATATTTTTAGTATTTATGTCTATATATATATTTATGATAGTATTCCTCTCTCTCTCTTCTTATATATATATATATCTCTTTATATATTAATACATATCTATATTATATAATTAACAATATAAAAAGAAAATAAAAAAATAATATAAAACATAAAAACCAAATAAAAATTATGAAAAAAAATAAATATAAAAAATGTAAAAACCAAAAACCCACAAAAACAATAATTGGATATGAACAATGGATTGAATAATTACACAACACATACAACCATTCGCCTCCCAGTGTTCGACCTCTACCTGTACTTACACCTATACACATTTACATGTAGAGTTATAATAAATTTTAACTCCACATTTTTGGATATACATTGCATACATTGATTGTGGGTTAATTGTTGATCGATTTGTGGATTTCGTCTGAGGTCAACTCAGCGACTGTCTCTCCGTCTTGTGGAAAGATACGATCTCGGCAAATCCTCGTTCATCAAATAACGCCGTTGCCGGGGAGGCAACGGATTTTGTATGATTTTGTGAGCTTAGTTGTTCATTTATTCAATTATTTGCTCATGTCCATGATTCAGTTATTTGTTTGGTTTTTATTTCTATTTATTGATTGACTGCTCTGACCATTTCTTTGCTTTGTCTGTGATGCGAGGGACCACCAAGCAAAGGAGGAACTCTTAGGAGGACCTATGCACCCAAGCAAGGTGGAGTTGGCTCTTCTCATGGCCTCAAATTTCAGCGAAATTCGGTCGAATTTCTGTCGAATATCGATATCCAGTCGAAATCGAAATTCGACCGAAATGACCGAAATGACCGAAATATGGGGGTCCTAGTACAAAAAATGACCGAAATGACCGAAATTTCGGTCGAAAATCCACCGAAATTCCATCGAAATTCTGTTTTGGTCGATACCGAAATGGTGACCGAAACCGAAATTTAAGGCCTTGACTTCTATGCCAAGCCAACAGGAGAGAGCATCAAAGGGAGATGAAGGAGAAGTTTTGAAGACAGTCTCTATTTCTATGCATTTTATTTTATTTTATTATGTATATTCATGTGAGAGAGTGACACTTGAATTTTGTAATAATACAGGACTCTCACAGGTACACCCCGACTCCCGAGGTCCAGTGCCCGAGGGATTGTTCCCTTGGGGGCCTCGATGATTTTGACACTTTTCTTTTTCTTTATTTTATTTTTATTATTTTGTGTGAATGAGCCTTAGCTTAGGAGTTGCTTGCTCGTAGACTTAGATCGCAACACCTTAATATACATTTGCATGTACCTATAGTTCGCTTTGGACCTAGATCAAACTCTAAACAACCACTCATTTATCTCTTAGCCTTTGTGCCACAGCGAGCCCCGCAAAGCGCTTTCTCCTAAACTCAAGTGTGTTGAGCAGAGGAGGGGTGAGCCAAGACCGGACTTTTTGAGGCTAAAGATGAATGAGCGACTTGTGGTGCTTCACGATAATAGCAATTTCTGTACCTAGGGCGATTTCTTCAGTTTGCATTTGCATATAGCATAGGTTTCAAATTCTGTTATGCATCCCGCATGGAGAGAGCTGGGAGGCACTGTAAGTCTTCTTACTTGGCATGCATCATCGTTTTCTGACTTGCATGGCTTTTCCGATCTTCTCCCTCTGTTTTTGCCAACCTAGGATGCTTAATGGAAATTGGAACCTCGATAGGCACGTGCATTGAAAATACCCAAAAAAGTGATAACTTAAATAAAATCGGGACTGCTAACTCTATTGGACCTAAAAATAAAACATAATGGATTCCTTGTCTTGGGGAGAGGAACCCCCTCATTGTATGCGTTTTAAATTGCTCACGTACACACTAAGGAGTAGAGCCCAAATCCTATCAAGCCTCCTATGTGATTGTACAATTTTTGTGGTTCTCACCTAACTCTAAAATTGAAAAGATAAATGACCGTCACCTGATGGTCTTCACTGTGTTGAGTAGGTGAATCGGGGGTTTGCCTTGTGTATTGATTGTGACTTGGAGTTCATTGTGTTTTTCTTTCATTCCTAGAGTAGTCGGTCCCACCGTGTGAGTCATGTATTTTTATCTTTGAGTCTCTCTACCTCTCTTATACATATAACTCTTCATATTGCATCGACTCGTAATATTGGTGCTTGAGCTCAATCATTTCTTCGCCAAGTTCTTCGTTTCCCCTCTTCTTCACCATCTTCCTCGTATTCTCTGTATCATCCCCATTTTCTCCGGTTCGGGGAGAACACTCTCTTCGGACCACCATTTTGACGGTGTTCCCGCCCTGTGTGGAACACCAAATTTTGTCTGTGTCTCGACCTTCTCACCCGCCCTCCTCGTACCCTCTGTATCACCTTTCTACTCCCCATGATATTGGCACGCACGCTCAATCAGCTTCTCCACCCCATTGTTACCCTTCTTATCCATCTCCCTCGTGTACCCCGTATCACCTCTCCCTTTACCCGGGAATGCTGAGCGTAATGATGGGGCCCGCATCGAGGATTATTTATACAGTTTATTTGTGTAAGTCGGGCCAATGATGTTTAGGTTGTTGAGATTGATGTGATGGATTTGTCTTTGATACATGCATATGGGCTTCTTGAGGATTTTTGCTGATGCATAGAGCATAGGTGTGATGCATTATTGAGGAATTTCTAGTTCTCGCACACCGGATTGAGGATGTGGTATGATACGATGATTTGGTGAAGATTTCATGAGTATTGATTGATCTATCTGTCTTGAGGATCCACCCATCTTGATTTTGAGGATTGATTGATTATTCTAATTTGGACTTCCTGATAAGGTGTGCGGATCCTGCATGATCTCTCATCTTTCTGATTGACCCATCCTTGATCTCCTGACTCTCTATCCACTCTGGCACTTAGAGGATTCCTGAATATTTTTCGTGCCATCTCAGCTGACTGGTTTGACCCAAGGGATGTTTGGTGAATGACATGATTATTTGCTCCCTTGCATGATCTTATGCCCTCCGGATGATTGAGTAATTTATTGCTTTTGAGGACCTGAGATGACTTGCCAGCATTCCCATGACCTACATTGATATAGCTCGCATTGCTCTCCGAGGACTATCTGCGGGAGAATGCGATAATTTCTAGGACTGCGGTTTCATTCACTGCTTGGGTCGCCATTGTGATGGGACCTGAAACCGAGTCAGATGATATGCTTGTTTGGCCTCCCCCTGTGATTGTGTACTTGACCTATCAGTACACGAGGCCAATGTCCTAGACTCATCTGAGTCCGCTCTCCTTGACGGTCCTCGCAAGGCAGAGCTCTCTACTTTTCTGATTATTCCATGCCTAGTTCGTAGCTCCCCGAGGGTTATCTGCAGGAAGCTATGACATATTGTCGATCTGATTGGTCTCTTCTGCTGGTAGCCGATGTGTCGACTACTGAGACCACTGTGTGGATCCGTCTGATGGATCCGGCTTCTTTGAGCCTCGTCTCGCCTTGACGGCCCTCGCAAGGTAGAGATACATTCTGACTATTCCTTGCCTAGATCGCAGTACTCCCCGAGGACTATCTGCGGGAGCATGCAACACTCTCTTTACGCTCGGTTCCCACTGCTGACTGTGTCTCCCATCTGCGGAGCACGGAATCGAGTCGTCTGATATACATGATTTTGGTCCCATCTTGAGTTGCCTATCCGATCTGCGAATCATGGGACCCATCTGATTAGACTCCTTCGAGTCTGCTCGCCTTGATGGTCCTCGCAAGGTTGAGCTTCTGATATCTGCTATTTTCATGCTTAGCTGGCAGCACGTTCCCCGAGGGTTATCTGTGGGATGCTGCCACACTTCCTGATTTGACGGTCTCTTCTGCTGGTAGCCGATCTGTCGCCTACCGAGACCATTTCTATGATCCGTCTGATGGATCAGGCTCCTTTGAGCCCGCTCACCTTGACGACCCTCGCAGGGGTGAGTTTCTGTTCTGATTATTCATTGCCTAGCATGTACTACTCCCCGAGGGTTATCTGCGGGAGGGTACATCACCTTGTAGGTACTCGGCTTCATTTCTGGTGTCTCCCAGTTGGTGGAGCACGAAGCCGGGGTCTCCTGACTTGTTTACTTGGTCTCCTCCCTGGTTGTGTCTCCTGTCTGTTGGAGCACGGAGCCGAGTACTCTGATTATTCTCTGATTTTGCTCACCTTGAAGACCCTCGCAGGGTGAGCCACATATTGTGTTGTTCGGTGTATTCTTGTGACTTTCAGATTATATCACCACCGTGCATCACACAGTCCCATAGGCTTTATTTCCGATCTATCTGGGACTCTGATTGACCGGAGAAGTCTGTACTGCTCTTTCTTCCTCCTGGTCTTACGATATCGGCTATATTCCCTCATGTTGACCATATGAGCCGATTGACTGCTTCACGCTACAGGTCCCTGCTTTAGTTTCCGATCTGATTATCCCCGGTAGCCGACACCCACTAACTGCATATCAGGGTGTCTTTTCACCGTCTGACTGCGTCCTCGTTCTCACAGGGAGACGACGACGAGAGTACGGTATTCACTTGCCAGATACCGTCCTGTACTCCACCAGTTTTTCACCGCTTGTATATATGTGTACCTTTTTCATTCTTTCTCCCGTATGTTCTGTGTGCCCTAGATCTATCGCCACATCTTTGTGTCTACACTTAGGAAGTACCTTGTTCTAAGTATAGGGGGGTACACACCGCGTTGTTCTTTCGTTGTTCAGTTTTGTCACTCCTGTTGTTGCCTATACTTAGGGATATCTCACCCTAAGTATAGGGGGAGTGATGCGTATATTCTACACGATCTTTTCATCAATCTGTATATATCTCTTCTTTTCATCTTTTCTTCTTTTCTTTTTCTATCTTCTGTATCTAAATAAAAGGTGTCTCCCCTTTGTGTCAGTTTTCTGTACTAAGGACGTACTTTGTCCTAAGTATAGGGGGGGTGCACCCCTGATTTGTTCATCTGTCTATTCCCACCCTTGCCCCTCCCTGATTTGTGTACAGTCTGCTATACTAAGGATTACTTGATCCTAAGTATAGGGGGGAGCGGTCAACTTCTATTTCCTTCATCTCTTATTCGTATATTCTTTAGACTTGTCTATACTCAATACGAGTTATGTCTTCTCTTTTCTTTCCGATCTATGAGGACATAGCTCAAGCTAAGTATAGAGGGGTCGTATATACTATGTATATACTATAGCCATAACTCATACTTTTGTAATAATATGGCTAATAAATCTTTAAAATTCATTAAAAACCCTTAATAAAAAATGTGATTATTCCTCAAATTCTTTTTGTATATACTGATTAATAAATCAGGTGAAAGTATTCTTTGCAAAATGTTTGAAAAATAGTTTGAAAATCCTTGTGAACATTTATTGAAAACTATTTTGAAAACGTTTTGTTACATGTTTTCAACCTGTGTAAAAATGTGTGGTTTGTAAAAATTTCTTTTCTTTGTGTAAAATAAAATGTTTGAAAAATGATTTGCAAATGGTTTGAAAAATGGTTGCAAAAATATCTTGAAAAATCTATATATACCGTTTTGAAAAACCTTTGCAAAATGATTTTCAAATGTGTGTACATGTTTGTAAAAATGTTTGTAAAAATTATTTTGGACTATGATTTTCAAAAATTGTTTGAAAAATTTGTGTCAAATAAGTTTAAGGAATAGTCACATATAATAAATAACTAAAATACTATATTATTATTTTAAATAAACAAGATTCTTTAATAAGTGTACATATATACCTTTAAATAAAAACTAAATTCTAAATTCTTTAAAAATCGTTAAAATAAAGCGGCACGCCCGTGTAAATAGTTGTACATATCTTATACTTTGAGTGCCAAATTGCAAAAATTCTTTGTGTAAAAATTTATCTCTTTGTTTTCAAAATTCTTTGAAAAATTGCATTATTCTTTGCATATTTGTAAATAGCATTTGCATAGCATTCATATTCTTTGATTGAGCTTGATGATTGAACTAGTCCAATAAGTCGAAGATTGGAGCTTGGTTGGACCTTACCGCACCTAACTGCACTGGAACCTTACGGGAACTAGGTTTAAGGTACTTCAGGTCTATGCAGACTTAATTCTTTGAGAAATCAGGGCTGGGTTCAAGTCACCTCAGTGGACTAACTAGAACTTTTCGAGACACACGTACGACTCTTGCCGACCGTGACCTAACTTGGACACTTGCACCTTTCACTTGGCTCAACTCAGTTGGAGTGGTGAGGGGGTTGGATTTGTCAGTCTGAGACGCACACGGGTGGAAACATTCGTCCTCGTCTAGGGAGGGAAGTGCACCCCAACCTGGTCCAATAGCCATGAGGTCTAAAGACAGGAGATTGTGGGTTGCAATAATGCTTCAAAAGAGGGATAGTCTTCTGGCTCAAGAGGAAAAAGTCCTTATGCAAATGCTGCTGCTGTAAATAGTATGTTTGAAAAAAAATGGTCAGGCCTGTAAAAAAATAAAATGCCTGCAAAGTATGTATATAGAGAATAAGCAAGCTTGAGCATCAAAGTTATACCATGTGAGCCTGCAGCTGGATGACTTGACTACACTGGTCTTGCATCCCAGGATAGGTAGCTACACTGGCTACTGTCCATTCTTTTCTCTACCTCCTCCTCTTGAGTTGGATGCCACTTGAACTTAGAAGGGAATACCCTGCTCCTCGAGGAAAGAGCTGTTGGATTAGGGAATCATTGGGTTGTCATTCTGGAGAAGTCAGTCTCTTTGTCATTTCAGTTGGGGAGAGCCACCATCACTTACACTGTACAAGTTAGCTTCATAGTCATAAGGGTTTGCGTATGATGTAGGCTAGTTCTGACCTGGCTATGGAGGTGATTTGAACCGAGTTCTGTGACTCTCAGAGGCTGTTGTGTTTTAAATTTGGTTCCCGACTAGGTTCCACACACATTCTCACACCAAGGTCTAACCTGAGCTCCAAACTTTGATTTTATACAGATGAGTTTAATAATCATGATCAATGCAATTTATTCTTTAAATTCTTTATTTTTGCTTTTTCTTTTCTTCTTATTCTTTGTTCTTTTTGTACTTATTGCATAAGTATTTGATAGGGACTAGCAAAGGCAAGTATAGGGGGGTGATGAATCTCCATTTCATCACCTTTATTCTATCATTTTGGCCTTAAAAACCCCAACAAATGCATGTAAATAGCATCAATTTGTATATAATAGCATGCATGATTCATTGTATTTATTATACATAAAATAAGGTTTTTAATGCCAAAATTATAGAATAAAGAGAAGAAAAGAAAAAGGAATAAAATATTGCAAATATTTTATGACCCAAACCCCGAGACCAAGGCCATCATGGAATTGGTCGACAAGGAATAAAGTAGGGGGAGATAAGGGCCAATTATACAATAAATACCTCATTTATTCATGCATTTATTTATGCATTTTTGACACCTATTTTGTACATAATTATTTATTCATCAAATAAAGAAACTTTGTTCATGAAAGTTATGGATAATAATGTAAATAAAATTACAAAATTGAGTTTGTACAAAAATAATACTCAGTGTACATTTTATACACAAAATAAAAAGCAAAAATCTCAACTTCACAGACCCATATCTTGAAAATAAAAACTCCAAATCACCCAAACTCACTTTAATTGTATATAACATTCCAAGAACTATTTAATGAAATTAGTTTCATAATTTTTGGAGTTCATCTGTAGAAGTTAGGTTTTTGACCCTCCTTGTATATAGGGCTGATTAAAATATTCATTTTATTCAATATTCATTATTTGTACAAAATTATATTTTTAGAATTTTACAAATAATGTATAGAATACATGTACATATTAAAATTAAAAGAAAACTAAAAAGAATTGGTAAAATAAAACAAGCCTATGTAATACATAAGGCAAAATACCTATGTTAAGAATGTATACAAATAAAAAGGGATTTTAATTCTTTTATTCTTTATTCAATTATATTTTTATAACAATGTATATATTATATATAACTTATTAAAAATACAAATCCAAAATAAAAACAAATAAAATTCATTAAATAAATAAAATGTATATAATATATAGGTAAAATACCTATAAGTATACCTACATATACATAAACACATTTATTTAAAAATGTAAATAAACTCATAAAAATTAAATAAAAATATATTTATACTCATAAAAATAAGTTATAAATTTATAAAATAAGAAAATAAAGTAAACACAATAAAAATAAAAATATATAAATATACTTATAAATACATTATTTTAATAAAACCGTAATAAAATACTTCAAAAAAATAAATAAAAATCATAAATAAATACTACATTAATTTATAAACATTTTTTTATTTTACAAGTAAAATCTAATTAATTCATTTATTAGGTTAAATAAATTAGTCAAGATCCGGCTGATGTGGGCCAATCAGAGGCCAGGGAAAGTTGACCTCCGGTCAACTCCCCCCTGCGCCTCTGACGCCCGTCAGGCCCGTCTTTTCCCCGATATTCCTCCATTATTCCCGCTCGATTGGTCGCTCCGTCGCCAACAGTCCCTTCATGAAAATTGTTCTCTGACCATCCGTGATTCGCGCCATGATCTTGGAACCCTTGTACAGCCATTCGATTCTTCAATAATCGCCGGTCAATGGGGGTCCCCAGGAATGTTTATAAATAAGTCCTTCCTCTTCCTTGGCCGAATTTGGCCAATTTCTCTTCCCCCAAAAGGCTTGAATCGATCGCCGGACGAGCCCTTGTGACAGGAGGCGCTTCCCAGCATCTCGGTTCGGCCCAAGGAGGAGGAAAGTTCTGTCGCGGCGGCGCTCCGGCGGCCGCCCTGCTCCCTGGAGGCCCCCAGGTTTAAGAGCTGCGCCTTTTACATTCCTTAGTTAGGTTTCATTCCTGCATTTCGTTTCTGCCTTTTAATTAGTATTTAGTCATTAGAATTAGCGTACATTTGGTAACCCGTAGTTCGTCGGAGCTCCGCTCCGGCGAACTCATTCACCATACCCCAGCCATGTTCCGACCACCCTCTCGCCTCCATCTCCTTACCCTTCCATTTCCCTACGCCCCAGGCACCTCCGTTCAACCAGATCTTCACCAGATCTGGAGATCAGATCTCCTCCTCCGCCCCTCGCCGGAGATCGTCGCCCCGTACCCCCTTTCGCTCATTTTGACCCAAATAAGGCCCCCAACCCCTTGTTTTTGTGCGCTGAGCTTCCTTGCAGGTGCTGGGACGCCAAGGGACCCCCGTTGGGGTCGATTTGATTCTTCTGCAGGTACCTGGGACCTTCGACCTTCACCGACTTCGCTGGGTTGTTCTGGTGAGCCTCCGGCTCTACTGAGCAGCTCAATCAACAGAGCATGGCCCCAGGAAGCTTTTTGGAGCATCGGAAGCGCGAGGGAGCGCCGGACGAGAGAGCAGCACCTGATCGAAGGTCGGGGAAGGGGGAGTTCTTCCCTGTTCTTCGTGCCTTCGTCTTCACCGTCCGATCGTGGTCCCAGCCCAGATCAGAAGGCAACTGTTGGATGGAGCTCTGCATCGACCGTCAGATCAGCTCGGCTGATCTAATCTCTACCGTAGATCGGCGAACCGTCATCGTCTCACCAGGAAGCGACGCGTGTCAAGTGAAGGAAGCACAACCGTTGGATAGCGCGCCGTTGGGGTAATTTGCATATTTAGCCCTCGCACTTTTTGTATTTAATTTTTAATACTGTAAAATAAATAGCACGTTGTAAATAATTGTAATTTTTGCTGAAAGGACCCTGAGTTTCTTAGAATTGCATTTAGGTCCTTCCCCGCCTCACGTGCAGTCTCACGTGAGGCGCGTGGAATTTGCATGCATACCCTGGCGGATTTTGTAAATTGTAAAACAGTCCCAAAAGTTTAAATAATTGTTTATTTCTGTAGGAATTTTTGCACTGATGCCCCTGTCACTTATTTTATTTGCAAAAATGCCCCTACCAGGCTGTTTATTTTTGTGTCTTTTATGTATTTATTAAAAATAGCTATGAGGCTTCTAAAAATCTAGAAAAATTAGGAAAGATGTTCCATGTGATGCTCTTACACGCCCATATTTTATTGCACATTTTTTGCATTTTCCTTAATTATTAAAAATGAAAAAGAAGCCCATTTTCTACTGTTTAAATTAAAAAATACAAAAAAAATTATAAAATGTTATTGAAAAATTACAAAAAATTATATATGATATATTAATATATATATTGAGTCCAGGAATTGAAAAACCCTAAAAATATGAAAAAGAAAAATAAAAAAATCAGAAAGCTCCAAAATCCAACAAAAAAAATAGAAAAATCCTTAAAAAATCCAAAAAATATATTTTTCTCTTTTATAATTATCTATATATTATTATTAACCTATTAAAATTAATTTGGGTAATTTTGGAGTTTATTTTATATTTTTAAAACCTAAATTATATTCGGGTATGTAATTAGTCCTATATTAGGGACGTTTTTGAAATTGAAAATACATAAAAAGTAGAAATACTCCAGAAAAATAAAAAAAATTTAAAAAATATTAAAAAGCTAAAAAAATTATATCTATATATATTTTTAGTATTTATGTCTATATATATATTTATGATAGTATTCCTCTCTCTCTCTCTCTTCTTATATATATATCTCTTTATATATTAATACATATCTATATTATATAATTAACAATATCAAAAGAAAATAAAAAATAATATAAAATATAAAAACCAAATAAAAATTATGAAAAAAAATAAATATAAAAAAATGTAAAAACCAAAAACCCACAAAAACAATAATTGGACATGAACAATGGATTGAATAATTACACAACACATACAACCATTCGCCTCCCAGTGTTCGACCTCTACCTGTACTTACACCTATACACATTTACATGTAGAGTTATAATAAATTTTAACTCCACATTTTTGGATATTCATTGCATACATTGATTGTGGGTTAATTGTTGATCGATTTGGGGATTTCGTCTGAGGTCAACTCAGCGACTGTCTCTCCGCCTTGTGGAAAGATACGATCTCGGCAAATCCCCGTTCATCAGTGGTGGAGATGGATGGGGCTGGGCACTCCGACTTTGTCCCCCTCTATGGCTTCTACCTTGACTCAGACGGTAACCATGGATGAACTGAAGGCTGTGGTCTGGAGTCTCAACGAGAATGGGGCTCCGGGTCCGGATGGTTTCCCCGTGGCCTTTTACAAGGATTTTTGGGATCTGGTGGGTGCAGAGGTGTTGGAGATTTCGCTGGAGTTCTGCTGCGGCAATGCGAGGTTTGATAAGATTAATAAGGCTCTGATGTTTCTCCTTCCTAAGCATGTGGCAACGGAATGCATTGAAGACTTCAGGCTGACCGCATTATCCAACGCTCTATATTTGATCGTGGCAAAGGTCTTTGCTATAAGGTTGAGTTGTACGCTTGAGCACATTATTTCCCTATCTCAGTCGGCCTTCGTTCCAGGAAGGCAGATTACAGATTGCTTGGTTTTGGTCTCCGAAACAATTGTGGATTGGAGGAGGTATGGGGTGGAGGTGCTGATGTGGAAGGTTGACTTTACGAAAGCCTACGACACGTCAGACTGGAAGTTTCTCTGGTCGGCTTTGCACAGGAGGGGCTTTTCGGATTTGTGTATTTTCTGGATGAAACGTTGTGTCACGACCTCTTCGTCTGCAGTTTTGGTAAATGGTCGCCCGGAGGGGGTTTCTTTCAGCCTGAACGGGACGTCAGGCAGGGGTGTCCTGTAGCCCCCTTCTCTTTGTCATTGCTTCTGACGTCTTGGCTCGGATTGTGGACCGAGTTCTTAGTGGTGGGTTCACCTCTGGCTATTCGCGGGATGGGATTACAGTCCTGCTTCTTCAGTATGCAGACGACATCATTTTCTTCATTGAGGGGGGAAAGGAAGAGGCTTCAGGCATGGCGATCTCGTTAGAGCTTTTTAGCGAGTTGTCCGGTCTTTCGTAGAACGCTAACAAGTCCACGGTGATTCCCTTTGGCCTTTCGAAGGAGGTTGCGCGTAGTTGCAGCCAGGAGCTGGGCATGGTTTGTGGTGCACTCCCTATTAAGTACCTGGGGGTGCCGCTGGCTTTGGGCAGAACCAAATTGGCTGACTGGTTGCCGGTTATTGAGAAGCTGGAAAGAAGGTTTGCGGGATGGAAGTCGTCAATATTATCTAAGGGAGGCCGCTTGGTGCTGCTGAAGGCTGTTTTATCTTCGATCCCGATTTTTTTCATGTCCACTCGCCTCATGCCGAAGGGGGTCCGGGAGCGTCTTGAGAGATTGATGAGTAGATTCTTATGTGGGCAAAGGCGGTCAGGAGGCTGGAGGTATGCATCTTGTGGAATGGGAAGTGGTAACCCTCCCTAAGGGCGAAGGCGGTCTTGGTGTCCGGAGGTTGGATGCGATGAATGAAACCCTATTATTGAAGTGGGTGAGCGGACTTTAGGGTTGCAGTGACAATCTGTGTTGCACTCTTGTTCGCCAGATCTATGCTATTAACGGTACATCGCCTTTGGGTTGCTGTCGTGGTTTATCGCCTTCGCCTTTCTGGAAGGGGATTATGGGGATTCTTCCCCGTTTCCATTCTCTTTTTAGGCCGGTTGTTGGTAACGGGGAATCCTTCGCCTTCTGGACGGATGACTGGACGGATGCTGGGCCTTTGTGCGCATGCTTTCCTCATCTCTTTGCATTGGCGGCTGACCGCGTGGCGAGAGTTGCTACATGCTGGTCGGATGGAATCTTGATGCCATTGTTCTCTTCAAACTTCTCTGACCAACGCCTTGAAGAGCTTCTCGAGTTGGTGGACTCCTTGCATGATACCGGGGGGCTCGTGGGGAACATGGATCATTGGGTCTGACGTGGGGGTTCTTTTTCTGTAAAGAAGGCATAAGTCGTGATTCCCAGGCCGCATCCCTCGCACTCTGAGGAGTTGATTAGAGATTGCAAGTTCTTTTGGGGGATTGGCCTTCCGGAGAGGATTGGTTTCTTTCTTTGGCTGTTCAGGAGGCGAAGGCTGATGACGAGGGACCGTTGCGCTAGGCTCCTGGGGAGTGTCTCTGATAGATGCCTCCTGTGTGAGGCTGAGATCGAATCACTGGATCATCTTTTCTTTCGTTCTCAGAAGACGACACCTATCTGGAATGAGAGCGGGCTCGAATGGGTCTGTGCGACGGACTTGACCTCTTTTTGTAGCTCCTTAGTGGCTGGAAGACATTGTCCTCATCGGACTCTGTTTCAACCTCTGGCCGTAGTCTGGGTTGTTTGGTTGACAAGGAATGCGCTTCTCTTCTCTGGGCAAATATTCTATAAGGAAAATGTTATGATGTATTCTGCAAGTTTGGTGGAGGATTGGGTTTTGTAATTTTGAAAGTGTGTACTTGTTTCTCTTTCTAATAAATATTAAATATTGGGGAAGACACCCCTGAGTGTTACCCCTCTTTTGACTTCAAAAAAATGTAAAAAGGTTGGTACCAACAAACATGGCCTAACCAGTGGTAAATCTTCTATCCTCAGAGAACTGGCATAATCAACATCTGTATAAGCGATGATGTTAGTGTGACCGTTAGCTCCATAGAAGAGGCCTTTTCCTGAAGAGTCCTTTAAGTATCAAAGGATCAAGAGAACATCCTACCAATGATTGTAGTGGGGCTTCTCCATGTGCTGGCTAGCTCTGCTCACACCATATGATATGTTTGGCTTAGTGACAGTAAGGTAGAGCAGTTTGCCTATTAAGCTTCTACATCATGTAGTATCTTCAAACATAGGATATGCAAATGTCACATTTCTGTGCATTTATGCTAGGATGCCTGATGGTTTGCATCCAAGTAAGACAGTTTTTGTAAAAATGTCCAAGCAATACTTTCACTATGATAAATATAATCCTTCTGCAGTGCATATAAGCTCAATGCCTAAGTATATGAGTTGACCAAGGTCCTTGGTACAAACACCTGAAGGAAGGCTTTAATCTCTAGAATGCGGGCTCTGTTATCACTAGTAATCACCATGTCATCAACATAAATGACAAATATCACAGTACCAATAAGACCATTGTCTGATGAGCACGGAATAATCAGACGTCGTCTTGTGAAAACCTAGAGAGACGCTCTCAAAGGAAAGCGTGACGAATCATGCTCGCAGACTCTGCTTTAGGCCATAAATGGCCTTACAGAGTTACTATACATACTCCCCATTAATGGAATAACATAGTGGTTGCATCATGTAAACCTCCTCCTACAGGTATGAAACCGTGATTATCCACACTAAGAAGTGATTTTTATTGTTATCATGCGTACACGTGAAAATCGAGAGATTCAGATAAAATTTTATTCAACTACAAGACAAGAGATATCAAATTAAGTATGCGGCATGTAGAGTATCGATCCACAAAGACTCGAACAGGCTACACGATTTTTTATTCTATTTAAAAATGTATTTTTATCTTTATAGACTCAAATAAATCCTTATTTTTCTTTTGGGTTTTTATCCGTTGTGCTCGTCTGAGATATTGCAATATCAATTATACCCCTCCCTTTTTGTGAATATCAGTTGTGCCCCCTACTTCTTGGCGTTCTATCACTTGTGCCTCTCGGATTAATTATTGTCCATCCCCAATGCAAATGAACGTTAACTTTGGGGGCACAATCAGAAATAAATTCAAAAAAGAATGATGGAAAGTGAGCCCCATCCTCTTCCTCCTCCCCCATCTTCTTCCTCTTCCTCCCCTTCTCTTCCTCCTCAACCTCCTCCCCACGCCCCCAGCTCCTCCCTCCGCCCCCAGCTCATCCTCCCTGCCCCATCGCCTCCCCTCTGCCTGCGCTCCTCCTCTACCGTCTCTTCCGCCTGAGCTCCTCCCCCTGCTCCTCCCTCTGGCCCCATGCCTCCCCCTCCGCATGCGACTGCTATGTGTGCACCGTCGTCTCCAAGCGTTGGCTCGTCCTCCTCGTCCACATGCACAGTTGCGAGTTCAACTTGTTCCGATTCGGCAAGGACACCCCTTGCATCGATGCTCCCAAGGAGGATGGTTGATGAATCGTCAACCGACTAAAATAATATGCTCTCGTTGTAGCATGAGCCAATTAACAATCACTCAAAACCGAGAGATAGATCTCTGCGAAGAGTTCTCGACTTGAATTTATATCTAGGCAAGTCCAAGGTCGAACACATGGACACGAGCAATTATCTAATTAAATTTAGGAGTCAACTATTTAATTAAGCAATTTGTAGGTTTTAGGTCAAGCAGAATGCATATAAACACAAAGCATGCATTTTTTAAATATTTTTACGCAATTGTTTTACATGAGAACCCATGATGCATTGCAATCACACACTAGACACATGATTTATAAATAAGTTCCTTATTAAATATAATAAATACTTGTGAAATCAATTGATTAACTAATGAATAATCAATGCCAAAAGAGGGCCAATCCAATCAACTTCAATCAAAATATATTTTTTAATTCATAAGAAGCCTGATTAGTCAAAAATAGCACTCTAAAATTAGTGCATGATTTTTTCCAGATCAAATCAGTAATTTAATTGCATCAAATTAAATACTACAAAATTAGCTTTCCAACGACACCGATTTCATTAAAAATGGACAAGTGGTTCAAAAGTTATTAATAGAACAATGCAGGGCATAAATGGAATAAAACACGAATTATTTAATTACAAAAGGTCTAAATTGGACTAAATAGCAAATACAGAAACCCGCTAGGGTATAAGTGCAATTTTATTCACGGGTAGGACTTATCTGCAATTTTGAATAGCTTTGGGGCTGATATGCAATTTGACCAATATCACATGGCCCGTGCACGTGACCAGAACCAAGCTCGGTGGGGGGGGGGGGGGGCTTGGGCCACACGTCGGCTGCTAGTGCTTCGATACTGGCTGGTGTGCTCTGAAGCTGCGGCTTGAATCGGTGCTTCGAAGTGATAACGTGGACAAGTCTGGAGCGTAGGATGAAAGCCGATCAAGAAAAATCGAAACCTGCTCCTCTTGTTCTTTCCCCTCCTCGTGCGACATAACTTGGGCGGAGCTCCGACAAAGGCAACAACGCTCCTCCGCGAGCTAACGGACTACTTGTTAGTCCAAAAATCTTGGTGAAGGTCTCGCAAAGACCTTGGAGATGCAATGAAGGTCTTGCAGTGATTGGACGAGCGACACAGTGGCGTATGGTCGGAGGTTTTGGTTGGGATCGGATATAGATTGAAAATTCCGACCAATCGAAGGAGAATTAAGTACCTACAGGGGTGAGTTGAAAACACCATACACAAGTGAACCTTCTATGATTGAGGAGAAATGAAATGGAGGGCTATTCGAAGGATAGATTGAAGCCCTGAATGGGTCTTCTTCTTCTTGCATAAGATGAAGATGAATGAGTTATAACGACTATGTAGAAGCGAGGAAATTTCACTGAAGGTATACACACATATGAACAATGGATGACGATACCTTTCCAATACTTACGTACATAATGGATATGGAGGAGTACAAGATGTAAAATGGAGAAACAAGAGTAAAACAAAGAAATGAAAGATAAATGGAGATTACTTGAGGAAGAAGACGATGCACATGGAGTAACTGGGGGGTGGAATGGACCTGGAGGTTGGAGCTATCGAAGCTTCGATCTTCTCTTGACGGGTCGGAGGTCACTGGCTCGAAGCTCGAGCAGCTAGGGGGTTGCAACACGAGAAGGAGTCTCGTGGATCTCGTCGGAGAAGATGGCACCGTTCTCGCTCTCAACACGCTCTCACACTCTGTCACAGGTGGCGATTGAGGCTGGTGGACTTTCTCCGAAGTGGAGGATGCTTGGAGCGGTTGTCGGAGAAGAGATTTTGAGGGAGAGGGTTGGAAGTTCCAGGTGGTTGACAAGGAGGTTTCAACCACCTCTAACTGACGAGCTAGTTACGAATTGATGGAGATGAAAGGTTGGTGAAGATAGTTGATGAACATGAAGAAAATGGTTAAGGAAGTTGGACAGGGAGTTGACGGAGGTGGTTGGAAGAAAAGTTGGAAGTTGGAAGGTCTGAAGGGATGTGTCGCTTCACAATGGTGGAACTGGAGGTTGAAGAGAGCTTCCCAGCCGTTGGATCTTGCGATCCAACAGCTCAGGAAAAGGCGGAAGATAAAGAAGAGGCATGGCCATGTAGTGTGTTAGAGGTCGAATTAAAAAAAATTGATAACATAAAAGTTGTACATCTCGATGAGATCTACAAAATCAAAGAGAGAAAAACCATCTATACAAAGTAAATATTTTTGTAAGTAATTTAAGGTAATAAATTACTTAATTTTAATCTCTTTTCTATTTTTTTTGGATTTCATTTTATAAATTCGGTTAAATTAATTATATACAATATTATATATTTTTATTAGATTTTTAATAAATAATAAATGCATAAAATAATAGCATAATAATAGGGATAATAATATACAATACTTATAGGTAATTATTTAAAACACATTGTAAATTATTTAATGTTATTTGTCAATGATTTTTATTGGTTTTCTTAAGCAAGAGAGATAATAAAAGAGTAAAGTAGATGAATCTGATATTCATCACCCCTATACTTAAGCTAAGCTCGTCCTCAAGCTAATAAATAAAGAATCAATCAGAGAGTTAGTGAGTTTAGCGAATTCCTTGACATGTGCAACTGAAAAAACAATGCTTAAGAAAATCAGAACTCTTGGATTTAGAGATCCTAAGACTCTAAGGTCAACCTGATCCTAATCAAAAGGAATTCAGCTCCTATTATCATCAGACTCTCAATGTGTATATATATATATATAGTAAGAAGTATGACATTAATTTGTTGACTACATTCACAAGAGTAGAGTCAAGATTTTACCTGAAGTTCCAATACAAGATATCCTCTTAAGGACCCATTCCTCAACACTCAGAAATTTAGTCTTGCTTCAACCCTCCTTCTCTTTACTTTGTCAGTCTTCAAAGTGTGGATGACATGTCAAATAATGGAGGTATATGGATAGTGTCATTTCTTCTCTCTCTCTCTCATTTCATTGGAACAAGGTATCTCTCAAGTGCCTTAATAACTCAACACAATTTATTTTTTGTTTGTCAATCAGTGCGTCTGTCAAAAAAGTTGAGTCGTTTCTACTTGTTTTCCTGGGAATGCACCGAGGTGTGTCTCTTTTGAGTATCTAATATACCTTTTACACCCAGACTTGTATCTCTTACGATGCAGAGCCTTTTTTGAGGTACTAGCCCGCCTCATAAAAGCTTAATATTTTAGTCGAACCAAACACTTAAAGGTTGGGAGAGCTTGCCTTTGGTGTAAGCTCATATGATTGTAACTTTGTAATGCTTTGAGTTTTTCTTTTCATCATTATTTTTCTTTTCTTTTTGGCTAGCTCCATTGCTTTCACCAAGGATTGGTGCACATTGATCAACAAATTAATTTTATGATATCATACACTGGCACTTAGGTTTTGATTAAAGAGATTAGTATGAGAATCATGTCCCATACCGGGAAGATGCTGACACTCATGTTTCATGAAGCCGTTATTAATCGTATTCCCTTCCTCGAGTATTATAAAATCAGGTCCAAATTTGAATCTCAAATCCCAGTTCCTCAAGTGAAACCTCAACTCATCTCAATCATAAATACATTCATGCAAGTGAGTGATTGTCATATTCTTTAAGGAGGAGATTAAGCATGGAATATAGCATATATCTTTCTTAACTAGGGAAGTTTGAATTATTAAGTCTAAGACCCTAATGATTTAAGACATGTTAACTCTAAGTCCTTAGACCTCATAAACCAAGTGTTAAAGATCTCAAAAAGCCTTGAATGCAAAGTAAAAGTGTCAGGGAAAAATATCAAATTAATAAGTTAATTATTTGCAAGAAATAGAGAACATGTACCCTCAAGGAACAAGAAAAGAACACAAAAGCGAAGGATACAATAGACACTTACAAGACAAAACAAAGAGACCCACACAACACAACCAACTTTAGTTCCTCAAAAATCAGTCTTGAACCTTCGGGGTTTGAAGTCACAGACTGCCTTATGTTTAACTTGTTTCTTCCTCACAGAGTAAACCTCATAATCGGAATAAGAAAGATCTTCATCGACGTAGAAAATGAATCGCTCAGAATGGTGACGCTATTCTTCCTCAATGTAATATCCATATCCACATGGGAAGACCTAAAATTCTCCAAAATAGAGGGAAGACCTATCCAACCCTTGGATCCTGCAGCGGACTTCTGGGTTTTCCTTAAAAGAGAAAAATTAGACATAATAGGACAACTTAACTTACAAGTTGGACGACAATCAGATTACTGAATATCCTCAAGAAAAGATGTAGATTCCTCCATATCTAACTCTTCTAATAAAATATCATCTTCCTTAAGCGACATCACTCTCTTCAAAGAACTCCTTATAGACATGATCTTCCAAAATATAGAGTTTAAATCCAGACTCTCTTCCATGCTTGACTTTGCATAGAACTATGTCTAGGCAACCTTTTATAGCCTAAGAATCCAATGGTCCAAACTCTAATCATTACAACCAAGACACCCTTTCAAAAACTAAGACTTCTCTTGGAAAACCGAAGTAAAGTTTGATTTTTAATTATTTTCATCTTTTTTTTAAATAAAAGAATATCTGTAAATATATATATACCGAAAATAATAAGTATAAAGTCAACAAAATCTGTACCCATTTGAAAATAATTTGCAAAATATTTTACAAACCAAGTAAACTATATATAAATTTTCCACACATTTTACAAACTATTTTTACAAAAAATTTCAAATCCCCATATACATAGCCCAAAATAAATATACAAAATATGTGAAAGTACAATCTATGACTGAAAGTATATATGCAATATATGCAGACACCCCCTATACTTAGCTTGTGATATGTCCTCATGACACGAAGTAGAATGAAAGGCATAGCTCGTACTAAGCATAAACCAGATAAGTAAGAATAGGGATAAGACAACTGACCAGACCCCCCTATACTTAGGCTTTGAATAGCCTAAGTGTAGGACAAGAAGACATCAAATAGGGGTACAAAAAGAATAGGTTAAAAAGAATAACAAAGACTCGGTCCCCCTATACTTAGCCTGAAAATAGGCTAAGTATAAAGAGTGAATAAATAATGAAGAGATTGAGGAGAATATACAAGAGACTGGGTGGAATTCCCCCTATACTTAGACTCTCACAAGCATAAGCTAGAACGAAGAAAGAAATAAGAGAAGAAACCACAACTACAAAAGAATACAATCAATAGTAAGTAAAAGAATAGATGAATCAGGAAGATGTTGAATCTATCTGATGTGAATCTTTCAGTTGCGACTTCATGCTGTACTTAAAATATCTGCAAATGAATCAATCGGCATGAAGCAAATCACTTCAACTGGAGTTAGCCGTTCTTTGGATTCGACAAAATGTTTCGACAACTGTTAGTTGACCAAGAAGGAAGGTGCACCATCTGTGAGATCAGATATCTCTACACTGTCATTTCCATTCACTTTCATAACTATATAAGGACCCGTCCATTTAGACTTAAGTTTCCTGTGAAAGATCTTTAACTTCGCATTAAACAAGCATACCTTCTGTCAAGACAAAGTTCTTGCATTTAATATGCGAAGCATACCACTTCTTAACTTTGTCTTTTTAGATCATGATGTTGTCATATGCTCGGCTACGTATCTCCATAAGCTCATTGAGGTTCAAGTCTCTACACGACTTTCCTAAGTGATAGCTCTAATTAATCTTTTTGATTGCCCACTCAGACTTGTGAATCAATTCAGCGGACAAATGACATGGCTTGCCATATATCATTCTAAAAGGTGAAGTACCCAAAGGGGTCATTGTAAGCCGTCCTATATGCCCACAGATGTTGGTCCAACAATTGGGACCAATTCTTCCTATCTAGACGGACTGGCTTCTGAAGATAACTTTTCACCTCCCTATTGGAAACCTTTGCTATGCCGTTCGATTGAGGGTGGTAAGGACTAGTTACTCGATGTTCAAATTGATAGTTCTTAGCCAATGATTTTATCTCTCTGTTCACAAAATGTCTACCCTCATCAGATGTTAAAACTTTTGGGACCCCACACTTTGAAATAATATGATCTTTTAGGAACTTACAAACAATCCTACTGTTTGCGGTCCGGGTTGGGATAGCCTCCACCCATTTTGAAATGTAATCAACCGCTAACAAGGTGTATTCAAATCCATGACTGTTAGGAAAGGACCCATGAAATCTATGCCCCCATGCATCAAAAACATCACAGAAAATCACAGGTTGCATGGGCATCTCATCTTTGTAGCCAACTGTCCCTCCCATCCTTTGACAAACATGGCATGGCTGTACAAAATCAGTGGCATCTGTAAACAAGGTTGACCAAAAGATTACACATTGAAGCACCTTGTATGCGGTTCTTTATCCTGAATAATGTCTTCCAGCCTCAAGAGAATGACAATGTGTGGGGAGACTCTGGTATTCCTCCTGAGGAATACACCTTCTCCAGACACAATACGATCCTTCAAAGAAAGGGAACATATCCTCCTAGTGGTATTCCCTCGAATCCGACTTCAGTCAGTTAATATTCCAACCATGGGGGGAACTTGCTTGAAGACAAGATAGTTCACCATGTTGGCATACTATGGAAGTGAATCGACATCACTGATCGACTCATCTGGGAAGGTTTGTGTTCTAGATCAGGGGAATCCTTCAACTCTATTCTCGACAAATGATCAGCCACTACATTCTTAACTCCAGATTTATCTTTAATCTCCAAATCAAACTCCTGAAATAATAAAATCGACCTAAGAAGACGCACCTTCGCGTCCTTCTTTTCCATGAGATACCTAATGGCTGAATGGTCAATATAAACGGCCACTTTTGCACCCAAAATATATGATCTGAATTTCTCAAGAGCCCATACTACGTCGAGCATTTCCTTTTCGGTCACTGCGTAATTTTTCTTTGCAAGGTCTAAAACTTTACTTGCGCAGTGAATGACAAATGATATTCGATCTCGCCTTTGTCCCAATACGACTTTTATAGTAAAATTCGGTGCATCGGACATGATCTCAAAGGGAAAAGACCAATCTGGAGCCTGGAGAATAGTCGAGTCACAAATCTTTCTTTTTAAGAGCTCAAAGGCCTCTAGACACTTGTGATCTACAATGAACTCGGTTGAGAGCTCAGTCAGTGGTCAAGCAATTTTGGCCAACGTTTTTATAAAGAAAATGTGTGCGTGCTTGTTAATCGGTTACTTGTCGATTGGATTATGTAACGGGTGGGTTGCAGGGCTGGTTGACCCGTTTGTTCATGTTATTTTTTTCTTTGGTTTCTAATATATTTTGGGGCAGACACCACTGAGTGTTTCCCCCTCCCTTTTAGACTTCAAAAAAAAAAGTGGTCGAGCAATTTTAGCAAAATCCTGAATAATTCTTCTATAAAATCCAACATGTCTTAGACTTACTGACTTGATGTTGGTTGGTGGATCAAGTTTCTTGATCACATCCACCTTGGTAGGGTCAACCTCCATTCCCTTTTTGGAGATGACATGCCCCAACACGATACCCTCCTTAATCATGAAATGACCCTTTTTTTCAAGGTTTTAAATCTCAATTTCAATTTAGTTTCGAGATGCCAAAAAACGTAACAATTTTAAAATTTCGACGAAATTTCGCTAATTTCGGCCCAATCGACCTAGATTTGTGAAGGAGGGGTCCATATCGAGATTTTGATTTCGGTTTCGGTGGAATGTCGAAATCGAAATTTCGACGAAATTCGAGACACTGCTCTTTTCCTAGGAGAGTACCAGATTGGCATGCCTACACCTTTGAAGAACTCGGTCTAAGTGCACGAAATGAATCAAATGAATCACCATGGATAGATAAATCGTCTATGAAGACCTCTAGGAAATTCCCTATATTTTGTCCAATACAACGATCATGCATCACTAAAAAGTACATGGGGAATTGCATAGCCCAAATGGCTTGCGACTGAACGCGTACGTATCGAAAGGACAAGTGAAAGTAGTCTTTTCCTGATCTTCAGGGGTGATGGCTATTTTATTGTAGACAGAGTACCCGTCAAGAAAACAGAAGAACTTCTTCCCCACTATTCTCTCCAAAATCTAATCATTAAAAGGTAGGAGAAAGTGATATTTCTTGACCGCGACATTCAGAGACGTCTGTAATTGACATAGATACGTCACAGCGTGGGTGTCGTGTCGCAATCTCAACTCCCTCTTCATTGATGATCATTTGAATTCCCGACTTCGTCGGGACAACATGAATGAGGGCACCCACTTGGAGTCAGATGGGGTATATGAATCCTGCTCCACACCATTTCTCAATTTCTTTCTTAATTACTTTATGAAGATTTGGATTAAGTCTCCTCTGAAATTCACGGGAAATTCTAGCATTTTCCTCAATATAAATGTGGTGTGAGCAAAGAACATGGTTAATACCCACTAGAACTAACATTGTCCATCCTATGGTTTTGCGGCTCTTCTCTAGCACTTCTAACAACCTAGACTCATGTTCTACAATCAACTTAAAATTAATGATGTTATGGAATCTATTCTTAGGTCCCGCGAGAAAGGAATACTTGAGTGTTGGAGGTAGCGGCTTCAACTCTGACAATGAAGTATCATCAAGCAAATCCTGTTAAACTGTCATTGAATCTATTTTCGTGCTGCATGAAGGTGGTGCTAACTCTGAATTGTTGGCCACCAACTGTACTGAACAAGGAGTCAGATCACCAAAGAAACACGGTAGTTCGACCTTGCTCCTGTAGCGTGGCTCCTGTAGGAAAGTAACCAAGCTCCAAGTTCCACATGACTGTAGCGTGGCCATCTCCTCTTCGATAACAAGATGCCATCGACTGTCTCGCATAACCTCCTATTATATTTGTGGGATCTTTACAACAGATAGACCCACGACAAACCTCTTGAAATCCTCTGAAAGATGCCCCAAAGAAACATTAGTTGTGAGATGATACACATTACATGTACGCCTTCGCTTCGAAGAGCAATGTGTACATCAAGATCATATATACCTCATGAGGTGGTACTTTCTCATCCTGTAAAGTAGCATGATGTATAGACAAATCACTAGTGCCATCAGTAGACTAGAAACAAAGTGCTCATAACATACCTGGGGCATGATGGATGATGGGAAGACCCATGAGCATGGGGTACAGAAGACGACCTACAAATGTAAAATTGGGGAAAAATTGAGCTAAAATACTAGGAGGGGGGCGAAGGAAGAACCATAGTAGGAGGTAGTGGTGGAGGTGGTGTTGGCATAAGAGGAACCACAACTGGAGATGGTGTCGGCGTAGGAGGTATGTAAACCTCATTTCAAGAGTCAGACGGAGTCAACCTGTCACCTATAGGAAAAAATTACATGACCGACTAGAAGGTGACATCAACACTAGCGTAGTACTTCCGTCTAATAGAATCAAAGCATAGGTACCCCTTTTGGGTCCAGAAGTAGCCCACAAAACACACCTAACAACTCTAGGAGAGTGATTGTCCTGGCCAGGAGTCAGATGATGCACAAATGTTACGTAGGCAAAGATCAAGGCCTTAAATGTCGGTTTCGGTCACCATTTCGGTGACGACCAAAACAGAATTTCGATGGAATTTCGGTTCAAATTTCGATCGAAATTTCGATCATTTCGGTCATTTTTGTACTAGGACCCCCATATTTCGGTCATTTCAGTCATTTCAGTCAAATTTCAATTTCGACTGGATATCGATATTCGACAAAAATTCGATCGAATTTCGCTTAAATTTGAGGCCATGGCAAAAATACAGTGTGCTAATTCCTTACTGGGAAACACAATTGAAAAAAGAACCTTTCACCTAACACGGAGGATGGCACACAGTTGGCCAGGTAGCAAGCAATGAGAACCACATCACCTCAGAAAGAGTGGGGAGCACGACTCTGGATAAGAAGGGTCTTGGTTGCATTAAGAAGATGACAATGTTTGTGTTTAGGAACACTGATCTGTTGAGGTGTACCTGCAAGAGGTCTGACGTATAATGTCGAGGGATTTGAAGAACTGAGACAATTGAATGGTGCAAAACTTCAAGGCGTTGTCAGAACGGATACATTTAACAATAGTAGACAAAATCTTTTTTACCTAACAACAACAACAACAAAGTCTTTTCCCACAATTAAGTAGGGTCGGCTACATGGATTTTTCGCCTCCATTCAGATCTATCTTGGGTCAATCTCGGACTTATATCCAAAAAACTAAGATCCCTTCGTATAGTCTCTTTCCAACACTTCTTGGGCCGTCCTCGCCCTCTCTTAGCCGGCTCAACATCCCAACACTCGCATCTCCTAACCGGTGCATCAGTTGACCTTCTTTGCAAATGACCAAACCATCTTAAGCGGTTTTCTCGCATCTTATCCTCGATCGGAGCTATACCAACTTTCTTTCTGATTGCATCATTCCGAATCTGATCTTTACGTGTATGTCCACACATCCATCTTAGCATTTTCATTTCTGCTACAACCATTCTCTGCACATGTCTATGGTTCACAGGCCAACATTCAGAACCATAAAGCATAGCAGGTCTCACGGCTGCTTTGTAAAACTTTCCTTTAATTTTTAAAGGAATTTTCTTATCACAGAGAACAGCGGAGGCTCCTCTCCACTTTAGCCAGCCTGCATTTATTCTATTAGTAATATCTCCATCAATTTCCCCATCATGTTGCAAAATAGATCCCAGATATCTAAAAGAATCTCTCTTCTGAATGTTATCGTCACCAATCTTAACCTCGATTCCTTCACCATTGCTTCCATCAAAGGTGCATTCCATATATTCCGTCTTAGCCCTACTTATACGAAAACCTTTAGTCTCTAATGCATGTCTCCAAACCTCAAGCTTCTCATTTACTCCATCTCTAGTCTCGTCAATAAGCACAATATCATCAGCAAATAACATATACCAAGGTAACTCATCCTGAATGTGACTTGTCAACTCGTCCATAATCAAAGTAAAAAGAAATGGACTTAAAGCTGAACCTTGATGTAAACCAATGTTGATATCAAAATAGTCAGTCTTCTCCGTCGGGGTCCTTACACAAGATAAAGCCCTATCATACATATCCTTTATGAGATTAATGTATAGGACATGTACTTGTCTCTTCTCCAAAACTCTCCACAGTATCTCTCGTGGGACGGAATCATAAGCCTTCTCCAAATCAATAAAGATCATATGAAGATTCTTCCTTTTAGCTCTATAAATCTCCATTGTTCTCCTTAGAAAATGGATGGCTTCAATAGTTGAGCGACCTAGCATGAATCCGAATTGATTTTCTTTTACTTGGGAAACTTGCCTCAACCTTCTTTCGATCACACGTTCCCAAATTTTCATAGTGTGACTCATCAGCTTGATACCTCTGTAATTTGAACAATTTTGAATGTCTCCTTTGTTCTTATAAAGAGGCACCACGATACTCCTCCTCCAATCTTCAGGCATTTTCTTGTTTCGCCAAATAACATTGAATAGATTCGTAAGCCAAGTCAAACCACGCTCACCTAAAACTTTCCATACTTCTACAGGGATGTCATCCGGTCCAACACCTTTCCCAGGTCTCATAACCTTCAAAGCCTCCTCTACTTCTTTTCTTTGTATTCGTCTATAGCATGCACGATTCAAGTAACTTTCACTGCTAACTAGATCACCCAAAGTGATCTCTCTATTTCTTTCTCCAATGAAAAGTTTATGGAAGTACTGCTCCCATCTAGTCTCTATATCCTTCTGAGTAACAAGCACGTGACCTTCCTCGTCCTTAATGCATCTCACTTGAGAAAGGTCTTTGGTCTTTCTTTCTCTTGCTTTGGCCAACCTGAATATATCCTTCTGGCCCTCCTTAGAGTTGAGATTTTTATACAAAACCTCATAAGCTTTTGACTTAGCTTCGCTTACAGCCTTCTTTGCTTCCTTCTTTGCTATTTTATAGTCTGTGACAGTTTCCTCTGTTCTATCCTTAGACATAGCTTTAAAGCAAGCTCTTTTAATTTTTAGCTTCTCTTGCACCCCTTCACTCCACCACCAAGCCTCCTTTTGACCCGGAGCTCCTCCTTTTGACTCGCCTAGCATCTCTTTGGCTACCTTTCGGATACAAGATGCTACTGCCTCCCGCATCTCGTTTGCACTACCGCTACAATCCCAAGATAAGTCTTCTAAAACCTTCTCCCTGAAGCTTGATTGCTTCAGCGGAAGATTCCACCACCTAGTTCTAGTGATCTTAGGAACCTTCCTTTTCTTTACCAGCCCTTTTATTTGTAAATCCAAGACTAACAAGCGATGTTGGGTTGTCAAACTCTCTCCAGGGATTACTTTGCAATCTTTGCAACACAACCGATCTCTTCTCCTCAACGCAAAGTAATCTATCTGTGTTCTAATTGAGCCACTCTTATAAGTAATTAAATGCTCCTCCCTCTTCTTGAAAAGAGTGTTTGCTATGAAAAGATCATATGCAGTTACAAAATCCAGAATGACTTTTCCCTCTTCGTTTCTATCCCCAAAACCATGTCCTCCATGCACACTTGTATACCCTGAAACATCTTTTCCCACATGTCCATTAAGATCTCCACCTATGCAAACCATCTCTCTCTGTGGGATTCCTTGTAAAATCTTATCCAGATCCTCCCAAAAAGCTTGTTTAGTCCTTTCATCTAAACCAATTTGCGGTGCATAAACTGAGATGATATTCAGAATTTCTTCTTCAAGCACCAACTTTAGCAAAATAATCCGATCCCCAAATCTTTGCACCTCAACCACACAATCCTTCAAATCTTTATGAACAACCACTCCAACACCGTTTCTACCCTTATCTTTACCTGAATACCAAAGTTTAAAGCCTGTCTTCTCGATCTCCCTTGCTTTCTCTCCAACCCATTTAGTCTCTTGAAGACATAATATATGGATCTTCCTTCTTTCCATTGTATCCACTATCTCCATCAATTTTCCCGTTAAAGTACCGATATTCCAACTACCAATCCGTAACTTCCTTTGCAATCTCTTTTGGACTAACTTCTTTACTCGCATGCGTCCATTATGCGAGAACCCTTGTGAATTTTGGACTGCATAATGAAAATTTGAATGCTGAGCCCTGCTTTAGACTTGTTTTTCAGCAGAAAAATCCAAGAAAGTCTGGAATAATAATTGATGATGTCAAGATAGAACATGTGCCCTTAGTTGTTAGGAACATGACCGGGACCCCATATATCAAAATGAACAAGCGTAAGTAAAGAATTGCTATTACAACTCTGACGAACATGAAAACTTCAATGATGATGGATCCTAAGTTGGCAAGCCTCACAATGAATTGTAGATTGAGGTGAAATATATGGGAGAATTCTACACAACTTCTATAGAGGAAGGATATCATATCGAAGGTGCCACATTTATGGAGGAACAAACCTAATGGGAACGGAAGAGGTACCAACATAAGGAGACTGTATAAGTTTGTAGAAACCCCCTTGCTCACGACCACATCCAATCACCTTGCCTGTGAGTATATTCTGAAATACAAGAGAAAAGGGTCAAATATGGCACAACAATGATGATCTGGTGATCTGACTAATAGATAATAAATTAATAGAGAAAATAGATACATGAAGCACATTCTGCTGACACATATGGTGTCAAACAGATCTCTCCTTGTCCTGTAATAGGAGAATGTGCCCCACATGCAATAACAACAGATTTGCCCGGGGGTACAGATTTGTAGGACGTAAACTGAGCTTTGTCTCCGCACAGATGTTTAGATGTGCCCGAATCCATAATCCACTTTGTCATGTCTTTCCTGTGACAACTGGTAAGTGCATAAGCTATACCCAAAGAGCCCGAAGGATCACTAGTAGTTGCGGTAGTAGGAGTCATAATCTCCCTTAGAGAGGAGACAAGATCATCGAACTTCTAATTAACAGAAGTAGCAGGGGGCTCGACTCGCTTGGAAACACAAGCAGAAGGACAATCATGCTTCGTGTAGCAGGTAACCTCGGCATGGCCATAACGATGTCAGTAGGTGCATAACTGATGTACGCGCTCGTCTCCTCTATTATGGACACCACATCATCTGAACTGAGACGAGCCTTTTATACCGTGAGATGTGACCATTGCAGAGGAGGTCTGAGTAGTAGATGTAGGAGTAATGATCCTACTAAGTATGTTGTAAGACTTCTCTAAAGGAGGCAAAGACGTACCCACAAGAAGCTGGGTGTGTGTCTCATTACTCTCCTGGGAGTAATTGGCTACGAGGATGTCTCACATTACCTTGACAGTGGGCTGATTAAGGATGCTATTGGCCATCTCTGTGGCCAGAGTACCAGATAACCATACACATGCATATGCACCGTTTTGCTTTCATGAAGCATTCACTTCAATCTTGTCGTCCGGCTTAGATTGTGTCGGGACCTTGTCTGACTTAGATATTGACTTATTATTTAAATCCTTGACATCCCTAAGTTGTACAAGCAATGGGAAATTGTTGGGGAGGATTTGTTTAATTTCTCTCACATTTGGTTCAGACCGCTACTCATTCGTAGATTTTGACGACCCTTCCCTTTGATGATTTTGAACTTGAGCTATCTTACCTCTTCACTCCATTAGATGTTGGTTGCTGGTGTTAGTCCCTTTGGGGGAGCAGTATCCATGTTTGTTTGCGCTTGTGAAAGATCAGAATGTGCTGGTGCGACAAGTTTGGGATGCAGGTGCATGGAGCCCCATTGTCACAGTAACATTCTCAGAACAAAGACTGAATGACTTTGTGGCAATGCTTGGAGATCTAGCAGATTTTGAGGGTTTCGTGGTTGTAAGGGATCATTTCTTGTGGGTGAATGGTAGTTTCTTGGTTAAGGTGTATCGGTTTTTTGTCGTATCCGTGACTCACCTCATGATGATTTTTGCCGAGATTTAAAGATCAGTTGGAGTAGCTTCCACATAGGGTAAAAGTCTTCCTTTTGTTCTCTAGACGTGCAATTGCTTACCAAGGTACGATGGATCAAGCTTCTTCATTTAGTGACCTAACTTATGGCAATTGCGGAGACAAACAAGAGGATATGGATCATCTATTTTTCGGATGTAGGCTCTCATAGTTGATTTGGGAAAGGTCTGGTAGTCCATGGCTCCGGACGAGAGACAACACATCATTTTGTGTTGGAGTATGTAGTGTATGTGTCACTTATGTGGGAGATGCCAGGATCCATTTACCACATCTAGTTGTTTAGTCCCTCATCTACCAGTTGTGGGATGTGGAGACTTAGTGATGGCTATATAAGAAGCCCTTCACCCTCTGTATTAGATGAGAAAGTCAATAGAAATATCAACCCTTTGAGGCATTCTCCCGTGGTTTCATTCCGCTCCTTAGGAAGTATGGTTCCACGTAAAATCATGCGTTCTTCATGTCCATAATTTTTATCTTTATTTCTGATACGCTTCCGCATTCTTATTTTCTAACATGCTATCAGAGCAGGTTCGATTCTTGCGGATTCATTCTTCAAGATTTAGTTTTATATTCTGTTCGAGATTCGATTGTTTCTTGAAGATGATTATTATTTGTTCAAGTTATGTCCAAGTTCTAAGGTTTCTATTGAAACCCTAATTTCTGTCCGTCAATCATCATTGACAGATCCCCAGGCATAGATCTCCAAGCGGTGGAGATCTAGATCTCTGGAGGAGCAGTCGGCTCTGCCAACCACCTTCCTCCTCTTCTCTCGGCATCAACGACATTGATCCCATGTGGGGTTTTAAAACCCCATCCTCTCCTTGTTTGGCTCGATGCGCTCCAGGCGGAGCCGTAGCCGCTCCCATGAGGAGCTGAATCATCCCAGGAGGCTCCAGGCGGAGCCCCATGGCGGAGCTCCAGGTTGCAGGCGGCGATAAACACCTCCAAGCGCTGACCTTCTACTTTGCCGCCCCTTATATCGAGGGGCGGCAGTAGCCCTGCCGAACCCAACGACATCGCCTTTCCAACCGCCACCCCCTTTTGCTCCGACCGACGCACCTCCAGGCCGCATCGACCGTGTTCCCGAGCGACGCACCTCCAGGCCGCATCCTCCTCCTGGTCTCCTAACCGAGCTACAGAAGAACTCCTGTTACTCCTCTAGCGGTCCTACCCTCTTTGAACCCCAGTTGGCGCCACCCCAGTTGGCCTAATAGCCCTAGGAGGCGCAGTTCCGATCCCTCCCATGACACCATCGTGCCTAGGAGGCACAATTCCGAAGACGCACAACACCATCGTGCCCAGGCGGTGCGAGACCCCATCGCAGGTGGAGGTCTCCCAAGCGGCGATGTCGCTCCTCCGTTCCAAGCTCCAGCGACGCCGCTTCTTCTCCAGTCGAAAACGAACCCTCCTGACGCGCAGATCTTCAATCCCCTCACTCCCCCTTGATCCAGGCGGTACCCAGTGCATCGCACTTTCTCTAGGCGAGGCGAGCTCCTTCTCTTCCAATGGTGATGCTGTAGTAGCCCCATCGGGGGCGGGGTGTCTATGAAGAAGGGGTTGGGAACCCTAGCGGCACAGGTCCTCCCACTAGCAGAGAGGGGCTCCCCGATGGCAACCCTAAACAGGGGTAGCCCAAATGGGCTACGACTGCCACTTAAAAAAAGGAAAAGAAGGGTCCTGCTGCAATATGACCCAAGTGGGCAAAGGAAATTTTTGAGAGGGTCCAAGAAGAAAATAGTCGCAGGCCCATTTACAAAAAAAGATGAGAGAGGCCAAAATAATCAATGGCCTGTTAGAAAAAAGGGATGTGAAGGCTATAAAAAGGGGGAAATAACCGAAAAAAGAGATTTATTTCGAGAAAAGGTTCGTACAAAAGACCGTACACGATAAAAAAGAGCCGGCTATTAGAAAAAGGAAACGCCAGAAAAAATTATGAACGGTTTATTTAAAACATATATAATAATAATTGAGAATGCCGAAAAAAATTGAAATATCTACTTATGTGATGTTTTATTTTCCTCATCTTTTTGTCTTCTCCCAACTTGATCGATGTCATTGTTTTCCGACAAGTATGGGAGAAATGGGGAGTATAGTGTAGAGTTCTACGACATCGTACATCATCATCACTCTGATGATTCAGATTCTAGTTCAGAGTCAGAGTTCAGATTCTCCAGTCCAGATGCTCGTTCAGATTCCAGTCCAGATGCCCGTTCAGATTTTCAGACTCTACAGTTCAGTTTCAAACGACTCTGCGGATTTGGTCGGAGTCCCAGTTTGAGGCACTCCATAGTTGATTGACCCCTTTTCTTCGAGTTCTCCAGAGAGACTTTTTTCAGACGCGCACATATATGCGATCGTCAGTTTGTGATCCCCATCTTTTATTTTTGGTCAGATTTTTTCATGTATTCCATAGGGTCCAGAGTAGAGATCCTAATCCCTATGCCATATGGGCTAGAGTTTTCAAGTGATTTCATAGGGATTCCAGAGTAGAGATCTCATTCTCTGAGCAAGTATGGGAGATATCCAGTTCTCTGACGAGGAGACTTTTTCAGACTCCACTCTCATGCGATCATGGACTTCGACGAGGGTCTCCATGGTTTTTCAGTTCGGCCCTTTCAGAGATTGAGCAGTTGCCCACAAGTTGTGGCGGGTCAGAATTCTCCAAGTGTAGACTCATTTCCAGTTGTAGTAGCTCTGACACGCGCGGTACAGAGCACACTCAGTTTGACTCACTCTCCAGCCCATTTGGTCCTCCTCACCTGCACGACATGAGAAGCAACGCCCTCGACAGTAGTCGACAGTTGTGCGTGCTGAGTTGATATTGTCCGTAGTGTCATGTAGCGCTTGATGTAGTGTGAGTTTGAGATTTCATTCGGTTTGTTCAAGCTGAGCATTGCATGCTCCGGCTTGAGGGGGAATGTTGGAGTATGTTGTGTATGCGTCACTTATGTGGGAGATGGGTAAATGGATCCCTCCAGGATACATTTACCACATCTAATTTTTTAGTCCCATATCTACCAGTTGTGGGATGTGGAGATTCAGTGAGGGCTATATAAGAAGCCCCTCACCCTCTGTATCGGATGAGAAAGTCAATAGACACATCCATCCTTTGAGGCGTTCTTCTGTGGTTTCATCGCTCCTTAGGGAGTAGGGTTCCATGTAAAATCATGCGTTCTTCATGTCCATAATTTTTATCTTTATTTCTAATATGCTTCCACATTCTTATTTTCTATATTTTGGAGCTCCATTAGATTAATGTGTGGCAACTCATACAAAGACACCTCTCCTACCTTGCACTCTCCTCTGAAGGATCTTGCCGAGGTACGCCCTTCGACTTGGCTGCAAGAGAACAAAAGAGGGACAGAAAGAGAGAGGAAGTGAAGGGATCGGAAGGGGGCTCCCGTCAAGGCCCTAAATGTCGGTTTCGGTCACCATTTCGGTGGCTGACCGGAATGGAATTTCGGTGGAATTTCGGTCGAATTTCGATCGAAATTTCGGTCATTTCGGTCATTTTTTGTACTAAGGCCCCCATATTTCGGTCATTTCGGCCATTTCGGTTGAATTTCGATTTCGACAGGATATCGATATTCGACAGAAATTCGACCGAATTTCGTTGAAATTTGAGGCCATGGCTCCCGTAGTCGGAGTTCCGGTGATGCATTTCCCCTCCATATGGGGAGGTTTATATAGGGCATATGCCCTCGCCACGTCTGCTCCCTTCGACCACGCCCTTGCGGTTACGGCCTCCGTGAGACCCGGTCGTCGTAACCGCCGGCTCCGCAACGACCGGCGATGGTTCTTGACCTACTTGGTCAAAATCTATTCTACATCTCCCACTTGACCAAAGTAGTCAAAACATATATACTCCCACTATTCGTGTAGTGTGTATATATATATGGAGATTTATCATATGAGGATCATTATATATGAAACATCTTCCTTGACTCAAACGTTCCTGAGTCCCATTAAACCAACATGTTTAATGTATGTTTCTGCTGCTATTCCCTTGGTTAGAGAATCAGCCAACATGTCACTGGTGGGATATAGGTTACCATGATTTCTTATTTCTCCACTATATCTTGCATATGGTGATATTGGATCTCAATGTGCTTTCCTTTAATCTATTAGCCCCACTATTAATCAAGCTAATCGTGGCTTGATTGTCACAATACATTTCAATTGGCCCTTCGACCAATTCGAGGCTTAGATTCTCTAGAAAATGCCTGATCCATACAACATGGGTGGTGGTCATACTACATGCAATGTACTCAGCTTCCTGTATATGTCAAGATACACATCCTTGTTTCTTGCTACCCCAAGAAACGGCTGCACCACCAAATATGAACAGGTAGCTTGATGTGGATTTTCTATCATCCACATCCCCTCCGAAATCGGCATCGGAGTTTCAGATGCACTGTCCCTTTCAGATATCGAAGAATCCTCTTTACAGCTTCCCAATGTGCTGGATCGGGATTGCTTTAATATCTACTGACTAAGCTTACTGGATAAGCTAAACCAGGTCGAGTACACATCATTGCATGCATTAAACTTCCCACCGCTTGTGCATATGGTACATCTAAAGGTTTCTGCCCCTTTCCGGGACACTGACTCTTACTGAGTCTATTTCCCATCACAAGTGGTGTTGGAGCTGGAGTGCTGTTCTGCATTCCAAATCTCCTTAATACAATATGCAAATATCTTTCCTGATTAAGGCTCAATGTCTTTTAGTCCATGTCTCTTGTTATTTGAATTCCAAGAACATAAGATGCTTCGCCCATGTCCTTCATATCAAATTCATTGCTCAATTTCTGTTTAATTTCATTGAGCATTTGTATGTTATTACCTGCAAGCAGAATGTCATCCACATATAATGACATGATTGTAAAACTGCTCCCACTCTTCATGACATACACACAGTTATCCATTTTATTTGAAACAAATCCAAATTGGATAACTTTCTCATGAAATTTGAGATACCATTTCCGTGAAGACTGCTTCAAGCCATATAATGACTTTCTTAACTTGTAAACATTTTTCTCCTGACCTTCAACCTGAGATCCATCAGGTTATCGCATATAAATCTCCTCCTTCAATTCTCCATTAAGGAAGTCCGTCTTCGCATCCATTTGGAACAATTCCAAATCCATATATGCGACTATGACTAAGATCATCCGAATGGATGCAAACTTAGCTACTAGACAGTAGGTTTCCTGGAAATCTATTCCAGGCTCCAACTTGCTGAGTATAACCCTTGGCAACTAATCTGGCTTTGTATTTTCAACAGTACCATCGACTTGGTACTTCTTCTTGAATACCCACTTACATCCTATGGATTGCCTACCTTCTGGCAAATCACATAACTCACATACACTGTTTCGTTCGATTGAGTCCAATTCGTCCCTCATGGCGGCCGACCATGATTCCGACTCAGACAAAGCCATAGCTTCATCAAAGGATATGTGATATGTACAATCCGCGACATCCTCATCCATAGTGTAATACAGCGCCTCACATCCATAGAAATGGTAATCTTCCATCCATGCGGGCCGTGTTGTGGGGACTCTTATTGCCGATTATACTCGTGGGTTGTGTGGGTCCACCCACTTCCTCTAAAGGATCATCATGTTCCATAGGTTCATGCTCTATATTAGGATGATCAATATCAACCCCAAGTTCTTGTCTAATGCTCAAGTTGTCTTAATTGTCTTGTAGACAATCAGAGGATCTGATTCCTCTACTTCATGCTCCTTTTCTTGATGAATTTCAAGAAAAGTTGCATCACGACTTTCGATTAGACCTTTTATTTCATGAAAGAACCTATATCCTTTAGAATGTTCACTATATTCAATAAACTTGCACTTTAATGTCCTGAAGTCTAGCTTGTCTGTAAGCTGACTCGGTACCAGAACATGTGCTGCACATCCCCATTTCCGGAGGTGGCCCAACTCGGGCTTTCTGCCATTCCATATTTCATATGGCATTGATTCTACGGACTTGGTGGGAATCCTATTCTGTATATAGTTCGCAGTCAACACTGCCTCTCCCCAAAATTTCTTGGAGAGTCCTGAGTGTGAAAGCATACACCTTACTGCATTCATCAAAGTTCGATTCTTTCTTTCTGCTACACCATTCTGCTATGGTGTATAGGACATTGTAGTCTGCTTACGAATGCCTTTCTGAATACAGTAATCCTCAAACTCCTTTAAGGTATATTCCCTACCTCTATCTGTCCTAAGAGTCTTGATTGGTTTTCCTAATCTTGTCTCCACTTCCGTCTTATATCTCTTAAATGTTTCAAGTGCTTCCGACTTTCTTTCTAAGAGATAGACATAGGAGAACTTTGAGTAGTCATCAATGAATGTTATAAAGTATTCCTTATTTCTATGTGTGCTGGCGCTCAGTGGTCCACATATGTTTGAATGGATCAAACCTAGTAACTCTGTTGACCAAATTTCAGTTGAGAAGGGTCTTCTCGTTATTTTACCGGTCAGATAGTGTTCACACTCGAAGTCGTTCTTGAGCAGCACTGGGACAAATATCAGGTTCTGACGTATCCTTTGGGCATATAGTACATCATTCAGTACCATAATGCTATCCCCCAGGTCAAGTCTGTATGTCCCAACACCTTCCACGTCCAGGCAGGTGTTGTTCCCCATGAAGATCCTCTGTTCTCCTTTGCTCAGCTCCTTGAAGTCCACCAGGCCCTCCTTCGTCTTCGCGATGTGTCTGGTTGCTCCAGAGTCGATCCACCATCCGTCACTGTCCGTGATGACGGAGTTGCATTTCACGACAATCGCGAATTCTATTTTCTTCTTGCCTTTGTTTTCATGCATTTTAAAATTTCCTGACTTCTTCTTGTTGGGGCAATTGACATTGAAATGGCCATATTTGTCGCAACCATAGCAAGAATCACGTGGGTATTTCCCACTCTTTCCCTTGAAATTCGCCTTGGAGGGGCCTAGCCTTTTCTTTGTGTGTATCACATCAGCTTCTTCCTCTTCCTCGACCTCAAAGATCTCGACTTTCGATCTTTACTTTGAGAGGCTTTGTTCAATTGCCAGTTGTGCAGGTAGGTCCGTCACACTCTTTATATTGCCATTCATCCTTAAGGATGTAGCAACCATGTTGAATGACGGCGGGAGACTTCCTAGTATGGCTGCAATCTGCATCCTCTCCGGAATCGCGCAATCAGTAGCCGCCAGATCTTTGGCCATCACGATCATCTTGTTCACGTGCTCGAGGACGCTTTCAGATTCCTTTATTCTACACGAGTTGTGCTTGTGTAGAAGAAGCTGGACGCTCACTTCGGATTTGGAGTGATATTTCTCCTTAACCGTAGTCCAAAGCTCATATGCTGATTTACAGGTCTCGAAGACCCGAATCAGATTCAACTCTATATGAGTCAGCATAAAACTTCTATCCCTATTATCTGTCTTCTCCCACTGTTCGCGGGACCTAATTTCTTCCACGGTTGGATTCTCAGATAATGTAAGGCCGGGTTTGTTTATTATGGAGTATATGCTATCGTGTAGCAGGCCAAAGTAGATCTTTCTACTCGCCAATTCATAATTAGTACTGTTAAGGTACTCTATTTTTCCTACCTCAGTGGCAATTGTCTTGCTTGTCATTTTTGGATCCGATCTCACGCTTAGAGTTTTGTTTTCGTGTGAGGCACAACGGCGAAGGAAAAAAACGGCGGAGGCGATCTGGATCGAGCGGCGGTGACTCGATCAAGCGGCGCCAACGATCGTTCGTCGGCGATTAATGAAGATGACGATCGAGGGACGAGCTCTGATACTAGTGAAGGATCTTACCGAGGCACTCCCTTCGACTTGGCTGCGAGAGAACGAGAGGGAGAGATAGAGAGAGGAAGCGAAGGGATCGGAAGGGGGCTCCCGTAGTCGGGATTCCGGTGATGCTTTTCTCCTCCCTATGGGGAGGTTTATATAGGGCATGTGCCTTCGCCACGTTCGCCCCCTTCGACCACGCCCTTGCGGTTATAGCCTCCGTGAGACCCGATCGTCGTAACCGCCTGCTCCGCAACGGCCGGCGGCGGTTCTTGACCTACTTGGTCAAAATCCATTCTACATCCTCCGGGCCATTTGACACGCTAGAAATGAATCAATTTTCCATGGTCAATGTTTTTATCCTGAAAAGGTAGGCCTTGGTCTCACCTTGGACTTTTGTATGAATTTATTTGTTTAACCTATTAATATATATTTTGTGCTGGGTCCCAGCTCGAGGCTGTTCCCTCTCGTTTCCTCAAAAAATGAAAGACCTATAAATGACATTATGATTTTTTGTCTCCCTGTGGTTCTTTTTCACTCATAATTCCCTGACTCGGTCTCGCCTTTTGATGGTCTGGTGGCATCTCTTGACAATTTTTTGTTATATAATTAGTCATTTCTTAGATTCTATTGTAAATCCATTTTCTTTTGTCAACGCAAATCATGAAATTATATGTGATATGGATATTACTGCGGTCAACCCTAGTATTCTTTGTAGCGACATTAAAAAGATAGGTATACATGTATTAACTTTGTGTGTATTCAGGTGTAGCACATGTTGCAAAAGCATTCTAGGGTCTAATAAAAGTTCTTGAGCATGGTTTGATAGACTTACTATTAATATCTCCTCCCTTGGCTTTCTAATGAAAAGTCCTTGAGCATGCTTTTACAGACATACTGTTGTGATCACCTATTTTGGCTTCAGATCTTCCTCAGAATACTTGGCTTTTGTTTGAGGACAACCTACTGGCACTGATATTTTGCTTGCCTATGTTGATGATATGAATTTTACAGGGTGATGCTAGAAGTATTCATGTGACCGACTTTTCTTGCTTCTAGAAAAAGACTTCTTTCAAAAAAAACTGTTTTTTAATCAATTCAAAAAAAATCTTTGTTATCAATGATCTTTACTCTGAATATTTTTTTTAGGAATTGAGGTCACTTAACACTTTAGGAAATTCTTCTTAGTACATCCTTGGCATCTTTGAGGAAATCGGATTGATCGGCTGTAAACTTCCTTCATTTTAGCATATGCCTTATTTAAGAACAAAAGATATAAAAGTCTTGTTAGTAAACTTTTATATACCACCGTTACTATGGCTTCAAAAAAAAATATACCACCGTTACTAGATTTAATATATCTTATGCTATTAGTAGGGAAATCTACTTGAATGATGTTCTCCCTATCCTTCGGTAGTCGATTAATTCTCCTCAAAAAGGTATTTTCTATTTCTACAATGGGCACAAACATCTAGGTTTGTGTGCTTTATTAAATGTGGATGATCTAGATCACTTGATTATTGGAAGTCAACAGCATATTATGCTACCTTTGCTGGTAGTAACCTAGCCACTTGACGGAGCTAGTAGGATGTAGTTGGGTATAATGCAAAAGCTAGATGTAGAAGTTTTGGCATAGACTAACTTGTGAGATATCATGTCTCTTATCCTTGGAGAAGTTGGATTCTTAATGAATGCTTTGATTCCTATGTCCTACAATAAAAGCCTTTTCCCACGTTAAGTAGGGTCGACAACATGGATTCTTTGCCTCTACTCAAATCTATCTTTGGTCAATCCCGTACTTAGATCCAAAAAACTAAGATCCCTTCATATAATCTCATTCCAACACTTCTTGGGCCTCCATCGGTTTCTCTTAGCCGTCTTAACATTCAAAAACTTGCATCTCCTAACTGGTGCATCAACCGACCTCCTTTGCAAATGGTCAAACCACCTTAAGCGGTTTTCTCGCATCTTATCCTCAATCGGAGCTATGCCAACTTTCCTTCTGATTACGTTATTCCGAATCCGATCTTCACATGTGTGTCCACACATCCACCTTAGCATTATCATTTCTGTTACTGACATTCTCTGCTCATGTCTCAGGCCAAATTCAGATCCATAGAGCATAACAGGTCTTACGACTGCTTTGTAAAACTTTCCTTTGATTTTCGAAGGAATTTTCTTATCACAGAGAACAGTAGAGGCTTCTCTCCACTTTAGCCAATATGCATTTATTCTTTTAGTAACATCTCCATTAATTTCCATATCATGTTGCAAAATAGATGTCAAGTATCTAAAAGAATCTCTCTTCTGAATGTTATCGTCATCAATCTTCACCCTGATTCCTTCACCATTGCTTCCATCAAAATACACTCCATATATTCAGTTTTAGTCCTACTTATATGAAATCCTTTAGGGCCAGTTTGGTAACTGGGTAGGGTTGGGTTGGGTTGGGTTGGGGTATCCTTGTGAATAGTAAACTGAGTGGAAGATTGGGAGGGTTGGAAGGAGGGGTACACCGGTCCAACCCGGTGTACACCATCAACCAAACTGGCCCTTAGTCTCCAAAGTATGCCTCCAAGCCTTAATTTTCTCATTTACTCCATCTCTAGTCTCATCAATTAACACAATATCATCATCGAATAATATACATTCATCCTGAATGTGACTTGTCAACTCATCCACAATCAAAGTAGAAAGGAATGGACTTAAAGCTGAACCTTGATGTAGACCAATGTTGATGTCAAATTGATCAGTCTTCTCAGACTGGATGCTTACGCATGATGAAGCCATATCATACATATCCTTTATAAGGTTAATGTGCAGGATAGGTACTTGTCTCTTCTCCAAAATCTCCGCAATATCTCCCATGGGACATAATCATAACTCTTCTCCAAATCAATAAAAATCATATGGAGGTTCTTCCTTTTAGTTCTATATATCTCCATCCTTTTCCTCGGCAAGTGGATGACTTAAATAGTTGAGCAACCTGGTATGAATCGGAATTGATTTTCTTTTATTTTGGAAACTTGCCTCAATCTTCTTTCAATCACACGCTTCTAAATTTTCATAATATGACTCATCAGCTTGATACCTCTATAATTTGAACAATTTTGAATGTCTCCTTTATTCTTATAAAGAGGCACCACGATGCTTCTCCTCCAGTCCAATCTCCAGGCATTTTCTTGCTTCACCAAATAACATTGAATAAATTTGTAAGTCAAGTCAAACTACGCTCGCCTAAAACATACTATACTTCTATAGGAATGTCTTCAGGTCCTACACCTTTCCCAGATCTCATAAGCTTTAAAACCCCATCTACTTCATTTGCATTCGTCTATAACTGTACAATTCAAGTAACTTTCACTACTAGCTAGATCTCTCAAAGTGAACTCTCTATTTCTTCCCCAATGAAAAGCTTATGGAAATACTGCTTCTATCTAGTCTCTGTATACTTCTGAGTAACAAGCACGTGGCCTTCCTCATCCTTAATGCATCTCACTTGAGAAAGGTCTTTGCTCTTTCTTTCTCTTGCTTTGGCTAACACGAATATATTCTTCCGGCCCTTCTTAGAATCGAGATTTTTATACAAAACTTCATAAGATTTTGACTTAGCTTCGCTTACAGACTTCTTTGCTTCCTTCTTTGCTATTTTGCAGTTTGCGACAGTTCCCTTTGTTCTATCCTTAGACATAGCTTTAAAGCATGATCTTTTAATTTTTAACTTCTCTTGCACCCCTTCATTTAAATATTCGCGGAGGGAGTCGAACGGTTCCCTGACTTTAAAGGAGGGACCCCCGTTCGATTCCCTCAACGGACCGTTCGACTACCCCCATGAAGTCAAGGGACCATTCGACAAAACGTCAATGCACCTCTGAAATTCATCTTCCTAGCCTCGTAGGCCACTTTTTCACCTAATTCCTTCGGCCACTTTGGGATACTTTTTGAGCTATATATATTGGTGCATTACATTGCATCATTTCATCTCATTAGACACTAGAAATTTACTCATTTCTTGGACTCTCTTTCTTGCTTCTTCTATCTATCTACTACAAAGAATACATGTAGTTGTGTGGGTGCTAATTTGTTAGCAACCTTCCAAGTCTTGCGACTATAAGTATTTGCCTACTATTAGGTTGGATACATATTGTGCTTGTGAATGCTATGCGTTTTCTTGGTATTAATTGACTTGTTTCTGCATCGTATAGCATATATTTTATGATCACAAGCTCTACAATGCATCTATTAGACATTAATATTAAAAAATGATTTGTGTGTATCTTAATTTATTCGTAAAATCAAATACTTTTCTAAGTTTAAAGTATTTTGATTAAATATAAGTTCTAAGCTATCATTTCGATCTTCAATTTTTTTCATAAGATATCATTTTGCTAGTCCTCCTTGTTGGCCTATGTTTTTCTATGTTATTATTGCACATGTCAACATTCTCATCATGTTTACGAGGTGAAACTAATGGTTTCTAATTCCGATTCTGGCTCTGATCGTCATACTACGATTGTTGGGGAGACTGGGTGGAAATTTAAAGTAAAATATCATGTTAATATCTTATTATTAGCAAAAAAATGTATTTCTATCTCATTTATTGATCAAAGAATATTGAAAATCTTCATTTTAGAAAAAAAGAGTTTTCAAATAGTTGTCTCAATGTCCGATCATTTCACCGAAATTCTATTGAAATTCTACCAATTCTCTCTTTCCAAGCTTACCGAAAAAAACGAAGTCTGACATTTAAGGTAGAGTGGTTCCATGTTTTTCTCTGTACCTCAGAGCATTTACATGTTAACAATATGTTGGGACTGTTTGGTCGTTTACAGATGTATGGCCGTAGGGTTATTGGGATTTGGCGTGGATCTATTATCATACTATCAGCAACTGGGATGTCTGAATATGGAGTTGCACCTTTTGGATACGTGTATATATGTTTTTTTAGAAGTTTCAAGGTTTACGTCTATACTCAGACAAAAGGTTCAAGGATTGTTAAATGTGCTGCCGAGGAGATTTTTGTCTGAAAGCTGTATAAACAAGTTGCTTGGAACTGTGGGAGAGATACACTCATGTCTACTTGATTTGGCCTACTTGAAGAAACATACTTTTATGTGGTTGCTTTGTTGGCGAAGGATAATTGCAAGAGTTTAAGAACCCAATAGATAGGGCCTTTAAATATGGGTTGTTCACGATATTACATAGGAAATACCTTTAAATATGGGTTGTCCTCGACATTACATGAGAACACAGGGTAAAAGACATTTAGTGTTTGCTTGGCCATTCGCTGGACAAATTTTCTCGGGATTTTTTTTGGGAAAGGATGGTTTAAGCTCGTTAGATAACTTTTCAAAACGGCTTCGCTCTCCTAGGGGTTATGAGACTGGAAAGAGATGCATTCGTCGTCTATTCTAAACATAAATGTGGAATTTTGGAAAGGTACAATTCAAGCTAGTTACATAACTTTTCAACAAGTCTTCGCTCTCTTACGGTCTATTAAATTGGAAATAAATGCATTTGTCTCATCTAAACAAAAATGTGGAAACTGTATTTCAACTGACCTGGGTACTTTTTTTATCACAGGACTCGGAGGACTTGTAAAAACAAGCTAATACCGACATTTGTTCTACTCTAATTTGAAGGGAAATTGATCCTCGTTCCCAATATTTCCTTGAACTTTTCGAATGAATTGACACGTTTTGATTCCTTCTCATTTATTCATTCCATCATCTGCTCCAAAGAGATTACTTTCCATTAAGTAAACTCTCCTAGCACATAATAAATCTTACGATAGCTTCAAGAACCATGGTTTATGGTGTTTGTCTTTAGTCCTGATGATAATTATTATAATATTCGGAAAGTTGGTTCGTATTATATCTTACGAAGTTTGTTAAACATGTTGAAGGTTTGTTCTTCATTTGATTTTTCATTTTTTTCTGTAATTGATCAATTAAACTTTCTTCATAAATATGGATATATATATTATTTAAAATTTTGTATGCTGCAATATATGCCACCTGTCATAATGCCGTGCTTTCTACAGGTTTTACTGGAATAGATGATCCCTACGAGCCACCTTTGGATTGTGAGGTAATGAACACTAGCTGTTCTTCACTTTGGTGTTATATTCCCTCTCCCCAATCTTCATTGTCTCCAGTTTCAGGCTTTCAGCGCACCCCACCCTTATAGTCTTCCATCGATAAGTTGCTAGAACTTCCATCAAAATGATTTTCTAGCTCTTGGGATCATGATCCATATCCATCAAGTAAATTATATTCTAGCTCTTGCATAAGATTTTAAATAATATAGTCAAGAGTTACTATCACGAACTAGGATTAAAAAAATGACGGAGCCTTCTCCCACTTTAAGTAGGACCGTTACATGGATTCTTGCTCAAATCCATGTTGAAAGATCCGACTTTTTTTTACGATGACTGTCGGCTACCTAACGCAACCCCACAAGGAGGGATTTGAACCTTGATCTTTTGGGTAGTTGGCACACTGCACTAAACTAGGAATTTGAAAAAAAAACATCCCTTCATTCAAGCAATTTTATCAATAATTATAGTTAACCACCTTACGTTTTTTTTCTTGTCATTACTGGTTTCAGAGATCTAGTTATGTATATTTTCTCTGAGTAGAGATTCTTCTATGTACTCGTATGTTTTTCAGATAGAAATCCGGCAGGAAGGCAACATATGTCCCACACCATGTGAGATGGCAGGACAAGTTGTGAGATACTTGGAGGGAAAGGGGTTTCTGAACGAGCCATGAACATATTCTCTTGAAGGGGTTTGATCGGGATCAGTACTTCCTTCTGACATTCTTGATTTTGTTGTTGCAAGAAAAGAAAGCCGTTTCTCTTGAGCATTATTCACGCAGAAAGAGTTGAATCTGTTGCGGTTGTAGTTCTTTTACTTACGTCATTTGTGGTAGGACTGGAAGAAATTATAAAGAAAAGATTAAAATAAAGAGCAGAAAGTGCTTTGTTTTGATTATTTAAATGAATCAGTAAATCCATACGTTCTGAGTTGGATGGCCTTTGTTCTGTGCTGGATGTTATAAATGGTTTCTTCAAGGTATGGATTTAACAAGGGTCTCTGCTTGATTCCCAAATTAAGTTTTGAGTCAGTTTTGATTTTCATGTCAAATTGGTATTAATTTTGAGGGGTGTGACTGTCGAGGCAACTTGCTGTTGCATCTCATAGGAATTTGGCCTTTCATGACTTCATGTTGGCAACTTCCATGCATATTTCTCTTTGTACTAGTATTCTGGAGAAATTCTTTAACTTAAGTAATGTAGTCTTAGACCAGACATAATTTTGAGGTAGTTGTTACATGTTTCTTGTGGTAGTACAGTGTGCCCACTATCCAAAAGATCAGGGTTCAAATCCCCCCTTGTGGGAGTTGTGTTAGGTAGTCGACAACCAGTGTAAAAAATAGTCGAATCTTTCAACATGGATTTGAGCAAGAATCCATGTAACGGTCCTACTTGAAGTGGGAGAAGGCTTAGCTATTTTTTTTAGTTGTTACATGTTTCATCTGCATCTTGTTTATGCGTGTTTCTTCCTCTGCCGGCATTTTTGAAGGGTCAAATTTTTTGGTGGCCGATTACCCAAGTATGTTTGATTGTACACTTCCGATCATGTGATCGATGATGCACGTAGGGATGATTGGTCACATCTACCCGCAAATCAGATTGAAAATGACCATTGCAAGGATCATTAACAAACGCTTTCAAATTTAAATTGGAATGAAGATAACAAAGGTTGAATGATCACTTGAGACAAATGATCGATCTCTATAACATTTCTTTATCACAACATTCTTTATCATAGTTTCTTTTGCGTTCAAGATTTAGTCCATATTTTAGCTCTTCACATAAGATGGGCTTTGACAAAGCCGATAAACATTGTTGTCATCAGAATATGCTGTCAAAGATGCATATAATAAAAAAATCCCCCTTTTTCAGATAACAGATTAATAAAAAATTTAGTAAAAATAGTCACATTCTCAAAGCATTTTTCTCCTATTTTTAAAACCAAATAAACTGTTCCAGTTTTTATTGCAACACTTTTTTTATTGACAGGGGTAAAAAAATGTTAAGATTTTTAGCTAAATGATGTTATGGGAATTTATATAAAATAATTCGTTCTACTTTGGAAAACTAGTGCTTTTAAGCCCCTTTGCATAGGAGTATTACAATTTCATGAAAAGTATTAAGGAACAAAGATATATATGGACAGGTAGATCTTTGGTTGTACCCTTTGTCTATTTGCATAGACCGCGAAATTTGCAAAAATGTATTTTTTGCACCCTTATTTGTGGGCCCAATAGGGTTGATATTATAATTTCCTTTTTCTCTTTTCGAATATAAAGTAAATTAGTTTTCCTAAAAGGATAAACATTGTCATTGCAACTAAATTCCATATTAGATGTTCTATCCAAATCAGTTTTGTTGATATAAGACTTTCCATGTAACATACTTTATGTGAGGTCTCTTTTCCTTTGGTAAAACAAGGATAGATCAATGATAGTTATTTCGAAGTTATCTTTTCTTTGAGCACAATAGTTTATTTTTAGGAAGCAATTTTCATCCTATAAAAACTATGTCGACTTAAAAATATTTTGGCATTTAATTTTACACATTTCCAAGTCAACAAGGAAAGATTATTTTCTAAAAAAACAAACATGTTATTTTTCTTTTTCACAACAAGAAAATATTATTTATATTTTTAAGAGTCGTGAACAAGCCCATTGAATGCATCTTAAAGTTCACCAATTGAAGGTATGTCGTCTACCTCATTATCATCGATGAAGGATGTGAGAGGCATGCAAGTTCTCCTCATCTACTCGCCAAGTTATCCGGGCGACATAAATTTTTAGCTTCTTTTTATGCTTGCTACCTTGTTCTTATGAAGTGGGAAATTCTTCTTGATATGCCATCTTCCTGAAGTTGTAGCATTTAGCTTCATCCCCTTCCTCCTCTAAGTTGCTCTTCTTGTAGTTTTTCCATCCCTTTGTTGTTCTTGAGAAGATGCTTGAACTTGCTTTAGGGGATGCTGAACTGGCTTTAGGGGATGCTCTTTTATCTTGATCGATTCTAATCCGACTTTAAAGGAAAGTGACTTCGTTTTTGGCTCTTCGTCTTCCTTTGCCTATTAGATAACTTAATTCACAAAAAAGAGGTTGCCCATTCAGCTGTTGTAGATCATGGCATTGTTGTGACACCCTACGTCGCGGCTATCAAGACTGGTGGGATGTGGTATCCACCCTAACCATCAAAGATGCCCATAATAATCGAGGCTCAACAAACCCGCCTCATGCATGTTGAAGCACATGGGTATGTCGTCTTCAACCCTTTTCGTGAGAGTCGAGCGAGAGAGAGAGAGCGAGAGAGAGAGAGAGAGAGAGAGAGAGAGACGAGGGGTTATGGTAGTAGGGAAGGGGCTTCCGGTGAGCGAGAATGGATCGAGATGCGATGATCCATTCCACCTCCCGATGGAGGTATATATAGGGCGTAAACCCTCGCGTCGTCCGCCCCATTCCCATGCCCTGACGGTTAGGGTCTCTGTGAAACCCGACCTCGTCGCAACCGCGGAGGCGGTTGCTTGACCATGCCGGTCACGCAGGCCTTCTACATCTCCCACTTGACCGAAGTGGTTAAAACATATATGCTCCCACTATTCATGTAGTATATATGTGGAGATTTATCATGTGAGGATCATTATCTATGAAACCTCTTCCTTGACTCATATATTCCTGAGTCCCATTATACCTACATGGTTAATGTATGTTCCTGCTGCTATTCCCTTGGTTAGGGAATCAACCAACATGTCACTGATAGGTATGTAGGTTACCGTGATTTCTTGCTTCCCCACTATATCTTGTATATAGTGAAATTGGATCTCAATGTATTTTCCTTTAGAACTATTAGCCCCACTATTAATCAAGCTTATCGCAGTTTGATTGTCACAATACATTTCAATTGGCCCTTTGACCAATTCGAGGCTTAGATTCCCTAGAAAACATTTGATCCACACAACATGAGTGGTGGTCATGCTACATGCAATGTACTCAGCCTCCTGTGTATGTCGAGATACACATCCTTGTTTCTTGCTACCCCAAGAAACGGCTGCACCACCAAACCTGAACATGTAACCTGATGTGGATTTTCTATCATCCACATACTCTTCGAAATCGGCATCGGAGTATCCTACCACTTCAAGTGATTCCGCTTGATACACAAGTTTTAGATGTAATGTCCCTTTCAGATATCAAAGAACCCTCTTTACAGCTTCCCAATGTGCAGGACCGGGATGCTATGATATCTACTAACTAAGCTTACTGGATAAGCTAAATCAGGTCGAGTACACATCATTGCATACATTAGACTTCCCACCGCCTGTGCATATGGTACATCTAAAGGTTTATGCCCCTTTCCGGGACACTGACTCTTACTGAGTCTCTTTCCCATCACAAGTGATGTTGGAGCTGGAGTGCTATTCTACATTCTAAATCTCCTTAATATAGTATGCAAAGATCTTTCCTGACTAAGGCTCAATGTCCTTGAGTCCTTGTCTCTTGTTATTTGAATTCCAAGAACATAAGATGCTTCGCTCATGTCCTTCATCTCAAATTCGTTACTTAATTTCTGTTTGATTTCATTGAGCATTTGTATGTCATTACCTGCAAGCAGAATGCCATTCACATATATTGACATAATTGCAAACCTGCTCCCACACTATATGACATACACATAGTTATCCAATTTATTTGAAACAATTCCAAATTGAATAATTTTCTCATGAAATTTGAGATACCGTTACCGTGAAGACTGCTTCAAGCCATATAATGACTTTCTTAACTTGAGATCCATCAGATTGTCACATATAAATCTCCTCCTTTAATTTTCCATTAAGGAAGGTCGTCTTCACATCTATTTGGAACAAATACAAATCCATATATGCAACTATGGCTAAGATTATCTGAATGGATGCAAACTTAGCCACTAGAGAGTAGGTTTCCTGGTAATTTATTCCAGCTTGCTGAGTATAACCCTTGACAACTAATCTAGCGTTGTATTTGTCAATAATACCATCGACTTGGTACTTATTCTTGAATATACACTTACATCCTATGGATTACCTATATTCTGACAAACCACATAATTCCCAAACACCGCTTCGCTCAATTGAGTCCAACTCATCCCTCATGGCGGCCGTCTACGATTCCGACTTAGACGAAGCCATAGCTTCATTAATGGATGGGATCTGTACAATTCGTGACATCCTCATCTACGGTATAACATGACGCTTCACATCCATAGAAATGGTAATCTTCCATCCATGCAGGCCGTGTTTTGGGTCTCTTGTTGCTGATTAAACTTGTGGGTTGTGTAGGTCCACCCACTTCCTCTAAAGGATCATCGTTTTCTATAGGTTCATTCTCCATATTTGGATGATCGATATCATCCTCAAGTTCTTGTCTAATTCTCAAGTCGTCTTCATTGTCTTCTAGGACAATCAGAGGATCTGATTCCCCTATTTCATACTCCTTTTCTTGATGAATTTCAAGAAAAGTTGCATAACGACTTTCAATCAGACCTTTAGTTTCATGGAAGAACCTATATCCTTTAGAATTCTCACTATATCCAATAAACTTGCACTTTAATGTCCTGAAGTCTAGCTTGTCCCTAAATTGACTCTGTACCAGAACATATGCAACACATCCCCATTTCCAGAGATGACCCTATTCAGGCTTCTGTCATTCCATATTTCATATGGCATTGTTTCTATGGACTTGGTGGGAATCCTGTTCTGTATGTAGTTTGCAGTTAACATCGCCTCTACGCAGAATTTCTTGGAGAGTCCTGAGTGTGAAAGCATACACCTTACTGCATTCATCAATGTTCGATTCTTTCTTTCTGCTACACCATTCTGTTGTGGTGTATAGCGCATTGTAGCCCGCTTACGAATGCCAGTCTGAATGTAGTAATCCTCAAACTCCTTTGAGGTATATTTCCCACCTCTATCTGTCCTAAGGGTCTTGATTGGTTTTCCCAATCTTGTCTCCACTTCCGTCTTATATCTCTTAAATATTTCAAGTGCTTCCAACTTTCTTTCTAAGAGATAAATATAGGAGAACTTTGATTAATCATCAATGAATGTTATAAAGTATACATTATTTCTATATGTGTTGACACTCAGTAGTTCACATATGTCTGAATGGATCAAACCTAGTAACTCTGTTGACCGAATTTTGGTTGAGAATGGTCTTCTCGTCATTTTACCGGTCAGACAGTGTTCGCAGGGCAATGTCCTTGCACCCGTGATCTTAGGCAACCGATTTGCCTTCATCATTTGATCCATCTTAGAATTTCATGGATAATCCAGTCTCATATGCCGCAAGTCATAGTCAGACAAACAACACAAAGAATACTCAAAAAAAACATTCATTGATTCACTAGAGTTTATTACAAGAAGACAGAACAGGTCATGCTCGGGCATAAACTTTCTCATCGCATAGACTTTCTTATTCTTGCATATAGATACACGGTTATTATAAATCCAAACTTCGAAATCCTTCTTGAGCAGCACTGGGACAAATATCATATTCATGCGTATCCCTGGGGCATATAATATATCATTCAATACCATAACGTTATCCCCAGGTCAAGTCTGTATGTCCCAATACCTTCTACGTTCAGGTATGTGTTGTTCCCCATGAAGATCCTCTGTTCTCCTTTGCTCAGCTCCTTGAAGTCCACCATGCCCTCTTTCGTCTTTGCGATGTGTTCGGTTGCTCCAGAGTTGATCCACCATCCGCCACTATCTGTGATGACATAGTTCCATTCCATGACAAACGTGAATTCTATTTTCTTTTTACCTTTATTTTCAGGCATTTTAGAATTCCCTGCCTTCTTCTTATTGGTGCAATTGACCTTGAAATGGCCATATTTGCTACAAGCGTAGCATGAGCCACGTGGGTATTTCCCACTTTTCCTTTGAAATTTGCTTTGGAGGGGCCCAACCTTTTCTTTTTGTGCATGACATTTACTTCTACTTCCTCGACCTCAAAGATCTCAATCTTTGATTTTTGCTTTGAGAGATCCTGCTCAATTGCCAGCTGTGCAGGTAGGTCCGTCACAGTTTTAATGTTGCCATTCATCCTCAGAGATGTGACAACCATGTCGAATGACAGTGGGAGACTTCCTAGTATGGTTGTGATATGCATCCTCTCTGGAATTGCGCAATCAGCAACCGCTAGATCCTTGGCCATCACGATCATCTTGTTCACGTGCTCGAGGACGCTTTCAGATTCCTTCATTATACACGAGTTGTACTTGTGTAGAAGAAGCTGGACGCTCACTTCCGACTTGGAGTGATATTTGTCCTTAACCATGGTCCAGAGCTCGTAAGCTTATTCACATGTCTCAAAGACCCGAATCAGGTTCAAATTTATGTGGGTCAGCATGAAGCTCGTAGCCCTATTATCTGTTTTCTCCCACTGTTCGCGGGACCTAATTTCCTTCATAGTTAGATTTTCAGATAAGGTTGGACCGTGTTTGTCTACGATGGAGTGTATGCTATCGTGTAGCAGGCTATAGTAGATCTTTCTACTCTATAACTCATAATTAGTACCGTTAAGGTACTCAATTTTTCCCACCTCAATGGCAATTGTCTTGCTTGTCATTTTTTTTGTTGATCTAATGAAATAAATATAGAAGTTGTATGAGATTGTGTGATTTTGCGGAATAAAAAAATCTTAACAAAGCAGATGGATAAAAAAATAATTTAGACTCTTAAACAATTAAAAGGATATACAAGGATATGTATTTCAAGAATTCTAAAACCAATTTTTAATAAAAACAATCATCAAGTTAAAGCACTTTTTTTAACAAACAATGATACTACCAACAAGCAATAGTTGAAAGTAAAAAATGTTTTAAACCCAAAAAAACTTCTCTACGTATTTTAAACTTAGATTAAAGGAAAAAAAGTAAAAAAAGGTAACGTTTCTCAATGTTAACAGACAAGAACTTTTAATCTTTTTTGAATTAACAAGTAGGTAAAGACAATTATACTTCGATTAAACTACTACATTTATTCTTAACAAAAAATGATTTGTCAATAATCAACAACAAAGTTCCAAATAACGAGTATAGTTACATATTAAAAAACTTATTTTTTTATGACAATTTACGCATATTGATAAAAAAACTTGTCAAAAAAAAACTTCATACAAAAAGAAAGACTCCTCTTAATGAACAAAAGAATAAAAAAACTAATCCCCCTTAGTCCCCCATTTTTAACACATTGAAGACCTAAAAAAAGGCACGTTTAAAAAAACTTTAAAAAAATGAGTCAGCAAAACAACACATGAATCAAAAACAAAAAAACTTTGGGGACAACGCACGTAAAGAAAAAAAACTCCAGCACATTTTTTTAAAAAAAAACCTTTAACAACAGGGGTACAAAATGAAATATATGTATAAAGAACCTGTATGTTCTTAGGGTTTCGACGAGAAGCACAAAAACACGCCTTTAGCGGCAACGGCATCGGTGTCTTCGAACGACGGACGGCGATCAATGATCGGATGCGTGGCGGCTTCATGCAAAGTCACGGATTGACGAACGTGCGAGCCACACAACAGAGCTATGATTTCAGTGAAGCACAGGGGTATGTCGTCTTCAACCCTTTCCATGGGGGGGGGGAGAAAGACGAGGGGTTATGGTAGTAGAGAAGGGGCTTCCGGTGAGCGAGGATGGATCGAGATGCGATGATCCACTCCACCTCCCGATGGAGGTATATACAGAGCGCAAATCCTCACGTCGTCCGTCCCATTCCCATGCCATGATGGTTAGGATCTCCGCGAGACCCGACCTTGCCGCAACCGCCGGATGCGGTTGCATGACCATGCCAGTCACGCAGGTGTTCACATATGTCACATTAACATTTGAAGTACATATGCAATCACATGAGAAAAACATAATACGAAATGAAAGACTATATTCACTCTCATTAGTCATCTCAAAATAGAACACATGTTCAATAATAGATACATATACATACATACATACATATGTGAGTTAAATGAGGCTACAACCTGGGTGTAGCCAAATTGGCTACTCCCACCCCCATTTTCCTTTATTTTTTTATTTTTTTAGAAAATGAAAATATGTATATTCATCACTATACCCCCTAACATGTCATTCTAATTTTGTCAGAAACAGAGACTCCTATGCCCTCCATCTGAAGGGGGTCAATTTCAGCAATTCTGAGACCGTTAAAATTTGACATTCTTGATGGAGGGGATAGAAATCTCGAATTAAGTCGAATTTTTAATGACACCATGGTGACATATTGTGATCTAAATTCCAATAGGTTTCATTTAAGAAAAATAAAAAAAAATACAGGGGAAAAGAGGTGGGAGCATGTAAGTTAGCTACACCCAGGGAGCATACTCCTTTTTCCCTATATATATAGGAGAGAGAGAGAGCTGGGGGAGGGTTGATCATGTGAGAGCCTCAGATTGTGAGAGCATGAGAACAATGAGTCAGGACCATTAGATTCTACTCATCTCTCTCCTCCTCCAATCAACCGGTGTGTGATCAGAATCTAGTGGCCTAGACTCATTGTCTCATGCTCTCACAATCTGGAGCTCTCGCAAGATCAATCCTCTCTCTATATATATGTCATACTATGCTCTCAAAAAGTATATATCTTTACAACGTATCAAGAAGATAAAATACATAAGCGAAAATCGTGTAAAATACACATAAGTTTGTTTGGATCAAGTTGGTAGGCAGAAGCTAGAACATACACAATCATTATTTTTGCGACGCTAATGTATTCCTATTAGGTCTATACAAAAGGTAACATTACGAGTAATTGGCCAACAATAAAAGTAAAAACTAGACACTGGTGTGATGACATCCAAGTAACTGTACGCGATTTCTCACTAGCGTATATACGCACACTTTATGGAGCATCCATGGAAAACGCTTACATTAATTTTCACAAGATTACATGTTGGATATGTGTAACTGTTAGTTTTCTTTTATTTATGAATTTTATGATATTAGCTTCACATCCACTACTTCGACAAGAGTCCTCACTAGTGTAGGGTACGAATCAAGAATCTCAATTCATCAATCATTTTCTTATAGCATGCTCGGTGTTCACCTTCAAGATCTCCATTTTTACGAATATGAGAACCCCATTTACCTTTCTTCTTCTTTTGTTAACCAATCTTACAACATAACTAATGTTGTTAACATTCTGCCTCTCCGTTTGGCCACATTCAATGCCACTTTAACTACTAACTTTATATATAAGCATGAGACCAAGAATTTCAGCCATGCAAAACTATCGACTCCATCTGAGTGACATTCTAATTATCATGGCAACATTGCATTCCTCACAGCTCTCTCACCCATTGGAGTTGTGACTATCAAGGTCCCCAACCCGAAGCTCAAAGGTGCATGTCCAATCTCTTGTAGGACTTAACTCCATTTACTTAAATCGTCATACAATTCACCTATGAAGTAAATATCATTCAAAATATTCAATTGTTCTACCATCTTTAGTGACTCTTTAGGCATTTCTACTTGCATATAAACCTATACATCAATACAAGGATATTTCTCACGAATTCGTTGTTAGAAACTTGTGTCCCATTTTAGGTCCTACATAAGCATGCACGTTTTGGTGATAACAAAACTTGTGATTTTAGCTTGAAGCTTGGTCAAAAGAAAGGAAGAAGAAAAGATCAAGAAAAAGCATAAGCATAAGGAGCTCAAACTTAAAGGAAGAAGAAGCTCAAACCTATGGAAAGAAACTCAAGCTCAAGACAAAGTCAAAGTCTTTTCTTTTATCGAGTCATGCATATTGTGTTAGACACGCAAGCCATGGCAATATTGTTATTGTGATTATATTATTCCATATCTGAAGTAATACATATATGCATTAATGACAATACCCCTCAATACGATTTGGGATACATACCCTGGACATTTTAGGTATTATACAACTGTTGATCTATAGCGTTAGATCATATAGGTTGATGCATAGTTATAGTTCTAAGGAGTTAGATTTGGCACACAACTGACATCGTAAAGTGATATTCATACAGGATATCCAGTCTGCGAAGAAATGCTGCTCTTCTCTAAAGACCATTTTTTGACTAACACTCTTGATACAAGTCCTTTACATAGGAAATAGATCCGAGGTACCGAATGAATCAAGTTAAAGAGTTAACATGTGTAATCAATATCAAGACTTGTATTACATAATATCATAAAATGGGCATACATCCTTGATCAGAGACATATAAATTTATACATCTAAATGTGTACATTTTACAAACCAATAGGATCGCCTAACAAGGTCTATATATCAATGAGCTAGTATGCATACAAGAACATGTGAGGCGTATGATCTCTTAAAGGAATCACACATGTTCATAATTAATGAACGAAAAGAAAAGAGCCCACTTATTAGATCCAGCTTGTTCTCTTTTCAATGTCCGACAATCTTTCTTCCTATGGCATGGTTTCTAGCCATGATGTCTGTAGTCTTGGTCATACCCTAAAATTTTATCCCTCTTGTGTTTATTCATTGTTATTGAACATGCCTATTCTCTCAACCACACACATGTGAAGAAAAGGAAGAGAGCTTTAATGATTTACATCTGATTTCCTCGTTTAAAATGTTGCTCTTGACCATAGACACGGTCAGCTTTCCATCCGTTATAGATAGGGATGCTAACTGAACCGAATCATTCGAATTCGATTAGGATTCTTTCGATAAAAATTCGAAAAAAGTTCGATTCGAAATCAAATGAATTGAATTTGAATTTAACTTGCGGATTCGATTTCCAAATGAATCGAATATGAATTTACATGAATTCGTTCGACAATAATTCGATTCAATTCGATATTTATATGCATACATATATGTATATATGTATCCATGTATTTATATATATGCATAGTACATACATATACATGGATATAACACATACATATTTACAAACAATGTAACAACCACTCGAGGGTCCATTAGGATCTTTTCTGAATGTTCTTGTGCAAGGAATTATATCTTAATTACATCAAAAGGTCGACATGCATTTATTCGAGATCATTTGTAAGTAAACAGATGTAGAAAAGAGTATATGAATATGTATTAAAAAGTTACTACATTTAATTTACTTTGAAAGATTTAGCATTTTCATTATATCACTATGTATAACATGTTCAAGCAACTAAAGACGCTCTCAAATCAACATACTACAATTATTAAGTGGTTAATTTTAAACTTATAATTATATCTAGTCTCCATTGATATGATTTGTCATGTCCAATGTTCACCGCTATGATTTCCACACTCCCACGCTACACCGACGTGACATGTCAATGAGTGTCGTGTATATGCAACATTAGGCCCCCCAATGAGACCAATCTTTTTCCTTTCCTCGTTATAACTATGTTCAAATGGTTTGACTGTAAAATATGATATGAGTTAGAAATGCGGATCATTCGTACATCGGTTATACAACATAACCACATTCATGTCTTTACTTATTATTTTAGCCTAGTGACAGTAGCTTAGGTATGAGTTATTTTGTATAAGAATAATAATCAATCTTAGCGTGCTATTCAAAAATTTTGAGATATTAAGAGGATACAAAGAACTCTAAATCATACCCAATTAAAGATTAAATATTTAATATAGAAAAAAAAGTAAAAAATATTAGTCATAAAATTTAATAGGAAATATCAAAAGTTTAAGAGTGTTATTCTAAATCCCCATCCGCACATTTATTTTCATGTTCCAAAATTCCTTACATGGCATTTTCTATTCCCCCGTCATTATCTACCAAAGATCCTAAAAACCCACGGTAGATTACGGTGTCCTTTCTCCTAGCACGTGAAAATGATGATTTTGCTACTTCAGAATCCTTCTTAACATTTGTCGTGATTCGAAATTTATCTAGATATATCTCCTTTATTTTTTTGCTATTTTGATTTTTTTTGCACGACAATCCATGATGATTATCATTGTCAAGGCGACGTTCATCATCACATGAGTAATATCCAAGTTCTTCTCATCATAATATAACATGTCCCTTTGTACATCAAAAATTTGTATGTTTCATTTTCACGGCTTAGTTTTTTGATATTGAAGGTCCTCATGCATAATGAAGAGATTTCATCTTGCTACATTATATTTTACTATTCCCATTATTTCAAATAATAATATTAATCTATATTAACTTTCTATATAAGTTTGATCTTGTCTTGCTTTAACTTGCAATGGTAATTATAATGTGTTCAACTTTTTCGTCAATGATATTCTATCTCTTTGATAGGTTCATATAATTATATTATATTTATACATTTCTTCATCATAGAAAAAAGAGTATATTTAGATTGTAAAAGATACATTATAGTTGTAAAAATTACATACTTTTATCCATTATATTGTATTGGTTTGATATTTTCCTTTATTTTATAATTTTTCAACTTATCTTAGTAATATATTTTCAAAATTAGAAGTATACAATAAAATATTTATATTATATTATTATTCATATAATATTATTTACATATTCTCTAAAATATCAATTATCATTTCAAATTCGAAATAAAATGAATCGAATTTGAATATTGGAAACTCAAAATGAATTGAATATGAATTTAAGTTAGTAAATTCGTTTGAAATTCGATTCAAGTTCAGATTCAAAAATTTTATAATGAATCGAATAAGAATCCTCGCGGATTCAAAGGTATTCGATTCGATTAGCACACCTAATTATAGAAGAGTACTAGCTTTCCATCCATTCATTCAAAATGTTCACAACGACCACCAGTGTGTACTAGCTATCTAACAGAGATCACAATAGAAGAGGTGCATATAACGTCATCTAGTGTCATGCTTAAAGATCCCAACTGGTTGATAAGTATTTGGAACTCATATAGGTGCTTTACAAAGTTGATTGTCCTTGTGCTTTAGAGTTTCCAACTTCCATACCAAAACACTTTGTTTGTAACGATCCTCTGCTCATATTGCCCCCTCAGATTTTCCCATAGCTTTTTTGCATTCATCTCTTCTCCAACATGATGTAACGTGGACAGCTCCAGTAACTTTCTAATAGTCCTGATGGATTTCTTGTTTGACTTCATTCATTCCCCAACGGACATATCTTCTAGCTTAGTTGTGTCCTCATCCATTGGGTCATGTAAACTATTGCAGTAAGATTGCCCTCCATCTTGACTTTCTAAATCTGATAGTTGTTACTTCTCGACTTTTTTATCGTCATTTCATCATCTTTGCCCGTATTGTCAACATGATGGCTATAATACCATTTGTTGGTGAACAAAGAACCACTTGCGAAAACACGTGGGACAAAACCTTAAATAACCAAGATAAATTACAACCACCACGAGAAAAATATTCAAAAAAACCACAAACAACACATATTTTTAACATGGAAATCCCTAAATGTAGGGCAGAAAATCATGAGGCCTACTCGACTCGAAACCATTCCACTATATTTGAGGATAAGCTCATTCACCTCAAATTTATGTGTACCAATCAAAGGAACATCATTAAATAAGGATACCATGTGTAGATGGAGAGAAATCACCACAATTGGAAACAAATCCATAGCTCTTATCCAAGAGGAACCTGATTGCTATGCTTCCTAGCAACTTCTCCACTTTAGCACGAGTTGAGAACCAATGAAGAATGAGGAAAGGGCGAGGGAGCTTCTTTTTGACAACACACGAACATAAAAAGTGGAGTTAGGGCACCCAAGAGTTACCGCCCTAACTTTCTTTGATGTACATTCTTCAAATGGTATGGAAGACACAAGTGGGGTCCTCCCACCTACTTCTGAGTTCTTAAATGAATAAGGGTCCCTTTAGAAGAGCTGGAAATTGAAATCAACAATTTTGTCCACTAACTGCTATCAGCATGGACGTCATAGTTGGTTATCTGTTGCACATGCTACAACACCTATAGGAGACCACCTGCTGCAACACATGTTGCAGACCAACTACTACAGCTCCAACTACTACTGCACACCTGCTACAGCTTCACCTGCAACAACATCACCTGTTGTAAGACCAATAGCTACATCACACCTACAATGGCTTCACATGTTATCAACACCTCCTACTGCAACACCAATAAACATGGGTTGGACATTATAGTGCTACCAACATTTTAAAGAACGGATCCAATGATCGTAACGTCAAGAACCGTCGTTGGCAGTTGCACGGCCGACGATTGCAGTGACCGGGTCTCACGGAGGACCCAAACCATGGGCGTGGGGAGAGGGAGGACTTGGCGAGGGGACGTTCATGCCCCTATAAATATTATCCTCCACCGAGAGGAGCAGACCATCCGAGAACCACCTCGACATAGGGAGCCCTCTCCCATTCTCTCTCCCATCCCCTTCTCTCGTTCTCTCCGAGGAAGAAGGTTCAAGTCGACGTGCCTCACCGATCCCTCATTGGTATCAGAGTATGGCGATCTCGCCTCCTCGCTGCCCACGCAACTGTCGGAGGTGTGCTTCAAAGTCCTTGCACCTTTTTGCAGGCCATTCAAGTCGAGCTGCTGCCACCTACTTTCCCTTGTCTCCACAAAACCCTAACAAAGGGTCACTGGTCCCCTTTATTTGCTGATATATGCTATTTCAGAATTTTTTATTCTCTTGTTTATACAGCTTGTCAGTATTGTTCTGACATTAATTTTTTTTGGCCTAAAGTTTTTTTAATTATGTTTTTGTGAATATAATCCTTTCTTCTTTAAATTATCTATTTTTTCATTCAATAATAGTAATCATGCATTAAGATTAAAAGAAGGGAGGAGTATTTGTTCTACTATTTTTTTTCTTTTTTGAATCATGTTTTTAAAAAGGGGATTGATTTGTTTATTTGCATCTTGGATTTCCATTAGTTAGAAGTTTTTTTTGTAATTGCTTTAAATTAAAACATAGGCATATTAGAACTATATATATATATTGGTGTATAAGTTGAATCAAAAGTGAAAAGTTTTGCCAAACCGTACTATCTTTATAATGCTCCTATTTTTTAAGTTGATTGCTTAACAAGGGAGATAAAACTAATATAATCTCAAGGATCCTTTTTTAAGGAACCAATAAACTCTGAAGTCTTTTTATCTGCTAGTTTTTAATTATATATAATTACTGATTAAAATAAAGTTTTTTTAAACCAAGTAGCAATAAAACTAAATAAAGAGAGAAGGGGTTTTCACATTTTTTTATCTTTTAAAAGTGAGCATATTTGAACCCCGTCTAATTTTTTTGTTTCTCATTACTTAAAATTAGTATTTAAATCACAAACTTATAACAATATTATTGTTGATACTTTTTATTATCCTCTTTTTTTCACCTATTAACTTTGTTAATAAAAATCTAGTTGTTGCTTGTCTTTTAAGCATATATTATTTTTTTAACATAGGGTTTACTAATTAAAAAGGTAAGTTTCACTCATATGTTTGTATTGGTTGAATCTTATCATTTTTTTAATTTGTTATCAACTACATTAATTACATATATTATTAAGTTCTCACTTTTTTAATGCTTTGACCTGGTTTCTTTAAAGTTCTATGATCGCCTTTTTTTTTAAATTAAATATTGAAGGTTTTTCAAATTACTTTATTCATTTTTAAGAAAAAAACTTTGTGAATTAAAAAGATTGTGTTACTCTTCTTTAAAATCGTATAACTAAAAATCGCATAATGCAAAATTAAGATATTATCACATTGCATTTGTTTTATTGATTAATTCCATTGATTTTTTTTGGGATTTAGGGTTTATTAAAAAAACTTGCATACTCATTGTTTCTATACTCTTTAAAAGCATCTCTGTTGGAATCTTGTTTTTTTATTATTCTGTCTTAATTGATTACACAATCTCATACACCTTTATATTTATTTCATTAGATCCCAAATCAAAATGATAAGCAAAACTATTGCCACTGAGGTGGGAAAAATTGAGTACCTTAATGGTACTAATTATGAGTTGAGTAGAAAGGTCTACTATGGTCTGTTGCATGATAGTATACACACCATCATAAACAAACCCGACCCAACCTTATCTTAAAATCCAATCATGGAGGAAAATTATGTCTCGCGAACAGTGGGAGAAAACATATTATAGGGCTAGGAGCTTCATGCTGACCTACATGGATTTGAACCTGATCTGGGTCTTTGAGAGTTGCGAATCAGCTTACAAGCTCTAGACCGCGGTTAAGGAGAAATATCACTCCAAATCGGAAGTGAGCATCCAGCTTCTTCTACACAAGTACAACTCGTGTAAAATGAAAGAATCTGAAAACGTCCTCGAGCATGTGAACAAGATGATCGTGATGGCTAAAGATCTTGCGGCTACTGATTGCGCGATTCCGAAAAGGATGCTGATCACAACCATACTAGGAAAGCCTCCCACCATCATTCAACATGGTTGCCACATCTCTGAGGATGAATGGCAACATTAAGTCTGTGACAGACCTACCTGCACGACTGGTAATTGAGCAGGACCTCTCTAAGAAAAGATCGAAAGCTGAGATCTTTGAGATCGAGGAAGAAGAAGAAGCAAATGCCGTGCACACGAAGAAAAGGTTGGGCCCCTCCAAGGCGAATTTCAAGGGAAAGAGTGGGAAATACCCACACGGCTCTTGCTATGGTTGCGGTAAATATGACCATTTTAAGGTCAAGTGCCCAACAAGAAGAAGCCAAGAAATCCTAAAATACATGAAAACAAAGGTAAAGAGAAAATGGAATTCGCAGCTATCGTGGAATACAACTCCGTCATCACGAACAGTGACGGATGGTGGATCGACTCCGGAGCAACCAGACACGTCGCCAAGACGAAGGAAGGCCTGATGGACTTCAAGGAGCTGAGCAAAGGAGAACATAGGATCTTCATGGGGAACAACACCTACCTGGATGTGGAAGGTGTTGGGACATACAGACTTGACCTGGGAGATAGCATTATGGTACTGAATGATGTACTATATGCCCAGAGAAACGCAGGAACCTGATCTCTATCCTAGTGCTACTCAAGAAGGATTTCAAAGTCTGTTTTTACAATAAGCATGTATCTATAGGCAAGAATAAGAAGGTCTATATGATAGGAAAGTTTGTGCCCGAGCATTACCTATTCTGTCTTCCTGTAATAAACTCTAGTGAATCAATGAATGTCTCTTCTGAGTATTCCTTGTGTTGTTTGCCTGACTATGACTTGTGGCACATGAGACTAGGTCATCCAGGAAATTCTAAGATGGAGTAAATGATGAAGGTAAATCTGTTGCCTAAGATCAAGGGTGCAAGGACATTGCCCGATGAACACTGTCTGACCGGTAAAATGATGAGAAGAACCTTCTCAACTAGAATTCGGTCAACAAAGTTACTAGGTTTGATTCATTCAGACATATATGGACCACTAAGCGTCAATACATATAGAAATAAGGAATACTTTATAATATTCATTGATGATTACTCAAAGTTCTCATATGTCTATCTCTTAGGAAGAAAGTCGGAAGCACTAGAAACATTTAAGAGATACAAGATGGAAATGGAGACAAGATTGGGAAAACCAATCAAAATCCTTAGGATAGATAGATGTGGGGAATATACCTCAAAGGAGTTTAAGGATTATTGCATTCAGACATGCATTCGTAGGCAGACTACAATGCCCTATACACTACAACAGAATGGTGTAGCAGAAAGAAAGAATCACACCTTGATGAATGCAGTAAGATGTATGCTTTCACACTCAGGACTCTCCAAGAAATTCTGGGGAGATGCAATGTTGACTGCGGACTATATACATAATAGGATTCCCACTAAATCTGTAGAATCAAAGCCGTATGAAATATGGAATGGCCGAAAGCCTGAGTTGGGCCATCTCCGGAAATAGGGTTGTGTTGCATATGTTCTGGTATCGAGTCAGCTTAAGAACAAGCTAGACTTCAGGACATTAAAGTGCAAGTTTATTGGATATAGTGAACATTCTAAAGGATATAGGTCTTTCATGAAACTAAAGGTCTGATCGAAAGTCGTGATGCAATTTTTCTTGAAATTCATCAAGAAAAGGAGCATGAATTAGAGGAATCGTATCCTCTGATTGTCCTACAAGACAATGAAGATGATTTGAGCATTAGACAAGAACCTGGAGAAGATATCGATCATCCAAATATAGAGAATGAACCTATGGAACATGATGATCCTTTAGAGGAAATGGGTGGACCCACACATCCCACGAGTATAATCGGCAACAAGAGACCCAGAACACAACCCGCATGGATGGAAGATTACCATTTCTATGGATGCGAGGCGTCTTGTTATACCGTGGATGAGGGTGTCATGGATTATACAAATCCCATATCCTTTAATGAAGTTATGACTTCGTCTGAGTTAGAATCATGGACGGCTGCCACGAGTGATGAGTTGGATCAATCAAGCAAAACGGTGTATGGGAGTTATGTGATTTTCCAGAAGGTAGGCAATCCATAAGATGTAAGTGGGTATTCAAGAAGAAGTACCAAGTTGATGGTACTATTGACAAATACAAAGCCAGATTAGTTGCCAAGGGTTATACTCAACAAGTTGGAATAGATTTTTAGGAAACCTACTCTCCAGTGGCTAAGTTTGCATCCATTCGGATGATCTTAGCCATAGTCGCACATATGGATTTGGAATTGTTCCAAATGGATGTGAAGACGGTCTTCCTTAATGGAGAATTAAAAGAGGAAATTTATATGAGACATCCTGATGGCTCTCAGGTTCAAGGTTAGGAGGAAAGAATTTACAAGGTAAGAAAGTCATTATATGGCTTGAAGCCGTCTTTACGATAATGGTATCTCAAATTCCATTATAAAGTTATCCAATTTGTTTTTTTTGAAAATAATGGGATAACTATATATATGTCATGAAGAGTGGGAGCAGGTTTGCAATCATGTCATTGTATGTGGATGGCATTCTGCTTGCTGGTAATGTCATACAAATACCCAATGAAATCAAACAGAAATTGAGCAATGAATTTGAGATGAAGGACATGGGCGAAGCATCCTATATTCTTGCTCAATTTCTTGATCCAAGAATATAGGATGCTTCGCCCATGTCCTTCATCTCAAATTCATTGCTCAAATTCTGTTTGATTTCATTGAGCATTTGTATGAAATTACCAGCAAGCAGAATGCCATCCACATACAATGACATGATTGCAAACCTGCTCCCACTCTTCATAACATACACATAGTTATCCAATTATTTGAAAAAATCAAATTGGATAACTTTATCATGCAATTTGAGATACCATTGCTGTGAAGACTACTTCAAGCCATATAATGACTTTCTTAACTTGTAAATTCTTTTCTCCTGACCTTCAACTTGAGAACCATCATGATGTCTCATATAAATCTCCTCCTTTAATTCTCCATTAAGGAATGCCGTCTTCACATCCATTTGGAACAATTTCAAATCCATGTATGCGACTATGGCTAATATCATCCGAAAGGATGCAAACTTAGCCACTGGAGAGTAGGTTTCCTAGAAATCTATTCCAACTTGTTGAGTATAACCCTCGGAAACTAATCTGGCTTTGTATTTGTCAACAACACCATCAACTTGGCACTTCTTCTTGAATACCCACTTACATCTTATGGATTGCTTACCTTCTGGCAAATCACATAACTCTCATACATCGTTTTGCTCGATTGAGTCCAACTCATCCCTCATGGCGGCCGTCCATGATTCTTATTCAGACGAAGTCATAACTTCATCAAAGGATATGAGATCTGTATAATCCACGGCATCCTCATCCACGTGTAACAAGACGCCTCGCATCTATAGAAATGATAATCTTCTATCCATGCGGATCATGTTCTGGGTCTCTTGTTGCGATTATACTCGTGGGTTGTGTAGGTCCACTCACTTCCTCTAAAGGATCATCATGTTCCTTATGTTCATGCTCTATATTTGGATGATCGATATCATCCCCAAGTTCTTATCTAATGCTCAAGTCGTCTTCATTGTCTTGTAGGACAATCAAAGGATCTGATTCCTCTACTTCATGCTCCTTTTCTTGATGAATTTCAAGAAAAGTTGCATCACGACTTTCGATCAGACCTTTAGTTTCATGAAAGACCTATATCCTTTAGAATGTTCACTATATCCAATAAACTTGCACTTTAATGTCCTGAAGTCTAGCTTGTTCCTAAGCTGATTCGGTACAATAACATGTGCAACACATCCCCATTTCCGGAGATGGCCCAACTCGAGCTTTCTGCCATTCCATATTTCATATGGCGTTGATTCTACAGATTTGGTGAAAATCCTGTTATATATATAGTTCGCAGTCAACACTGCCTCTCCCTAGAATTTCTTGGAGAGTCCTGAGTGTGAAAGCATACATCTTACTGCATTCATCAAGGTGCGATTCTTTCTTTCTGCTACACCATTCTGTTATAGTGCATAGGGCATTGTAGTCTGCCTACAAATGCATGTCTGAATGCAATAATCCTCAAACTCCTTTGAGGTATATTTCCCATCTCTATCTGTCCTAAGGGTTTTGATTGATTTTCTCAATCTTATCTCCATTTCCGTCTTGTATCTCTTAAATGTTTCATGTGTTTCCGACTTTCTTCCTAAGAGATAGACATATGAGAACTTTGAGTAATCATCAATGAATGTTATAAAGTATTCCTTATTTCTATATGTGTTGATGCTTAGTGGTCGATATATGTCTGAGTGAATCAAATCTAGTAACTATGTTGACCGAATTCCGATTGAGAAGGTTCATCTCGTCATTTTACCGGTCAGACAGTGTTTGTAGGGCAATGTCCTTGCACCCGTGATCTTAGGCAATTGATTTTCCTTCATCATTTATTCCATCTTAGAATTTCCTGGATGACCAAGTCTCATGTGCCACAAGTCATAGTCAGACAAACAACACAATGAATATTCAGAAGAGACATTCATTGAATCACTAGAGTTTATTGCAGGAAGACATAATAGGTCATGCTCGGGCACAAACTTTCCCATCGTATAGACCTTCTTATTCTTGCCTATAGATACATGCTTATTATAAAAATAGACTTCAAAATCCTTCTTGACTAGTACTGGGACAGAGATTGGGTTCCGCGTATCCCTGTGGCATATAGTACATCATTCAGTGCCATAATACTATCCACTAGGTCAAGTCTGTATGTCACAACACCTTCCACATCCAGGTAGGTGTTGTTCCCCATGAAGATCCTCTGTTCTCCTTTGCTCAGCTCCTTGAAGTCCATCAGGCCTTTCTTCGTCTTGGCGATGTGTCTGCTTGCTCCAGAGTCGATTCACCATCCGTCACTGTCCGTGATGACATAGTTGCATTCCACGATAGCTGTGAATTCCATTTTCTCTTTACCTTTATTTTCAGGTATTTTAGGATTTCCTGGCTTCTTCTTGTTGGGACAATTGACCTTAAAATGGTCATATTTACCGCAAACATAACAAGACCGCGTGGGTATTTCCCACTCTTTCCCTTGAAATTCGCCTTGGAGGGGCCCAACCTTTTCTTCTCGTGCACGGCATTTGCTTCTTCTTCTTCCTCCTCGACCTCAAAGATCTCATCTTTCAATCTTTTCTTAGAGAGGCCCTGCTCAATTACCAGCTGTGCAGGTAGGTTTGTTACAGACTTAATGTTGTCATTCATCCTTAGAGATGTGGCGACCATGTCGAATGATAGTGGGAGTCTTTCCTAGTATGGTTGCGATCAGCATCCTTTTCGGAATCGCGCAATCAGCAGCCGCAAGATCCTTGACCATCACGATTATCTTGTTCACGTGCTCAAGGACGCTTTCAGATTCCTTCATTCTACACGAGTTGTACTTGTGTAGAAGAAGCTGGAGGCTCACTTCCGATTTGGAGTGATATTTCTCCTTAACCGTGGTCTAGAGCTTGTAAGCTGATTCACAGGTTTCAAAGACCCGAATCAAGGTTCAAATCCATGTAGGTTAGCATGAAGCTCCTAGCCCTATTATCTGTTTTCTCACACTGTTCGCGAGACCTAATTTCCTCCATGATTGGATTTTCAGATAAAGTTGGGTCGGGTTTGTCTATGATGGTATGCATACTATCGTGCAACAGGCCATAGTAGATCTTTCTACTCCACAACTCATAATTAGTACCATTAAGGTACTCAATTTTCCCCACCTAAGTGGCAATAGTTTTGCTTGTCATTTTGATTTGGGATCTAATGAAATAAATATAAAAGTTATATGAGATTGTATAATCAATTAAGACAGAATAATAAAAAAGTGAGATTCCAACAGAGATGCTTTTAAAGAGTATAGAAACAATGAGTAAGCATGTTTTTTAATAAACCCTAACCCCAAAAATATCAATGGAATTAATCAGTAAAACAAATGCAATGTGATAATATATTAATTTTGCATTATACGATTTTTAGTTATACGGTTTTAAAGAAGAGTAACATAATATTTTTAATCCACAAACTTTTTTTCTTAAAAACGAATAAAGTAATTTGAATAACTTTCAATGTATATTTTAAAAAAAACGTCGGATCATAGAACTTTAAAGAAACCGTGTTAAAGCGTTAAAAAAAGAGAGAACTTAATAATATATAATTAATGTAGTTGATAACAGATTAAATAAATGATAAGATTCAACCAATACAAACATATGAGTGAAACTTGCTTTTTTAATTTAATAAATCCTAAATTAAAAAAATAATATATGCTAAAAAGACAAGCAATAACGAGATTTTTATTAACAAAGTTAAAGATGATAAAAAGAGGATAATAAAAAGTATCAACAATAATATTATTATAAGTTTGTGATATAAACACTAAATTTAAGTAATGAGAAATAAAAAAATTAGATGGAGTTCCAATATGTTCACTTTTAAAAGACAAAAAAAACGTGAAAACCCCTTCTCCCTTTATTTAATTTTATTGCTACTTGGTTTAAAAAAACTTTATTTTAATCAACAATTATATATAATTAAAAAGGAGCAGATAAAAAGACTTTAGAGTTTATTGGTTCCTTAAAAAAAGGTCCATGAGATTATATCAGTTTTATCTCCCTTGTTAAGCAATCAAATAAAAAAATAGGAGCATTATAAAGATAGTACGGTTTGGCAAAACTTTTCACTTTTAATTCAACTTATACACCAAGATATATATATATAGTTCTAATATGTCTATGTTTTAATTTAAAGCAATTACACAAAAAACTTTTAACTAATGAAAATCCAATATACAAACAAACAAACCAATCCCCTTTTTAAAAAACGTGATTCAAAAAAGAAACAAAAAATAGTAGAACAAATACCCCTCCCTTCTTTTAATCTTAATGCATGATTACTATTATTGAATGAAAAAATGGATAATTTAAAGAAGAAAGGATTCTATTCACAAAAAAACGTAATTAAAAAAAACTTTAGGCCAAAAAAACTTGACGTCAGAACAGTACTGACAACTTGAATAAACAAGAGAATAAAAAAATTCTGAAACGGTGTATATCAACAAATAAAGGGGACATGTGATCCTTTGTTAGGGTTTTGTGGAGACAAGGGAAAGGAGGCGGAGACAGCTTGACTTGAATGGCCTGCAAACAGGTGCAAGGACTTCGAAGCACACCTCCGACAATTGCGTGGGCAGCGAAGAGGCGAGGTCGCCACGCTCTGATACCAGAGAGGGATCGGTGAGGTATGTCAACTTGAACCTTCTTCCTCTGAGAGAACTAGAGAGAACGAGACAAGGGAGTGGGAGAGAGAATGGGAGAGGGCTCCCTATGACGAGATGGTTCTTGGATGGTTCGCTCCTCATGGTAGAGGATAATATTTATAGGGGCATGAACGTCCCCTCTCCAAGTCCGCCCTCTCGCCATGCCCATGGTTTGGGTCCTCCGTGAGACCCGGTCACTGCAATTGCCGACCGTGCAACCGTCGTCGACAGTTCTTGACCATGCGATCTTTGGACCCGTTCTTTAAAATGTTGGTTGCACTATAATGTCCAACCCATGTTTATTGGTGTTGCAGTAGGAGGTGTTGATAACATGTGAAGCCATTGTAGGTGTGATGTAGCTATTGGTCTTGCAACAGGTGATGTTGTTGCAGGTGAAGCTGTAGCAGGTGTGTAATAGTAGTTGGAGTTGCAGTAGTTGGTCTGCAACATGTGTTGCAACAGGTGGCCTCCTATAGGTGTTGTAGCAGGTGCAACAAATAACCAACTATGACGTCCATGCCGATAACAGTTGGTGGACAAGAATTGTTGATTTCAATTTCCAGCTCTTCTAAAGGGACCCGTTATTCATTTAAGAACTTAGTAGTAGGTGGGAGGACCCCATATGTGTCTTCCATACCATTTGAAGAAATGTACATCAAAGAAAGTTGGGGTGGTAACTCTTGGGTGCCCTAACTACACTCTTTATGTTCGTGTGTTGTCGAAAAGAAGCTCCCTCGCCCTTTCCTCATTCTTCATTGGTTCTCAACTCATGCTAAAGTGGAGAAGTTGCTAGGAAGCATAGCAATAAGGTTCCTCTTGGATAAGAGCTATGGATTTGTTTCCAATTGTGGTGATTTCTCTCCATCTACACATGTTATCCTTATTTAATGATGTTCCTTTGATTGGTACACATAAATTTGAGGTGAATGAGCTTATCCTCAAATATAGTGGAATGGTTTCGAGTCGAATAGGCCTCATGATTTTCTGCCCTACATTTAGGGATTTCCATGTTAAAATCTCTGTGTTGTTTGTGGTTTTTTTTTGCATATTTTTCTCATGGTGGTTGTCATTTATCTTGGTTATTTCCTTAAGGTTTTGTCCCACATATTTTCGCAAGTGGTTCTTTGTTCACCAACAAATGGTATTAGAGCCATCATGTTGACAATACAGGCAAAGATGATGAAGTGACGATAATAAATTCAAGAAGTAACAACTATCAGATTTAGAAAGCCAAGATGGAGGGACCATAATGAGCATAATAATAGATTGAAAATGAGTAAAATGTGTGAGGGACCATTAAACCAACATGTTTAATGTATGTTCCTGCAGCCATTCCCTTGGTTAAGGAATCAGCTAACATGTCACTGGCAGGTATGTAGGTTACCGTGATTTCTTACCATAATACAAGATATAGTTAGGAAGTAAGAAATCATGGTAACCTACATACCTGCCAGTGACATGTTAGCTGATTCCCTAACCAAGAGAATAGCTGCAGGAACATACATTAAACATGTTGGTTTAATGGTCCCTCACACATTTTACTCATTTTCAATCTATTATTATGCTTATTATACTCAATTGCTTTCAAGTTCGCATCTATTACCAACAAGTCGTTCTAATCCTTGGTCTACACCAGCAAAATTCTATAAGCTTATCTCAGTTGATATACTAAAAAGACTTTTTCAAAGATACATATGTGACATATGGGTTTCTTTCTCCACAAGAGATAATATCTTCTTTAGAGAATGTCCAAATGAAAAGAAGCTTGGACAATATGTTAAACTACCCTATTTTAAAGTAGCATAAATAATGGAGGGAAGCTCTGTCAAGAGAGTGAAGGAGGAAGTTCTAGAGCAGGACATTAAGATTGTCATTTTTATCTGGAGGATTTCCACGTTAAAATCATTGTGCAATAGGATTGCTTGTTGCTTCTACCTCTCAAGTTTTAAATTTACAACTGTTGCAAAGACATATATGTTATACATTTCAATCTTTTCGTCTCGTGTGCCAAATCATAAAATACGGAAGAAGTAACATAATACGAGGTGGAATAGTTAAAGAGCATATTTTGCTAATGCAATTTGGAAATAGGGGTGTAAAAGAATCGCACCTCAGCGAACCTACATTTTGTAGGTTTGGTTCGTTTATTTAATCGAGCCTAAACTTGTGTTCAGGTTCGGTTCGTTTATTTTCGAACCGAATCTGAATTGGACCTCTTTTTAATCGAATCGAACCTAAGTGAATATCGAGCTTGAGAATTCTCTAATAAGAGGGAGTGAAAAGAAAATAAACAAAAAAAATGTATATGTGTCTATAATTAGAATAAACATTCATTTAATTTTTTCCTTTATCCAACTCTTCATCTTTTGGAGAAAATTAGATTAATAAGGATTTATCTCTTTGAAAAAAAAGTATAATTATAATATATTTTTATATCTGTTCAAATGATGATAAGGAATAATATAGGGATATGTGATAAGTACGGTTCATACATGTTTTGTTGATTTAAGGATAAAGAAGGGAAAAGTACTACACATAGATGATGGATGTTGTAACCACGATGAGCCTATTTATTTTGGGATGGTTTATACCAAAATAAAACCTACTTATCCCATAAATTTCACTTATCTCCAGACAAAGTTAACATAATCTGGGACAAGATCCACTTATCTCAAAATAAGGTCCACTTATGCTGATAAGGATTTATAAATATATGTGTCTATTCATCGAGCTTTTAATGAATCAAACTTTAGCGAACCTCTGATTTTTAGGTTCGGTTCGTTTATTTAATCGAGCCTAAACTTGTGTTCAAGTTGAGTTCGTTTATTTCTGAATCGAATCTAAATCGAACTTTTAACCAGCTGAACCTAAACGAATATCGAACCTGAAAATTTGCTGACATCCCTATTTGGGAAGACAATAGTGGAAGGAATTGGGAGCAAAAATATTCTATGTTATCTTGCTAAATAAGCACAAGACACCAACTACTAATTCAGGGGGCAAGAAAGTCTTCCACGGTTCATCCTCCCACCTACCATTTTTCTACCGAACAGAGAACATCAATCAAAGCAAGAACAAATAAAAGAAAGAAAAATGAAACATAGGATGCTCAAGATTTTATGTGAAACACATCTTCGTGAGGGGTATGCAATCACAGGAGAATGATGACAAAAGGCCGGATATTCTATTCAACTTTCTCAATGGATACAAAGGATGTGGAGCCCCTTATATATCCTCACAAACAGACCATAATCCCACAGATAGACGATGTCGAACTAAATATGAGAGGTAATAATTGGATCTTGAAGAGATCTAATTATCCAACTATTACGTACTCTAATATTAATCCTGCCTCCAACTTAATATTTATCTCACATACACCAACGCTCCTACCAAACAAAAGAACTACTGAGACAAGGCCAATTAGCATTTCAAAATCTCTGTTTTTGTTTATCAACAATATTGGGAAGCTTTGTCCAGTAGCACAGAATAAGCTCGCCATCATAGGAATAGAAGGCATCCAAACATTACATTGGGGAGAGCACCAAACAGAGAGGTGGGCAGCACGGAAAAAGGAGCTTCTGCCCACATTTTCTATGCTCTCAAAAATGGAGCAGTAGATCTAGTGGTACAAATGCATGTGACAGCCCTCAACTAAAAAGTTAAGACGACCACCTCCTATGAGTTTACTACCACTCAAAAGATAAGGATACTTGATACCAGTGGTGGGCACACATGAATCCAAAAAAAGGTTGGGTGGGGGATGCTTCTCTGCAATTGAAAGAGAATCCAATGTCAAGACAAAGCCCACTCACGAGAGAGCATATACACACATCCATCCATACAAACACATCACTTTCCCATCCCAACAGTATGCCCACATGCACATCACCATCAACCATTAAAAGGCACCAGCTTTTCCACTGTTACAGACCCAACCCACACTTATTTACAGCTCTAGAAATTAGAGTATGGATCCATCCCAGTGTCCTCGAAGAAGAAAGGAAAAATAAGAATAAGAACCCAATTCAAGACCACATCCACTCATCCAAAAAGAACTGAACAAATCACACTCCAGAGGGAGGAGCAGGAATATAGCCAAAATACACAGGGATGGGCAGCAAACTAGAAGGGGAATAGTCATCACCTCACACAACCCTCTCTCTCCATCTTCCTTGTGTGGAGAGAGCAAAGTAAGAGAAAAGAATAGGGCCAAGAAATCTCTAAAAGCTAGAGAGGTATATAAGGTGGGAGAGAGGAGAAACTTATGGAGCCTTGGTTAAGACTGAATAGTACATTGAAGGATGGGGGATTGGGGTTAAAGAAGGCATTGTTTATGCTTTCAGGGGCAGTTGGCATTTCTGCCAGGGCCACCATAGTAGAAATAGTTACCCCAATCCCCATTGTTTCCATTTTGTACATCATAGCAACTGGACTGCTCTGTGAAGGTGGAAATCCCCTTGGGTGCTCTGAGGTTGTTGGACTCGTCAACTACCTGTATGTTCCTGAAGTAGCTCGCCTTGCCGAAGCCTTCCTCCGGGAAATGGCCGCTACCCATCTGGGTGGAGGTGTGCTCCCCTTCAGACTCCGAGTTCACCACCTCCCCTCCCCATTCAATCATGGAGGCGCTGTCCGCAAGGTAGGAGAAGAGGAAGGAAGGCCAGTAGCCAAGAACATAGTCGTTGCCAAACTGCATCCACCAATTCCCTTCCTTCGGATCCTGCACACATTTTGAACATTCATTTTAACATCTCATGATCAATAGTTAGGCAGATGAAATCAGGTTTAGAAAAATAAATAAAACCAAGAATCATAATGAACAAGAGACGAGTCAAGGAGGCATAACTGTCAGAGATTCTAGTCTCTGTCAGCATAGCAAATATTTCTATTATTTCAAGGTGAATTTATAATGATGTTCTGTATTTTAATGAGGTAATTTCTCCTTTTTACCTTCCAGACAAGTATACTGATATCATATTGGGATCCCTTGTAGCTAGAGAGGGGGAAGATGCTGGCACCCATTGCAATCTCACTATTGATTTGAATAAATCCTGAGCAAAGGAGGTTGTAACAGCCAGTTGCTTGGTAAGCATCACTCTGTTGAATTCCAGAGAATATTATATAAGAATCCTCAGAAAACACATATAAAAGACCATGGAAAGTGTATTTTTTAAAAGGGAAAGCAACCAATATAAAGCAACCAATATATCTTCAATGCTCATGCAAAGTAGACAATGATGACTAAGCAAAAGCTGTCTTCATGTTTAGCTTCATCAACGGCTTCAATTATTAAAGGGAATGGGGACAATCTACCTATATTATTTATGGAATGAAATCAGAGAAAACTATAAAAATGGAGAACCAAGCAGGAGAATGACTTACAGTCCAGTACGTGAAGAGCCTTGTGTTGTTATCACCATATAGATCAGGACTGACCTGTTCATTGCATTTAAGGACCATACGTGAGCACTAAGTTGACTAGTATGATTAAGTTTCCAGCATCTTATACGCACCTGCCAACCAGCTTCAATGCTGTTGAGATCTTCCCCAAATGAGCCGCCCAATATCCACAACTGCGAGAGGCTGAACTCATTGGGCTGCTGGATCTTAGGATCCCAAACATTAATGGTTGCCTTTGCCCCATAGTACTTATCTCCTTGGACATAAGCAATTGCGTGCTATCAAATGAGACCACCAATGAGAAAGTAGCCGGAGACAAGCATGTGAGGTAATGAAGCTAAAAAGCAGCAAGACTAACAATGTAACAGATCATTTGAATGCAAATGGATCTACAAAATTACCTGGTGGCCACTCTCATTGATCATGTCAGGATCTACATACGTGGGTACTGGGATGGTTTTGTGCTTCTTCCTCCCATACCTTTTGACAGAACTTGCTCTGAGGATGTCATCCTCACTTGTCCTTCTGACGGGAATGGTGTCCTGTGGGCATCTTCCATTCAAGTGCCACAGCTGAGTGGGCTTTGTGCTGCTGCCTTCTGTTCTAAGTTTGTTGACATCATAGAGGCCTTCAGGGTGATATGTTGGTCTCATCTAAAAGGTTTATGAAGCAAAGTTAGCCGGACTATAAATAAGAAAACATGGAAAATGCATTGAAAATATTAACAATAAAAAAACCAAAACAAAAGGGCAGACCTGAACTGTGTGGTTCTTGAGGAATGGGTGATCAAAGGCAGGTTGGTGAGAGATGTGAACACAGTCTATCACATCTCCGTCGGGGCTCTAGAATTTCCGCAAACAAAAAAAAAGATCAGAAGCAATTTTCAGGCATTCAAAACGTCCAGAAAGATTCCCAAACTGAACAATTCATCAGCAATTGCATGAATCCTCTAAGCTAACCCCATTGGATAGAAAGAACAAAGAATACATTTCCAAGAACGCTGCCCATAAGAAAGGGCAAGGATTAATTGTCTGCAGACAACAACATTAAGCAAAAACTTCTACGGATGTCAAGAAAGGAATTTAAAGCAAATTTTGTTTCTGGTTGAAGCTCTCAGTACAAATCAAACAAATCAGAATACAAGTCATTCAAAAGAAAAGTTGCCAAGAAAAGGTATGAGACCAAAGAACGCAAAATGAGCACGAGAAAGGGTATCATAAAGGCAACACAAACAAGAAAGCGAGACAATTTTCGGCAATGGACTCCTGAAATGGTCTCAAAGTAACCAAACACCTCAACATGCACGATTAACTGATGAAAGTGACAACCAAAATCAGAAAAAGGCACAGATGAGAAATAAGGGAAAAAGATGATCAAAACCAAGAACGCACTGCAAAGTAAGAGATGTAAACCATTTCCCACAGAAAATACCATTTAAATCCACCTTTACAAAGACCACATTCTTCCACAATCCACCATTTCTGAAGAAAATAGAGAAAAGAAAACACCCAAAATCTGTCGCCTCCACCAAACACTGATGAACCCATCAAAATCCAATCTTTCTACACCCAAACAACAAATACGCAAAAATATCGATATGGGCAACACCGATTTACCTGTATGGTCTTGATCGGAGTCTTGTTCAGGCGCTTCAGATGTCGTTTCACGGACAGCTTCTGTCTCTCCACCGGGATTCTCGCAGCGCCGCAAGAGATCCAGAAGAAGAGCATCAAAACCAACAGCACCGCCAGAGATCCATGGAGGGCACCGCCGTCCATGGCCGGTTGAGAAGGGGCGCGCGCGTGGCAACTAAGAACAGCGGAAAGGGGCCACTTGAGATCACAAGATGGAGAGACCCATCAAAATGTTGGAATGATCTGCCGTTGTTTCCCTCTGTCTTTTGGGTATTCTCTGGTGGAGGCAGTTGCCCCCTAGTTTCTTGACGTGCGGTTCCTCCCCCTCCCTTCACACAACCTTCGCCTCTGCTCTCTCTCTCTCTCTCTCTCTCTCTCTCTCTCTCTCTCTCTCTAGGAGTGCTGTGTGCTTGTGTGTGGATGGGTAGGGCTCAACTTTCTCTCGTTGGACACAGTGGCAGTGCCGTTGGAAGGGGCCGAGTGGACGAGAAGAGGAAGGGGGAGCGTCATAGTCTAGTGGAGAGTCGCAGCCGAGTAATGGAGACCTGTCTATATGCGGGCAATTGAAATTGTAGTGATATTTACGTTTGACCCCTCGTACTTTTACTTATTACCAAGTAACTTCTAGCTATGCAAAACCCTTTGCAACTTTTGAGATCGCATATCATTGTTGCTTTAATCCAAAAAATTAAAAAAAAGGAAAAATGGGGTTGCTCCCGTCACATTTTCAGATATTTTTTTATTTTTTTTCAAAAATAAGATTATGTATTTTCATCACTATATTCCTCTACTATGTCATTCTAATTCGTCAGATACTGAGACGCATGTACTTTCCATCTTGAACAGATAATTTTAATGGTCTTAGAATTGTTGTAATCGACATGTTCTCGATGAAGGGCATATGAGTCTCTGTTTCTGATGAATTGAAATGACACATTATAGGGATATATTGATGAAAATACATGGCTTTTATTTTTAAAAAAATAAAAAAATATTGAAAAATGAGGCGGGGGCAGCCCCATTGAACTCAACAAAACATCACACATATACTTTATCTTTTTTTATTCATAGTTGTAGGCTTACTATTATGTAGAACCGCATCTCGTGATTAATCACAGATACACCATATTAACTTGCTTGAATTTTTGTCCAGAGCCGGGTATAGTAAATTTATTCTACACTTAATTCGAGTGTTTTCCTTGATTTGATGCATGTCCTTGATTCCTACACACAATGACTCCCAAGCATATTTATGCTAGTGCTCCAATAGTCTTGAAGAGTATGAAATTTTCTAGAATATTGGAGTTGAATGCATCTAAGAATGTTATAGAGAATTGGAGTTAACTTACATTAAGAAATCTCTAGATAACTGGAGCTATATTTTAAACAAAATTCTATTTTGATTCTCAACCTTTAATTGTCTACTTCATTTTAGTGATTTCAAGATTCAATGGTACAATAGTTGTTGTGGAGAAGATGGATTTTATTGATAGCGCCGGGCTTTAGAGCTAGTTTGCTTAAAGATTGGGAACATGCACAACCAACCAAGTTCTCAAACACTTCTTTTTTATCATGATTATCCTTCTTCAATCTTTACTTGTCAGCTTATGCTTATTATTGAGGCATGAAATGAAGACGGAGAAGAAGAAAAAGACAAAGGATGACTTTTGGACTATATTAGTGGTATGCGAGCTTCTACAATTGCCTTTAGAAATTATACATATATTGAAGATAGTACAAGGTGTTCCTTGTTGAAATCCTTAGTTATCGAATTTCAAGGATCTATCTATTGGTGTAACTACCTATGTGCAACTAAAGTTTTGAAATACGATGTTTTGATTGTCCTGTGAGCTGGTGTGCGGATCAAGTTTGACATTGAAGCTGCTTACATTTGTTGATGATGAAAGGTGTTAATTGGGAGGTATTGGGATTGTTTTCTTTTAACGTTCTAAACATTGAACATGACTAAACACCTTTGGTTTTTTAGAAGTTCTTGAGCTATAATGCTTAAGCAAATTGATGGTGCATTTTTAGATGTTGGATACTATAAGGATAGTGAAGTTTGAATTCTTCCAACATAATGAAAGAGCGAGACTTATGCAGGAAATCATGTTGGTTATAAACATGATGATACTTCTCTAACTTGGATATTCAAATCTGCTAAAGAGATTTGAAGAAATACAACTATGAGAGCCTTATGGAAATGGATACATACAAGAATCAAGGGAAGAAGGATTCAAGTTCCGTGTGATAAGGACAAAGCGTTGATAGTTAAAGGCATATTACACACAACATATGAAAGAAACATATACATTATGTCGGAAGATGCTATGTTTTATAAGTTTAAACTCATATATATCCTTATATATCTACATGTATACCGTAAGGAACTTTTTTGTAAGTTTCTCAAGTTTCAAAAAATTAAAGCGGCCACCTAAATCGCTAAAATTGGGTTTACTATTAAAAAACAAATTGACGGGAGACTAAATCTTTTACAAAATAAATGGTGCAAAATAAATGGTTCAAATTTGTTGAATAAGTTGCTCATCGTATGGGCACCTGACGTGCGCGTGGCTACCCTTGTTAATTCGATCAAATTAATGGTCAAATTAATTTTTATGTTCGTTACAGTCGGATAATCAAGGCTATGTCAAAAATACCACTTTTAATTAATATTTAGTTAATTACGAGTGGCAGATTTATTTTACTTATGCAAGCCCAAGGTCGAACTCAGGGAGGCAGCTGTCTCCTTAGGCGAATTTGAAGTGAATTCGGAGGTCAGATTTCCAAAGGATTATTTTTGGTCTTTTTAAGCAATTTTTATGTAATAAAGGAAAACAAATGTAATTTCAGGCCAGTTTCACAAGTTAAATCAGAAATATGATCAAATGAATTCCAGAAATTATGGAACTTGGCCAGAATATGAAATATAATGAAATTAAGTTATACTAATTTTTTTTGAATTTTTCTGACACTTTATGAATTTAGTGTGAATAAAATATGAATGCAAGGTGATTTTTAGAAAATTCATTTTAATAAATACCAGAACATATTATTTCTAGATAAAAAATTATCCTAAAAAGATCTAAGTATGATGAATCCAAGAAAATTAATAAACCTAAAATTCTATGTGAAATGGACCTATCAAAAATCAATTAAGGAAATCACTAATTAATTTATTTAGGCCTCGTGATGTGTGCAAATGCAATGATTTTTGGGCAAAATATAAACTAAATTATCCTAAGTCTAATGTGATTTTATGGTGATTTTTGGAGCAACAAAGAAACATGGGTCACATAAGATAGAGGACAAGTTGGGTTACATCATGCAATTTTTAGAATTGAAAAACAATGCCAAATGGAGACCTAAATATGCGTGCAAAGACAGTGACCAAATTGCAAATACAAGAAATAAAATTATTGAAATAAAACGTGCTGACATGGACTTAAATGCAGTTACCTATAATGCAGGGGAGGTGGATGCAATTTTCCTACAGAGTCACGCGCGCCTCGCGTGACACGCTTGGCATGGACCAAAGTGCAATTTCCAAAACCTTTGGGGGCCTTTGTACAAATTTCCCAGCCCTCACATGGGAGGCACATGCGGGGCTAGGCTCAGACGTCGTTCGAGGCTCGGGCGGAGGATCAAGAAACCTTGGAGGCTTGGATCAGCTTCGGATGCTCCGAGCCTAGGGTCGGGGAAGAGGCTCGGAGTCTCCACCTGGCGAACCTTTGGTCGTTAGATCAGAAGTGATCCAACAACGATGGAGGTTGGAAACGTGGCGCGATCAAGGATCGTTAGATCTAGATAATCCAACAGTCTCTGGAGCTGCGGCTGATGGTGACGTGGCTCAATATTGGCCGTTGGATCGAGATAGATCCAACGGGGGCTGAAACTGCTAGTGTGGCGCTTCTGGAGCCATCAGATCGCAATGATCCAACGGTTATGGTCTCGAGGCAACGTGGCGAGGTAAGGATCGTCGGATCGAGGAGATCCAACGGTAGCTACTCCTCTTCTACTCCGGTCCGCCGCCTCCTGCGGCGGACGTGGAGGGGCTCCGGCGTTGAGCTCCTTGCTCCACCTCCTTCACCTGTGGCATGTGAAGCTCGCAGGAGACTCCTGGAGGGCTCGGACCGATCGTGGAGACATGGCGGAGCCTCTGGAGGTCCTCGATGAGGCGGAGGCGGTCTGGAAGCTGGAGTCAATGGAGCTCGAAGCAGCTCCGATGAAGATTCCGATCAATGAAGCTGAGGGTACCTACAGGGTTAGCTGGGGCCAAAGAATGGAGCCCGTGAACATGGGAGTGAGGCGAGTGCAATGAGGCGTGAGGTGCATCGTGGTGATGGCCGGAGTGGTGATCCTCCGCCGTGAAGGCAGAGCTTTGGTCGAAGGAGGTGCAGTGTGTCGTTGGGGCGAATGGAAGAGTGCGTGAAGATCAGAGCTTCGAGGTAAAGCTCGGTGGATGGTTGGGTGAGAGCAGAATTGATCGTAGGAGGCGGAGAAATTAAGAGAAAAATGAAGAGAAAGAAGAAGAATATCAAATGAGTAATGGAGGTGTCTACCTGGGAATTGGAAGCTCAAGGGATGCTTCTGGTCGTCGCTCGAGGGTCGGTAGAGAGCCCGAGCTCAAGCAGCTCGTCGGAGGAGTTGCGGCACGACGTGGCTACATCATGGATCTCGTCAGGGGTGTATCACCATCGTTGCTCACCACCACGCTCAATCATTGTCACTGACGGGTAGATAGGAGCTCAAGGACACCCCTTGTAGTGGTGGATAGGGTCGAAGGTGGTCGGAGGCGGGGTATTTATAGGAAGGAGGTGGGGGTGCAGGTGACGGGGCGACGTGGTTCGTGGAGGTCGTGAAGCGACGTGGGCGAGGTTCATGAGGTTGTGGAGGTCGGCGAGGATGAGGGTGGTATGGGCGATGTGGTGGTGGTGATGGGGGCGGAGAAGATGGATGGAGTGGAGCCAAAAATAGAAAGGGGACGGAGCCGTCGCGAGGTGGGCGACATGGGCGAGGCTCCTGCGGGAGGTAGACGACGACTTCCGGGCCGTTGGATCTAGTGATCCAATGGCCGGAAGTTGGGCACGATGAGACGGTCCAGATCAGATCGGGATGGTGACATCGGAGGGTGTAGAGAGTGCCACGTGGCGTCATGGAAGTGCGGCAATAAAGGACGGTGGAGATTAGATTAGGCGAAGTATTGAAGGGATGTGATTGAGCGTGAGTGAGCGGGTGGGATCAAATCATCAGGGCGAAGATCCAGTGGCCATGAGCGTGCCACGTGGAGTTCTATGGTTGAGTCGGGCGTTAACGGTGGAGATGGGATCTGGAGGATCTGATCGAGGGGCCCAGATTTAGCATGAAATGAGTGGCTAGGATGAAGGCAATCTAGCGGCTCCTGATGGACCACGTGTCGCAAGGAAGTGAGGGCGTTGGTGAGCGGCCCAGATTTAATCTGGACCTTGATCCAAGGGTGGAGATCATCTGGAAGCATGGATGGCCCAGATATGGAGAGAAGGGAAGGGATCGAACGACGGAGAAGAAGGGGTGTGTGTCGCTTTACGAGCGGGCCGCGTGGCGCAACCAGAGGGCACCACGTGGCCTAATCTGAATGGCCGAAATAGAATGTGGAATAAGAGAGAGAAGATGGTCAAATTTGGGAAAACTCAAAACATGAAGGTCAAATAAGATACAAAAATACAAGGGTACAAATATACATACATATAATGTACAATGGGGTCCCAAAATCCAAGTTTTGCATACGAGCTCCGATTCAACTGAAATTGGTCTCATTTTGAAGGTCTCTGAATATGTATTAATCTGAAAGTGAGTAGACCTAGATCAGAGGTTGTATGATATAGATATGTGTATTATAAGGTCTAAGGTCTCCAACTGGGTTTTGGGGTTTTATTGGGTAATTTTTCAAGTTAGGAAATTTTGGCCTTTTCTTTATATTATTAGTTAGTAATATATACAGTATAGAGTTGGTTTTATTGACTTTGGAGGGAGTATAAAATACAAATAAATAGGTGAATAATTACAAGTGAATTGGGCTTCTTTATTTTTATGCATATATGAATGCTAAAATGCAGATATTATGCATGCATGCATGAATGCTAATTATGCAAGATAAGGGAAATATGCAGCTAATTACTCGGAAACAAGAATCTATTTTCAACTTTAAGAGTGACGAATTACAGATTCATCAACCCCCTATACTTAAACCTTGCTCGTCCCTGAGCAACTAAAATGAAATGCAAGAGTAAAATGAAATTGGGTTCCATACCAAGGTCATGAACAAAAGTTGAAAATGGAGCTTGACTCGACCTTTGGATTAATTGTGTGGCGGAACCTTATTAGGATATGAACTTAAGACCTAACAGACTTCAAGTTCCACAAGTCTTCTATTCAAGACTCCTCAATAGTCAGGTCAGAACAAATCCTCAAAAGCAAATTTCTGATGACTATTATTCTTACTTGTACTGTGCAAGTGTAAAATAGCTCTCCACATCAGAAATGGCTCAGAACGAGCCTCCTCTAACAAGGTAACTCTAATTCTCCAGTCCAGTAACTCTTTCCTCGAGGAGCAGGGTATTCCCTTCTAAGTTCAAGTGCGATCAGATCAAGAGGAGGGGGTGGAGAAAAGAATGGATGGTAGCCAGTGTAGCTACCTATCCCGGGATGCCTGACCAGTGTAGCCAAGTCATCCAGCTGCATACTCTTTGCTAGTATACATACTCCGACATGTATTTTATTTTCACTTGCACCTGTCTTATTTTTTTGGAGTTTTTGCATTTTTTTCGAACTATATACAAGGTGCAACATGTACATCAGGAGTTTTTCCTCTTGAGCCAGTAGACTATCCCTCTTTTGAAGCATTATTGCAACCCACACCGTCCCGTCTTTAGACGTCAATACTACCAGACTAGGTTGAGATGCACTATCCTCCCTAGAGGAGGACGGATGTTTCCACTCGTGTGCTACTCCAAGCTAAAGGATCCTACCTCCTCACCACCTCATCAATGAAGAGCTACGTGTATGGTGCTTGTCCAAGTTAGGTCACTGTCTATAAGAATTATGCGTGTGCATGAGATATTCTACTTAGACTAATCAAGATGTCATGTGAACATAGACTTGCGGACTCAAAGAATTAAGTCACTTGACTTGAGAAATCTTAACTCCAGTTCCTATAAGGTTCCTCTGAAATTAGGTGGATTAAGGTCAAATCAAGTCCCTCCTCATCATTTACTCATAACTTGGTTCAAAATCCACTAGCTTTTCACCGTGCATATGCAAGATATGCAGATGAGGTGCAGATGACATGCTATGTAGATGAATGAAATGCAGAACTCTTTTTCTTTCTTTCCAGATGCAGAGATGATGTGCAAGAATAAATAAGAAGCCTTTGATTTTGATTTTTTTGACAAGTTTGGTATACCTCCTATGTTACAAGTGTTTTATAAGTATTATACATATTATACAAGTGTTATATAATATACAAGTATACATGTATTATGGGTAAAAATTTTCTCCATTTTTACCCATCCTGTAATTATTGCGTGGTATATATAAAAATACGTGAAAGTACGAGCTATGGGTAAAGTATATATGTAATATATACATGCCCCCCTATACTTAGCGTGTGCTATGTCCTCAGAGAACGAAAAGCGAGGAAGAAGACATAGCTCGTGCTAAGCATAGGAGAGCCAAAGGAGCAAAAAATGTATAGAAGTCGTCCCACCCCCTATACTTAGGCTCTGGCAGCCTAAGTGTAGCAGGAGATCAAAAACAAGGTGGACGAGGTCAAGAAGGGAAGTGGATGGATATGTGTACAAGATGGGCATTGGTTCCCCCCTATACTTAGGCTCAGGTCAGCCTAAGTATAGGACTGGAGTGGTATGAGGACCGATGTGATATGGAGGATGTACAGTAAATGGACTCAGGTGATTCTCCCTCCTATACTTAGGATTTGGTCATCCTAAGTATAGTGGTAGATGAAGATATATGAAGTTGGGGTGAGTGATTAGAGTCGCGGGAGGGAGGGGTAGAATGTACAGGAATGATGGGTATATACAAAGATCACGGTCTGAATCTTCCTAGATGTTGGTGATGACGAGAGTTCACTGCTGCAAGGTCTCATGCGCGGCTCTACGTGTATCTGTTGAATCTGTCTCGCGCATGAATACAATCTCCTCAACATGGACTAATTGTTCATTGGGTTCGACGAAGTGCTTCAACAGTTGTCCCTTTACTAGGAATGTCGGTGCGTCATCTGTGAGATCTGAGATTTCAACATATCCACTATCATGCACCGCACGGACAATGAATGGGCTTGTCCACTTGGATTTCAGCTTACCTTAGAAAACCTTCATCCTTGCATTGAACAACCATACCTTCTATCCAGGAACAAAGGTCTTTCGTCTGATATATCTATCTTGCCAACACTTTACTTTGTCCTTGTACACCAAACTGTTGTCGTGTGCTCGGTTTCTGACTTCCACAAGCTCATTCAAATCCATTTCTTTCTGTTTCTGCCCTAGGTGTGTGTTCCAATTGACCTTTTTGATTGCCCATTCTGATTTGTGCACTAACTCTGCGGGAAAATGGCATGGCTTCCCAAATACCATCTTGAATGGGGAGGTTCCTAACGATGTCTTGTATGCTGTCCTATAAGCCCATAGGACTTGATCTAAGATCTGAGACCAGTCCTTCCTGTCTGGGCGGACAAGCTTCTGCAATATGGTTTTCACCTCCCTATTCGACACCTCAGCCATGTCATTAGTCTGTGGGTTGTAAGGACTAGCGACATGGTGTTCGATGCCGTAATCCTTCAAGAGCTTCTTCACATCTCTGTTTACAAAGTGGCTACCCCCATCTGATATCAACATTTTGGGAATCCCGAACCTAGAGATGATGTGATCTCTAATGAATCTACAGACAGTCCTGTTGTCTGCGCTAGGGTTGGGATAGCCTCCACCCACCTGGACAGATAGTCTACTGCAAGAAGGATGTATTCGAATCCGTGGCTAACAGAGAATGGGCCCATGAAGTTGATACCCCAGGTGTCAAAGACATCATAAATGATGACATGCTGCATCGGCATCTCATCCTTGGAACCAACGGCTCCTCCCATTCGTCGGCATACTGGACACGACTTCGCAAAGGTGATCGCATCGCGAAATAGAGTCGGCCAATATAAGCCACACTGAAGTACCTTCCATGTGGTCCTCTTCCTGGAGTGGTGTCCTCATGCCTCCAGATTGTGGCATAAAGAAATGACACTCTGATATTCCTCCTGAGGAATACACCGTCTCCAGACACAATCCAATCCTTCAAAGAAAAGGATCGGATTCTCCCAGTGGCAATGTCTCGGATCCGACTTCAGTCGGTCTATGTGGCTCTTGGGCCAATCTTTGGGAATCTTCTTGGAGACAAGATAGTTCACGATATTGGCGTACCATGGGAGTGAGTCGACAACAAAACTCGACTCGTCAGGGAAGGAGTCTCGAATCGGTGAATCCTCAGAAGCATTAAGATCCTCGAGACGGGAGAGGTGATCAGCTACTACGTTCTTCGTTCCAAGTTTATGCGAATGTCCAAATCAAACTCCTAGATAAGCAGAATCCACCTAAGAAGACGCGCCTTTGCGTCCTTCTTTTCCATTAAATACCGTAGCGCTGTATGATCTGTGAACACAACTACGTTGAATCCGATTAAGTGATATCTGAATTTATCCAAGGCAAACACTACCGCAAGCATCTCCTTTTCCGTAATTGTATAGTTACGCTGAGCAGTATCAAACACTTTGCTTGCGTAGTGTATGGCGAACGTGACGCCATCCCTCCTCTGTCCTAACACAGCCCCAACAGCAGAGTCTGATGTGTCCATCATGATCTCAAAAGTCAGAGACCAATCTGGGGCTTGTAGGATCAGTGCGTCCATGATTATTCCTTGTAATAGCTTAAAGGCTTCAAGACATTTGTGATCAACAATAAACTCCATGTCCTTGCCTAAAAACTCAGTTAGCGGTCGGGCAATCTTAGAGAAATCCTTGATAAATCTTCGATAAAATCTGACATGCCCGAGGAAAGACCGCAACTGTTTTACGTTGGTTGGTGGGCTGGAGTCGTCTGATCACATCCACCTTGGCAGGGTCAACTTCCATTCCTCTTTTGGAGATGACATGCCCCAACACAATGCCCTTTGTCACCATGAAGTGACTTTTCTCCCAGGAGAGCACCAGATTGACCTCACAACATTGCTTGAGAACTCGGTCCAGATTCCTAAGACAGGAATCGAAGGAATCGCTGTGGACCGAGAAGTCATCCATGAAGACTTCCAAGAATTCACCGACGATTTCGGCGAATACAACAATCATGAACCTTTGAAAAGTACCGGGAGCATTGCATAACCCAAAGGGCATGCGCCTGAAAGCATAGGTACCAACATGGCATGTAAATGTGGTCTTCTCCTGGTCCTCCGGAACTATGGCTACTTGATTGTAGCCCGAGAACCCATCCAAAAAGCAGAAGAATTCTTTCCCCGCCAATCTCTCTAAGATCTGATCAATGAATGGTAGGGGGAAATGATCCTTCTTCGTCGCAGCATTCAAGTATCTGTAATCCACACAGACGCACCACGACGTGGGTACTTGTGTCACAATCTCCTCTCCGTCTCATTGGTGGTTGTCTGAATTCCCGACATTTTCGGGACAACATGGATTGGGGCCACCCATTTGGAGTCGGAGATGGGATAAATAAAACACGCGTCACACCATTTCTCTATCTCCTTCTTCACTACCTCTCGTAGATTTGGATTCAACCGGCGTTGGAATTCACGAGAGGGTTTAGCCTCATTCTCCAAGTAGATATGGTGCGAACACAGAGCGGGATTTATCCCGTGGAGATCAGAGATGTTCCAGCCTATCGCCTTGCGGTTTCTCTCCAGGATCTCTAGCAAGCGAGATTCCTGCTCCTTGGTCAATTGTGAGTTGATGATGATCGGATACTTTTTCTCTTGTTCTGCAAGGAAGGCATACTTAAGTGTTGTGGGTAAAGGTTTGAGCTCAGGTAATGCGTGATCATCAAGGAAGTCTGGCTCACTCGAATCTGGCTCTGTGCTGGCAGTGGCTGGATCTGTCCTTGAAATTGCTGCCACCAATTCATTTGACTCTGGAGTCAGATCGTCAAAGGTCTCCAAGCAATCAACAAAAGCCACGTCCGACTCATCATCCTTATCTTCTGATTGTCCTAATGAGGGAAGGACTGATAGGCGCAGCTGGGCCTCTAACTCATCGAAGATGTAAGATGATGCATATTCTGTGTTGTACTTATTTCTGAGGATCTCGCAAACTGACTCATGCACAAGATCTTCTCCGGAGGAGAGGGACTCATCGGTGCTAGCTGGGTTCTGTCTCTATGGGAACGGTTGTCTACATGAATACAATCTGCTTCGGACGAAGATTACTCGGTGCTGGATTCTGAATCCGGTCTCTGCCATCTGGTCTGCTTCATCTCAAGTTCCTCGTCTCCGCCTGGAGTTTGGAACTGGATTTTCCCAATCTTATAATCAAATAAGGCCCCCGCTGTTCTGAGGAAGGGCCTTCCTAATATAATCTGGGAATCTCTCCAATTACGAGGGATCTCCATATCAAGGACGGTAAAGTCCACCATGTAATCCTGACCCTCGACTTTGATGACAACGTTCCTCAATTCTCCTTGGGACCTCTTGGTTGATTTATCTGCAAACTGAAGTAAGGCCCTGGATTTCCTAAGAGGTCTGAGATTAAGCCGCTCATAGAGGGTTGTAGGCATTAAGTTAATTGAGGATCCGTTGTCAAGGAGAGTACGTGCAAATGCAGTGTCATCGACATGACTCCCTACATAATGCGCACCCATGTCTCTTCGTTTCCTCGGAAATGAATTCTTTATTGCGCAAGTAGTGGCTACTGATAGAACGTGTTTCTCAACATGGCTTTTGATTTTCCTGCTGGACCTAGTTGGTGTGCATCTCACCTTAAGGTATTTTTGAAATGCAGGTGTCACCTCCACATACTTGTCAAAAGGAATTGTGACCTTGATGTGTTTGTTGCAAAACTCTGCCATCTCAGGGTCATCTTTTTGTAATTTTCTGGTTTTCTTCTTTCCACCCTTAAGAGCTTGAGGGAAGGGATTATTGATGCCAACTCAGATTCCGAAATTGAAAGATTTTCATTTAAACTTGGAACCGAGTTCTGTACATGACTCTGAAACTGACTCGGACTCGGACTCTGACTATGACGAAAAGAAAATTTCTGCTACAAAAGAGTGATGCATTCTCCGCGACTGCTGGGACATCCTCCTCAGATAGAGGTGCGGGCTCTTCATCGGTCTCGCCGGACTCACTGCTGGTGCGATTCTCCTACTTCTTAGAGGACTCAGAAGTCCTCTTCTTCTGTCGGTGGTGGTGGTGGTGGTGCTGCTCCTCTGCCTCCAAGTTCTCCTCAAGTAGAGACTTGGTGGCTTCTTCTTCCGGTGCTCGTGCTCGATCAGGTACGATCGCGGTCCTTCCGCTCCTGAGGGACATACGATTGACATTATCATACGAAAGGATCTCATATTCAGATAAAGAGTTATCTGAATAGTATACCTGATCTCATGGTCGATTCTGGCCTTAATTCAAGCTATTTGGGTTGGCCTGAACTTGGGCGGGGATTGGGGTCTTTGGCGCCATCTACTGGTCCTGGGTACGGAGACACGATTCAAATCGATTCTCATATCCAGGTAGTCATTCTGAATCTGTTGGACCCTATCAGTCAGGGTCTGGATCGCCAAGGTGAGGGACTCCAATTCACCGGTGGGCTGGGCTGGTTGGTGCTGACTCGAGGATGAGTTCCTGTATTGGCCCTGCTGACCATGCATGTACTGCTGCTGCTGATGGGAAGGTGGAGGGCCCTGTTGGCCTGAGTGGAACGTGCGCTGTTGCTGCTGAGGCTGGTACCCTTGTCTGGGCCCGGACCGAATGAAGCGCGGTACGGGGACGGAGCTGTTTTCCTGGTAATCCAGGGAAGGTCGGTGTGGCTGACCGTTCCCTATCCCCGACTGTCTGCCGACGGGGTCATGGTTGTACCACAACACATTGATCTCGAACACCTGCGGAGGCTCCTCGTATCCTGTCTCCACTTGTGGGGGTACGTGTTGGTCCTGCTGAGTGTATGTCTGCTCTTCTACCCAGCTACTCTGTGGCCCTGGTGCTTGTTCATGTACAAGATGAACTCGATGTACAGGTACATGTGGTGTAGAAGGGGCAGGTTGCCGTATCTTGGCTATCTTCTCAGTAAGTTCCTCCACTTGCTTCGACAATCGCGAGAGTGCCTCAAGGTCAGTGACCCTCTTGTGAATCTGCTCGATCATGATTAATTTGTCTGCTATTATCCCCATGCTGGGGATGAGGTCGTCAGATCCGCTACAGTCCTCCTAGTTGTCTCGTCGGATAGGCTTGAAGGAGACAACTGATAGGCCGTGGTGGCCTGAGATCTGCCTGTTTCCTCCATCTTTTCTAGGATCTTCCATACATCATCTTCATTTTTGTTCAGATAGCTTCCTCCACAAGCGGCACTCACTAACCCGTGCATCTCCGGGGTCATGCCACAGAACAAGGTCTGGACTAAGATCGCTTTTGTAATGCTGTGGCATGGGCATTTCTGCGTTAAATCATTAAATCGATCCCAGGCTTCATGGAATGGTTCATTGGGTCCCTGGGAGAAACTAGCGATCTTGGTTCTCATCTGGTTAGTCCTACTGAGTGGGTAGAACTTCTTCAAGAATAGGTCCTTGAACTACATCCAGGTTGTACATCTCACCCCGAGATTCTTCAACCAATGTGCGGCCTTATCTCCTAAGGCAAATGGGGTGGCCTTCAACCTGATGTAGTCTTGCCCAACCCTAGGGTGACTAAGGTTGTTGCAAACCAGCTCGAAGTCTCTAAGGAAGGCATATGGCTCTTCATTAGCATTTCCGTTGAACTTCGGCAGCAAGCTCAGAAAGTGGGGCTTTAGCTCGAACGCTTCAGGAGGGACCTCAGGTACTAGCCAGCTATGTATTTCATTCTCCGCGGGATTATAGGTGTCTACCATCGGTGGAGGTAAGGAATATACAAGTATGTCGCTGTCGGAATCGTCTTCAGATGAATAGTAGTGAGATGAAGGGATCGTCCAACGAGGGTCGACACACGGCTGCTTGCTTAGATACGGCTTAAGAACAGTCGGACCAAGCTCACTCATATAAATCACCTTATCCGGACCAGATGAGGAATCCTCAGAAAATTCCTTCTCCGGAATGTTGAAGGAAATTTTCTTGGTCGATTTTTTAGAACCTAAATCATTAAGAGGGAGATGAGAGCGAAACGCCTTGAGAAGTCCATGGGAACACCTCAAGGAATCAATTCTCGACTTCCTCTCACTAGATAGCCGACTAGAAGAGGGAGCAACCATGTTTTTATGTGGAGTCAACTTAGTCTTGGTTGTTTTCATTTGAAGGTCCGAGATGTGGTGCGGTGCTGACCATGGGTTCCTCATCATACAAGTCATCATATAGATTGGAATATTCCTGAAGAGTCAGCACACGTCTCGAGAAAGTGCTAGTGATCTCAGTTGGCTTGGCATTATTGGGCTCTTGTGTTGGATCATCAAAATGGTCGAGGCAATCAACAAAGGTCGTGTCCAACTCAATGATAGCTTCTGGTCGTGAGTCCTCCTTAGAAGTTGTCACGGTGGTGGTGCAAGTAGTTGATGAAGTGGAGGTGTGGGGAGTCTCTGATCCAACGGTTGTCCGGACAATCGGTCTCTCAGTGTAGCAGAGAGGTGGGACTCATCTTCCTCTCGATGGTCACGACTGTCAGCGGATGTGCGGGTCACCTTTAGAGTAAAGTGTATCAAATAATGGGTGAGGTCGAAGCATTCTCAATGTTGTAAAATCGATTTCCCGAGTCTTGCTATCTATAGTCGCCTTAGCCAAGGCTAAGAACGGCTTCCCGAGAATAATCGGAGACTGGGTAAACTTTCCTTGGTGCTCAATGTCAATGATCGTGAAGTCCACCTGGAGTAGAGCACCTTGGAAAGTAACGATGACTGAAATGTTTCCTCTCGACCATTTGATAGATCGATCAGCCAGCTGAACGATCTCTCTTGACTTTCTGATGGGCCTGAGTTTGAGCTTGTCAAACACAGAGGTCAGGAGGATATTTATCAGGGAGTCATCATCGATTCTTGCATGGGTAAAGATAGTGTCTTTGATTTCACATTCAACTCAGGGCAACCACTTCACTCTACGGCTTTTGGTCTTTCTCCCCATCACCAAGGAGGTGGCCATAGACACTATGTGTCTTTCAGTCCTTGCCCTCTTATTGCCCGACCTCTTGGGCATCAATTTACTTCTCACAAATCATTTGAGGTCGGGAAAGTGATCTATGGCCTTTATTAAGGGAAGATTAAAAATCAATTCTTCATCGAGTGCTTCCCTTAGGACATGATCCAATTTTTTTAGGTCTTTTTCATTTTCAATTTTTATGTGGGTTTTTGGGTTTTCAAATTTTTTGGTATTTTTGGTGGATGAATGATCAGACTCTGGATTGGAGGGTCAGTGGTTAGTAGAAGAGGGAGGTAGAATGGACTCCAGCTGTATAAAAGGTGTGGGTTCCCTAATGCTTGCTCGGTTTTCAACATCAAATCTACTTATTTCCTTTTCCACTATCATTCCCAAGCTGGCAGAATTTGAGTGCAATATGTTGGTGGCATCTCTCAATTTGACACCAAATAATTCATTTTTTTTCGATGAGTCGAGAAATGTCATCCTCCAAACTGTTCTCATGACACATCATGGGAGAGTTCTGCTCAATTGGAGGATACTGTTGAGATATTGGGGTCTCATACTCAACATATCTAGACTCTGGCATGTAATGCTGGGTCGAGTATGGACCATCTAAATGGCAAATATTGATCGGAGCCTCATATGATGGAGTCAATGAACGGGGACTGGTAAGTCTAGCTCATGAGTCCACTCCTATGAATGTATAGGCTCTCCGAATGTGTGATATGAATGGTTATTAATGGAAGCTTGATCACTAAAGTCAATCAAGTCTGGGAAATCATGATGTGCATGCCTCTCCATTCAGGTTGTTCGATCGACCATGTTATGCCCTAAGGTCAAGTCGGGATGTGTATTTATAAATTATTATCTAGTCCCTACTTGAGGTGAGAATGAAGTATGTGGGGGCATATAATTTTGCTAATCATCTGTCTCAGCAGTGGCTTGCTCTTCATTCAATTCTTTGAAACCTGCAAGCTCTCGAGAATAAGGACAGTCATCCCAAGATGGAAGTGAATTCGGAGTATTAGAATATGGAGTAGGTAAAAAAGCGAAGAAGTGGACAAGTCAGTCGAATTCTGACTTCATAATTGGGTTAAGGTGGAACCAACCATGGGTAAGGTTCTCGCGTGGGTAGCGGAGGATACATGGAAGAAGGAGAAGACGAAGATGAACAGTATATGATCAAGGAGTATTGACCAGAGGTCACAGGGTATGGGGACCAATATCCCGACATCTTGAAGAGGAAAGGATGATTATAAGAAGATTGAGGTAGAAAACAAGTAATTACACAGGATAACACACTGACAGACACAAAGAAAAACACAAGAGCAAACCTCGAGTTCAAACTCAATACAGTGAAGGACCCAAAACCGAGTCCGATTAGTCTGGTTGATTTTTAAGTGTGAATTTATCAGACAAATAGCAAAGGTTACGCGACCTAGAGGGGAGTCGGCTAAAAGCTGGATGCGTCTGACCTGTTTAACCTGTCACCTTAGATACCAATGCCCTTCCTTTCTTCGCTCCTATCCCCAGCTGAAAGTTCAAGGACATGCCCCTATCCAGCTACAAAGTAGGCGGAGGCTGACAAGGCTGTAACTTTGCCCCTATCTACCTGCCAGAGCAGGTGGAGGCTACTAGCAACTTGTCGCGGTGCACCGCAATTTCACCCCTATCTACCTACCGGAGTAGGCGGAGGCTACTTGGCGCTGGTCAGTTGAACCCAAAGCTCAACCGGTGATATTTTCTCAGATCGGGGTACGCGATATGGAAGGCGGGGATTTTTGGCTCTGCCCTAGGGTGCACACACACTTCCGTACCCTCACTCAGCCTGAAAATAAGGTCGGGGTTAATTTCCCGCAAACAAGAGTTAATTTTAGTCAATTTTTTGTCCAATTCAATTAGCAGTCCCGATTTTAGAGATTAGTTGTCACTGATATTAATCCACACAAGCAATCACGTCTACCGTCAAGTCCCAATTCCTTTATCCTAGGTTAGAAACCAAGAGAAAACGATGATGAATGCTTGAGTAAGAATACTTACAGTGCCTCCAGCTCTCTACAATGCGGGATGCAATACTGAATTGAAATTTTACACTAAATGAAATGCAAACGATAAAAGCCATTCCTAGACAAGCAGTTCTATTAGCGAGTGAAGAACAGATTGATTTTGGCTAAGATTTGCAGTCTAAGTGCATCTTTTAATGGTGAAGTGTGGTCCTAAATATTACGAGCACAAAAAGGCCCTAAAATAGCTCTAAGAGCCGCAAGTGCATGTATTATTCTACGTAAAGCAACCACACAGCACACGGGGACATGTTTTATTATGACGTACACACGCGAGCTCCCAAATTGGAACTGCTGGAAATGCAAAGTTTTTTTACAAAAATAAAATCTTTTTTTGCGTCTCAACAGCTGACTTGATCCACGAATTATCAGCCTCCGATGCACTTCGAGATGCGTCGACCTCAAGAAAGCTGCTCCAAGTCCACCGGGCCCTCGCACAAAAAGATACAAAAATGTTAGAGATGGAAAAAAAATAAATAGAAAAATAATGGGGAAAAATGGAATAATTACAAGGTGGTTCGGGGATCAAACTACCTGAGTGACCGGAGAACGTAAATCTAATTTTCTAAAGTGATCCTAAGCCGTTTGCCTCCCCGACAACGACGCCATTTTGACGTGCATGTGACTACCCTGATTAATTCGATCAAATTAATGATCAAATTAATTTTTATGTTCGTTGCAGTCAGATAATCAAGGCTATGTCAAAAATACACTTTTAATTAATGTTTAGTTAATTACGAGCGATGGATTTATTTTACTTGGGCAAGCCCAAGGTTGAACTCATGGAGGCAACTGTCTCCTTAGGCAAATTTGAAGTGAATTCGGAGGTCAGATTTTCAGAGGATGATTTTTGGTCTTTTTAAGCAATTTTTATGCAATAAAGGAAAACAAATGCAATTTCAGGCCAGTTTCACAAGTTATATCAGAAATATGATCAAATGAATTCCAAAAATTATGGAACTTGGCCAGAATATGGAATGCAATGAAATTAAGCTATACTATTTTTTGGATTTTTCTGACACTTTATGAATTTACTTTGAATAAAATATGAATGCAAGCTGATTTTTACAAAATTAATTTTAATAAATACCAAAATACATTATTTCTAGATATAAAAACTACCCTTAAAAGATCTAAGTATGATGAATCCAGGAAAATTAATAAACCTAAAATTCTATGTGAATTGGACCTATCAAAAATCAATCAAGGAAATCACTAATTAATTTATTCAGGCCTCGTGATGCTTGCAAATGCAATGATTTTTGGGCACAATGTAAACTAAATTTTCCTAAGTCTAATGTGATTTTATGGTGATTTTTGGAGCAACAAGGAATTTAAAATGAATTAAAAGGCACATAGTGGGCAAAATATGGAAAATTTCACCAATTTAATAATATTAAATTCCAGAGATCTCACAAAAATGAAACACGTATCACATAAGATAGAGGACAAGTTGGGTTACATCATGCAATTTTTAGAATTGAAAAACAATGCCAAATGGACACATGCGTGCGAAGACAAAGACCAAATTACAAATACAGGAAATAAAATTACTGAAATAAAATGTGCTGACAGGGACTTAAATGCAATTACCTATAATACAGGGGAGGTGGATGCAATTTTCCCACAGAGTCACGCGCGCCTCGCCTGACACGCCTGGTAGGGACCAAAGTACAATTTCCAAAATCTTCGGGGGCCTCTGTGCAAATTTCCCAGCCCTCACATAGGTGGCACGTGCGGGGCTAGGCTCGGATGTCGTTCGAGGCTTGGGCGGAGGCTCGGGAAACCTTGGAGGCTCGGATCAGCTTCGGATGCTCCGAGCCTAGGGTCGGAGAAGAGGCTCGGAGTCTCCACGTGGCGAACCTTTGGCCGTTAGATCAGAAGTGATCCAACAGCGATGGAGGCTGGAAACGTGGCGCGATCAAGGACCATTAGATCTAGATAATCCAACGGGCTCTGGAGCTGCGGCTGATGATGACGTGGCTTAATATTGGTCGTTGGATCGAGATAGATCCAACGGGGGCTGAAGCTGCTAGCGTGGCACCTCTGGGGCCGTCAGATCGCAATAATTCAACGGTTATGGACTCGAGGGGATGTGTCGAAGCGAGGGTCGTCGGATCGAGGAGATCCAATGGTAGCTGCTCCTCTTCTACTCCAGTCCGCCGCCTCCTACGGCGGACGTGGCAGGGCTCCGGCATTGAGTTCCTTGATCCGTGATGAATCCACGATTCATCATCTCAATATCTTGATCTTAGCAAAATCCCTAAGCAAATTCTCAATTAAATATCCATAAAATAAATAAATTAACAAAATGAATCTTGCAAATAAAACACATTAACTATTGTATATTAGATTGTACAAAATAAATTAACAATAAAAAGCCACAAAATTAAAGGAGTTTTTCACCTACAATTAGCCCAAAACTTCATGTATTTTTAATAATTTTATTTCAACTCCTTTTTGGCTAATTCTTTCTCTGACTTGTTCATACAAATGTATATAAAAATATAAAATAAATTCCACCTTAAATAGATGCTCCTAGATCCCAAAGAGAAAAGGCCATAAAGTCCAACTTCCAGGCCAAATTCCCGCTCCGTATGAACTCCAAATTCACCAAACTCACTTTTAAAGTTCAAGTTAGAAAATTATCTATCCAACGGAATGGTTTCATTAAAATCGGAGCTCATTTGCAAAAGTTGAGTTTTGGGACCTCGGTGTACATTGTATATATTGTACATATTTTTTATTTTCCCATTTTTTATTCTTTCTTAATTACTAAAAATCCAAAAAAAATCATTGTTGTGTTGTATTTTGATTATAGTATTTTATTGTATTTTTCTGTTGTAAATATCTCTTATTAAAAAGACAAAAAATACATATTAGAAAAGCAAACAAAAAAATATACATGTTGTTTGTCTTCTTTTGTAAAGTCCACTATTTATTTTCTTCTCTTTTATTTTATTGTATTTAAAGTAGCCTACTTTATTTTATTTTATTTTCCTTTATTTTCCAATTTCTACAATAACTACCATTCAACTCCACCATTCCACCATTTTTAACAACTTCCCATTCAACTCCATTAATAATACAACCTCCCATTCAACTCCACCACCTTAATAACTTCTCATGTCTTCTCTTTATATACATCCCATCCTCCTCAATTTGCATTGGATCCATCTTTATGTGAGGAGAGCCTAGTTTCTAGAGTTGATTCAATGACAGCAATGCAACCACAGTCTATTGACGACAACCCTCTCTTCGCTGAGATCCGTTGGTATTTTGGCCAACATCGCAGCCGCACCCGCGCGCTGCTCGAGCTCATCGCTCGCCGGCGATTCGAGCGAAGACCGTGCTCTCGTGAGCACATCATAGGCGGTCCGCTTCCATTGTAGGTAATTTGTCGTTTCATTATTTATCATTTTTTTATTTTTTTTGCATTTTTTAGCACATCATATCACCACCTACGTAGCTTCATTTGTTCATCATCTTTACCACCATCACCACATCATTTTTTCTCCCTTTCCATATCATGCGCATCCCCTGATTAACAAAACAAAAAAATTAAAATTAAAAAAACTAAAACAAAAAAGGTTTTTTTATTACAGCAGAAAAAGAAAAAAAATAAAAAAAAGCAGCAGGAGGGCGCCGCCCGCCGCCCCCTTCCTCCTCCACGCCAACGGCCACACCGTTGCCTGCACCGCCCTAGCGGTGGCCCTCTCCTGACGCGCACCGTCGTTCCCCACCCGCATGCCTCCGCTGCCCCGCCTTCAGCCTAGCGCGGCTTCCTCCAGCCACCGACCACCAGTTCGCAGCTCCCCCTCCGCCGACCTGCGCCGCCCACAGCGGCCCTCGCTGCCTTCAGCCCACTGCGGCCGTCTCCCCCGCCGAGTTGCCGACCCCGCTCCTCTCCGTCGTCGCGCACCGCGCGCAGGCGGCGCTGCCCGACGGCGCGACCCCAGTTTCCCTTTTGGGTTTCCGCCCCATCGTGACCAAGGAAGAAGAAGGTCCATCTTTTTTCTTTATTTTTTATTGTAAAAATTGCATAGTTTTCCTGTAGAGTTTATGTAATTATAAAACAGTCCCTATGCCTTTGTTGTGTTGTTTAAGTCATTTATATTTTGCATAGACATCCCTGTGTTTGACTATTAATTTGGACATCAATTTTGGATCTTTTATTTCAATGAAAAATGCCTTGATGTGGAGAAACTAATTCTCTACCACTTGGATATTATTTATATTTTTATGGTCTTTGGGTAATTGATTAAAATTATTTAACTGAAACTCTGCATATTTTACCCATTCTGTGCTCTTAAATTGATATCTAACTCACGATTGCTCTAAAAATTCTTGAAAAGTTAAATACGATGCCATGAAATGTAATTGGGATACTATCCAAATTTCATTCAAAGTGGAGTTGTCTTGTGCCTGACATAAATCATAGAGTGATTTTCGTATTTGATTTTAATTAAATCCATATACATCCCTTTTCAACTCTCATGAATTGAGCATCTAAATATCTTTTTGAGATAATTCACACTCTGATTATTTTGCAATTTTGGATTTATTATGAATTAATTACTCACTCTCACTCTGTTTTCACTAAAATATTCATAAAAAATTCATTTTTTGTCAAAAAATTCAAAAAAAATTAATTACTGTAGTCTTATTTCATCATGTCTTCATACTAGTAAATTTTTCATAATTTTTTACTTACTGTTTGTGTGAGAAATTGCGAAAAAACCCGTAAAAAGTGTGCATTTTTAATTGTCGCATTTTAATCCCTAAACTTCTAAAAAAATATGTTTTGCATTCATCATTGGATTAAGATCTTAGGAAAAATATAATTTGGCTGAATTGAAGTGATTTGATATTAAAATTATTTTGGCCTAGTTGTGTGTTTTCTTATTGTCTTGATTCATCCACATTTGCATTTGCATTAGTTTTTGCATAAAAAAATATAAAAAATCCACATTGGAAATCTACATATTAATTTTTGAATTTACCCCAAAGTTGTTCCTTTGCCTCCCTGTGTTCGACCCCGGACTTGCCCGGGATATAAATTAAAGCCGATATACTCTTCACGGAGATCTTCTCCCAGTTCTGACTGAATCACTAAGTACACGTACTACAACGTGCCCAAATTACATCACGTATTCAGCGACCCGTCAGATGGCGCCATTACTGGGGAACGAACCCAGGTCACCCGCGTGACAGGCGGGAATACTTACCACTAAGATAAGGATACCCACCGTGACTGCACCCTCTGCTCCCGTATACCGATTTCACCATGTTCAGGAGCAATTGGTGTCAGGGCAACCCCAACCATGGGAGCAGGACCAATCCTACGCCCACTCTTTCTAGCAGCCACCTCCATTAGCAGAGACAGTTCAGGAGGAGCCTCCACCAGTTTGGGAGGTGAATGGAGTATGGTATACTCAGGACCCTACCGGGCAGGGAAGTACGGGAGACCGACAGACCTGCCAGCGTCCCCGACCTTTCATAACACTACATTCACCTCCACACCACCTCCTTCACAGCAGAGCCATGGATTCCAGCCACCCCAGCAGCAGCGGCAGTAGTACCAGCAGTATGGCCGACAGGGCCATTACCAGGCAGGCCAGCAGTGCCCGCAATCTCAGCAGATACCCCAGTAGCAGCAGTAGAGGCAGTACCCTGGCCAGCAGGGCCAGTCTTCTTATTCTTCTTCCCAGTCTTATCCCCTTCCTTCATTGTATGGTCCCATGGACATTCAGCAGCAGATACTCGACGAGCTCCGTTCCTACATGAATGAAATTCATGACTTACGGGTGGATGTCAACCGCCTGTCCAGATGGCGAGACGAGAATACTGCACCTTCTACCTCGATCCCAGCCCAAGTTCAGGCTAACCCCAATAGCCTGAATCGATCTAGTTCTCAACAGCATTTTAGTCAGGTATACTATTCAACATCTCATAGATCTGAACATGAGATTCTTTTATGTGACGAGGCTAACCACATGTCACTCAGGAGCGGAAGGACCGTGATCATACCTGACAGGGAGAGGGACACGAGGAGGGGCATCTCTGGAGCTCTACCTGAGGAGTCTTAAGAGGACGAGGGGGAGAGGCACCATATTTCGGAGCCCCATCAGCACCATTCGAGGATTTCTACTCAGGGAGCCGAGAGGAGGAGGAGAGCGCGTACGCATCATCAACAGGATGGATATTATTCTGAGTCTACGGAGGACCTTGCATCTTCAGTTGTGGCGGATACCACTCCAGCTTCTATTCCACATCCTATAGCAGATAGTTTAGATTTTGATTCCATGTTGCATCAAAAAGATTATTGTATGAAGAACTCTATTTCAGTTAATGCAAAGAATGATCTTTTAGTTCACGATTCAGATTCTTCATCCTCTGTTTCCCTAGCTTCAATCCCTTTCCCCCATGCTCTTACGACAGGAAAGCGTATCAAAAATTTTCAGAAAGATGACCCTGATATGGCACGATTTTGTAAAGAAAATATCACTGTAAAGGTGCCATTTGATGAGTATGTGGCTAACCATCCTGCATTCCAAAAATACCTTAAGGTGAGATGTACACCTACAAGGGTTAGCAGGAAGAAAGACAACCAAAATATAAAGACACATGTCTTGTCAGTAGACACAACGTATTGTCTCAAGAATCAGACTTTGTCAAGGAAAAAGAGAGACATGGGTGCTCACTATGTGGAGAGTCGTATTGACGACATTGCGTTTGCACGCACACTCTTGGATAACAGTTCTTCAATCAACTTACTTCCCTTAGTATTATATAAGAAATTGGAGTTGGGACCACTTCGCAGATCTAGAGCTTTACTCCAATTCGCAAATCATTCAGTAAAGAGACCTAAGGGAGAAGTGAAGAACGTAGTTATCTCGATTGAGGGGCAGAACTATCAAGTTGACTTCACCGTCTTGGACATGAAGACCCCCAATCATTGGATGGAATCTCATATCATTCTCGGACGACCCTTTCTTAGGACAATAGGTGCAACTTTCGATTATGGTACGTGAATGATGAAGTTCCGTTCTCCAGGTGGAGAAGTGAACCTTGAGATGAAGCAAACCAAATGTCAGCGACCTGATTCAGAGAGTAGCACAGAGTACTCATCTTCAGAGGCAGATTGCAAAATGATTAACACTAGTGGGATTTGGAGTCAAGTTCCTTCAGGACAGAGCGAGACCCTTTCATCTGGAAAGGAAATAGTGGATGCTGCAGTTTGCCAGGTGTTGTCTGATCTTGTTAGAGATGCATCTACCTATTCCCGTGATGACATAGAGATCCACCTGGATCTGTCAGTTCCATCCTCTTTGGAATAATCATGGGACATAGATGACGAGTCGGACGTGGCTTTTGCCGATTGTTTGGATATTTTTGAAGATATGACTCCCGATACTTATGATTTGGTGGAGAGTCCTACTCAGCATAGCCTACCTTAATGCAGCACAGAACCAGATTCAGATTCAGTTCAGCCAGATTTGCTTGATGATACCACATTGCCAGAACTAAAATCACTACCTCCTACACTCAAGTACGCCTTTCTTGTGGGACCCAAAGAGAGATATCCTGTCATCATTAGCTCAGACTTGACTTTAGAACAGGAGTCTAGGTTGTTAGAAGTCTTAGAGAGGAATCGCAAAGCAATAGGCTGGACAGTGTTGGATCTCGTGGGCATCAACCCCGCTCTCTACTCGCACCACATTTTTACTGAGGATAATGTGAGACCTTCCCGTGAGTTCCAGAGGAGACTTAACCCCAATATACGGGAAGTGGTGAAGAAAGATATTGAGAAATGGTGCAAAGCAGGGTTTATATACCCTAAGTCTGACTCCAAGTGGGTGGCCCCGCTTCATGTTGTCCCGAAGAAGTCGGGAATTCAGATGGTCACCAACGAGGATGGGGTAGAGATCGCGACATGAGTACCTACGTCATGGCATGTCTGTGTTGATTACAGATGCCTGAATGCCGTGATCAAGAAAGATCACTTTCCCTTTCCTTTTATTGATCAGATCTTGGAGAGATTCACAGGGAAAGAGTTCTTATGTTTTCTTGATGGGTATTCAGGCTACAACCAGGTAGCTATAGCACCTGAGGACAAGGAAAAGACCACATTTACATGTCCATTCGATACTTATACTTTCAGGCGCATGCCATTCAGGCTCTGCAATGCCCCAGGCACATTCCAGCGGTGCATGATAGCCATATTTGTTGAGATGGTGGGAGATTTCTTGGAAGTGTTCATGGATGACTTCTTGGTCCATGGTGATTCTTTTGATACATGTTTAGCGCACTTGGACCGAGTCCTTACGAGGTGTAGAGAGGTGAATCTGGTACTCTCCTGAGAGAAGCGTCACTTTATGGTGACGGAGGGTATCGTGTTGGGGCATGTCATCTCCGAAAGAGGAATGGAGGTTGACCCCGCCAAGGTGGAGGTGATTAAGAAACTCGATCCACCTACCAACGTGAAGTCAGTGCGGTCATTTCTAGGGCATGTTGGATTCTATAGGAGATTTATTCAGGATTTTTCTAAGATCGCCCGCCTACTGACTAAGCTCTTAGGGAAAGGCACAGAGTTCGTGGTAGATCACAGGTGTCTGGAGGCCTTTGAGCTCTTGAAGAGGAAGATTTGTGCCTTGCCTATCCTACAAGCTCCTGACTGGTCTCTCCCCTTTGAGATCATGACTGATGCTTCAGATTTCATTATAGGAGCTGTGTTAGGACAACGGTGAGAGGGGATCCCGTTTGCGATCCACTACGCGAGCAAAGTATTAGATCACACACAGAAGAACTATACAGTGACTGAAAAGGAAATGCTCACTGTAGTATGGGCTCTCGAGAAGTTCAGGTCATATATTTTGGGCTCTAAGGTGACAATTTACACTGATCATACATCCATTCGATATTTAATGGAAAAGAAGGACGCGAAGGCGTGTCTTCTTAGGTGGATTTTACTTCTCTAGGAATTTGATTTGGAGATAAAAGATAAACCTGGAGTGAAGAATGTTGTGGCTGATCACCTTTCTCGAATTAAACTTAAGGATTCTCCTGATTATGAGCGGATTAGAGAGACCTTCCCAGATGAGTCAATTTGTGTTATTGACTCACTCCCGTGGTATGCCAACATGGTGAACTATCTTGTCTCCAAGAAGGTTCTCCATGGTTGGACTAGGAGCAATATTGATCGATCGAAGTCGGATTCGAGGAGATACCACTGGGATGATCCTTTCCTTTCCTTCGAAGGATCGGATTGTGTTTGAAGAAGGTGTATTCCTCAGGAGGAATACCAGAGTGTCCTCACATATTGTCATTCACTTGAGGTTGGAGGACACCATTCCGGAAAGAGAACCACTCACAAAGTACTTCAATGTGGATTGTATTGACTGACCTTGTTTAGAGATGCTATTTATTTTGTACGGTCGTGCCTGATCTGTCAAAGGATTGGAGGGACAGTTGGACAGAGAGATGAGATGCCTATGCAACCGATGATTATTTGTGATGTTTTTGATGCATGGGGCATAGATTTTATGGGCCCCTTTCCCAATAGCCTAGGACATGAGTATATATTGTTGGCGGTTGATTATTTATCCAGGTGGGTGAAAGCTATCCCAACCCGAACCGCAGACAGCAAGATTGTCTGTAAGTTTGTGAGAGACTATATTATTGCTAGGTTCGGGGTGCCAAAAGTTTTGATATCTGATGGGGGTAGCCACTTTGTGAACAGAGATATGAGATCTTTAGCTAAGGACCATGGATTTGAGCATAGAGTTACTAGTCCTTACCACCCACAGTCCAACGGCATGGCAGAGGTTTTAAACAGAGAGGTGGAGAGTATTTTGTAGAAATCGGTTCGTCTAGATAGGAAGAACTGGTCCCAACTCTTGGACCAAGTTCTGTGGGCCTATAGGACAACCTACAAGACACCATTGGGTACTTCACCATTTAGAATGATCTATGGCAAGCCATGCCATTTGCCCGCAGAATTGATTCATAAATCCTAATGGGCAATTAAGAAGATTAATTGGAGTTGTCACCTAGGGAAGCTTTGTCGAGAGTTGAACTTGAACGAGCTCGTGGAAATCCGAAACCGAGCATATGACAACAGTTTGATTTATAAGGACAAAGTAAAGAGATGGCATGATCAACACATTAGGTGCAAAGACTTTGTCCCTGGACAAAAGGTATGGTTGTTCAATGCCAGGTTGAAGATGTTCCATGGGAATCTCAAATCTAAATGGACGGGTCCCTTTGTTGTTAAGAAAGTGGACGAGAATGGAAGTGTAGAGATAGCTGATCTCACAGATGGTGCACAATCTCATGTGGTGAATGGACAACTATTGAAGCATTTTGTAGATTCGAAAGAGCAGTTAGTCCAAGTCGAGGTCATCAACTTCATGCATAGTGAGTACAGAGCAGATACATCATATTACTCTTCATGAAGATAGCAGTATCAAGATTCATCATCTTAGAAGATTCAACCACTCTTGTACATATTCTCCCTTCTTTGTATATTCTCCAGATCACATCGGTTCTCATACTTACTCATGTCCTACACTTAGGCTGATCAAAGCCTAAGTATAGGGGGGACCGATGCCCGCCACGTGTATATACTCATCCATTTTACCTCTTGACCTCGCCCACCCCATTTTTTCTCTTCTTCTATACTTAGGCTGACCAGAGCCTAAGTATAGGAGGACAGATCAACTTCTATACTTTTTATTATTTTAGTCATCCTACGCTTATCACGAGCTATGTCTTTTTCTTGCTTCTTGTGCTATGAGGACATACCACATGCTAAGTATAGGGGGCGTGTATATATTACATATATACTTTACCCATAGCTCGTACTTTCACGTATTTTTGTATATATTATACAATAATTATGGGGTGGGTAAACAAAAAACAACTTTTTCAAAAAAATTAAATAATAATATCCTTTCTTATTTACCTTTAAAAAAACTTTTTTTTAAAAAAACTCTTTCTAACAAAAAATATTCTCAAAAAATTCTTTTCCTTTGTTTTCCAAAAAAACACAAACTCTTAAAAAAACCTTTTCAAAAAAAAGTCCTTTCTTATTTACTTCTCTTTTTCAAAAAAAAACTTTTTTCTAAAAAAAACTAACTAATAAGTTGTTTTAATCCTCGACACATTCACTTTCACACAAGACTAGTGAAGTTCAAGAACACTTGGTTTATGAGGTCTTGAGATTTTGAGTTAACCAGCCTTAGTCATTAGGGTCCTTGATTTAATTATTCACATTTCCCTAGTTTGAAAGATTTGTGTGCTATATTGCATGCTTAGTCTCTACCTTAAGAATATGTTCAGCACCTCACATACATGACTGTAGTTATGATGAGATGAGTTGGGATTTCACTTGAGGAACTGGGATGAGGGATTTGAGTTTGGACCTGATTTGATGATACTTGAGGATGGGATAAAATCAATGAAGGCTTCATGAAACCTGAGTGTCAGCGCCTTTAGCCAGTATGAGAACATGGTTCTTGTACTATCTCTTGATATTTACCTATGTGCCAGGGTATGATAAAATAAAAAAATGTTGATCAGTGTGCGCCAACTCTTGGTAAAAGCAGTGGAGCTAGCCAAAATACTACAAAGCAATGAAATATTAAAGAAAAGCTCTCATTCCACAAAGTCAAATATCAAAGAGCTTCCACCTAAGGCGAGCGCTCCCAACCATTTCAAAGTGTCCACTTGGACCGCCGCTATTAGGACCAGGAGTAGGGCTTGCACCAAAAAAGAGCTCTGCATCATAAATGCTACAAGTCTGGGTGTAGAAGGTACGATAGGTACTCAAAAAAGGCACATCCCGGTGTACTCCCAGGAAAACAAGTGCAGACGACTCCAACTTCTCTTGACGGATGCACTGATCAACACCAAAAAAATGCATTGAGTTAATAAGGCACTCGTGATGATCCTTGTTCCAATGAGAGGGAGAGAAGAAATGACACAATCCTATGCCCTCCATCAACTGGCCTTCCATCTACACTTTTAAGTCTGACAACTAAAGAGACGGTGGATTGGATGCAAGAAATGGTTTATTCCCTAGTGTTGAGGATCGGGTTCTTAGGAGAGTCTCTTGGACTGGAACCTTGGGTGACGTTGCGACTCTACTCTTGTAACTGCAGTCAACACTTAAGTCATATCCCTACTATATATGTATACAAAGAGAGTCTGATGATTAGGGAAATTGGATACCTTTTGACTAGAGCTTGGTTCATCTTAGAATTTTAGGATATCTAAAACCGAGAGTTCTTGAACAGATCAAGTCTTGTATTCACATGCACAATCAGGGGTTATCCCAACTTATTCATTCTTTATTTGCTCGAGGAATAACAAAGTTTAAGTATAGGGGGGTGATGAATCCGCGATTCGTCATCTCAATATCTTGATCTTAGCAAAATCACTAAGCAAATTCTCAATTAAATGTCCATAAAATAAATAAATTAATAAAATGACTCTTGTAAATAAAATACATTAATTATTATATAGTAGATTGTACAAAATAAACTAACAATAAAAAGCCGCAAAATTAAAGGAGTTTTTCACCTGTAAATAGCCCAAAAATTCATGTATTTTTAATAATTATATTTCAACTCCTTTTTTACTAATTCTTTCTCTGACTTATTCATAAAAATGCATATAAAAATATAAAAATATAAAATAAATTTCACCTTAAATAAATGCTCCTAGTATCTAAAGGAAAAAGTCGTAAAGTCCAACTTCCAGGCCAAATTCCTGCTCCGTATAAACTCCAAATTCACCAAACTCACTTTTAAAATTCAAGTTAGAAAATTATCTATCCAATGGAAGTGGTTTCATTAAAATCGGAGCCTCATTTGCAAAAATTGGGTTTTGGGACCTCAGTGTACATTGTATATATTGTACATCTTTTTTATTTTCCCATTTTTTATTCTTTCTTATTTACTATAAATCCAAAAAAAATCATTGTTGTGTTGTATTTTGATTATAATATTTTATTGTATTTTTCTGTTGTAAATATCTCTTACTAAAAAGACAAAAAATACATATTAGAAAAGCAAACAAAAAAATGTACACGTTGTTTGTCTTCTTTTGTAAATTCTCCACTATTTATTTTCTTCTCTTTTATTTTATTGTATTTAAAGTAGCCTACTTTATTTTATTTTATTTTCCTTTATTTTCCATTCTCTATAATAACCACCATTCAACTACACCATTCCACCATTTTTTAACAACTTCCCATTCAACTCCATTAATAATACAACCTCCCATTCAACTCCACCACCTTAATAACTTCTCATGTCTTCTCTTTATATACATCCCATCCTCCTCAATTTGTACTGGATCCATCTTTATGTGAGGAGAGCCTAGTTCCCAGAGTTGAATCGGTGACATCGACACAACTACGATCGAGCGACAACTGCCCTCTCTCCGATGAGATCCATTGATTTTTCGGCCAACATCGCAGCTACACCCGCGCGCTGCTCGAGCTCATTGCTCGCCGGCGATTCGAGCGAAGATCGTACTCTCGTGAGCACATCATAGGCGGTCCATTTCCATTGTAGGTAATTTATCGTTTCATTATTTACATCGTTTTTATTTTTTTTTGTATTTTTTAGCACATCATATCACCACCTACATAGCTTCATTTGTTCATCATCTTTACCACCATCACCACATCATTTTTTCTCCCTTTCCATATCATGTGCATCCCCTGATTAACAAAACAAAAAAATTAAAATTAAAAAAATTGAAAAAGGTTTTTTTATTACAGTAGAAAATGGAAAAAATTAAAAAAAATTAAAAAGATAAAAAAAGCAACAGGAGGGCGTCGCCCGCTGCCCCCCTTCCTCCTCTACGCCAATGGCCACGCCGCCGCCCGCACTTCCCCAGCAGCGGCCCTCGCCAGCCGCGCATCGACGTTCCCCACCCGTGAGGCCTCCGCTGCCCCGCCTTCAGCCTAGCGCGGCCACCGACCGCCAGTCCACGGCTCCCCCTTCACCGACCTGCGCTGCCCATAGTGGTCGTCACCGCCTTCAGCCCATTGCGGTCGTCCCCCCCGCCGAGTCGCCGACCCCGCTCCTCTCCGTCGTCGTGCGCCACGCGCAGGCGCCGCCACCCGGTGGTGCGACACCAGTTTCCATTTTGGGTTTCCGCCCCATCGTGCCCAAGGAAGAAGAAGGTCCATCTTTTTTCTTTTTTTTTTATTGTAAAAATTGAATAGTTTTCCCGTACAGTTTATGTAATTACAAAACAATCCATGTGCCTTTGTTGTGTTGTTTTACTCATTTATATTTTGCATATATCCCCATGTTTGACTATTAATTTAGACATCAACTTTGCATCTTTTATTTCAATGAAAAATGTCTTGATGTGGTGAAATTAATTCTCTATCACTTGGATATTTATTTATACTTTTATGGACTTTGGGTAATTAATTAAAATTGTCTAACTGAAATTCTGCATATTTTACCCATTATGTGCTCTTAAATTGACATCTAACTCACGATTGCTCTAAAAATTCTTGAAAAATTAAATATGATGCCTTGAAATGTGATTGAGATACTTTCCAAATTTCATTCAAAGTGGAGTTGTCTTATGCCTGAAATAAATCATAGAGTGATTTTCGTATTTGATTTTTAATTAAATCCACACACATCCTTTTCGCAAAATTTTAACTCTCTTGAATTGAGCATCTAAATATCTTTTAGAGATTATTTGCACTCTGATTAATTTGCAATTTTGGATTTATTAGGAGTTAATTACTCACTTTCACTTTGTTTTAACTAAAAAATTCATAAAAATTCATTTTTTGTTGAAAAATTCCAAAAAAATTACTGCAGTCTTATTTCATCATGTCTTCATACTAGTAATTTTTTCACAATTTTTACTTACTGTTTATGTGAGAAATTGTGAAAAAATCTGTAAAAAGTGTGCATTTCTAATTGTTGCATTTTAATACCTAAAATTCTAAAAAAAATATGTTATGCATTCATCACTAGATTAAGATCTTAGGAAAAATATAATTTGGTTGAATTGAACTGATTTTATATTAAAATTATTTTGGCCTAGTTGTGTGTTTTCTTATTGTCTTGATTCATTCACATTTTCATTTGCATTTGTTTTTGCATAAAAAATATAAGAAAATCTACATTAGAAATCTACATCTTAATTTTTGAATTTACCCCAAAGTTATTCCTTTGCCTCTCTGTGTTCGACCCCGGACTTTCCCGGGATATAAATTAAAGCCGAGACACTCTTCACGGAGATCTTCTCTCGGTTCTGGCTGAATCGCTAAGTACACGTACTACAACGTGACCAAATTACATCACGTATTCAGCGATCCGTCACTCCGCCTCCTTCCCATGTGGTTGATGAAGCTCGCAGGAGACTCCTGGAGGTCTCGGACCGATCGTGGAGACATGGTGGAGCTTACGTGGGTCCTGGATTAGGCGGAGGCGGTCTGGAAGCCAGAGTCGATGGAGCTCGAAGCATCTCCGATGAAGATTCTGATCAATGAAGCTGAGGGTACCTGCAGGGTTAGCTGGGGCCAAAGAATGGAGCCCGTGAATGTGGGAGTGAGGTGAGTGAAACGAGGCCTGAGGTGCGTCGTGGTGATGGCCGGAGTAGTGATCCTCCACCGTGAAGGAGGGGCTTTGGTCGGAGGAGGTGTAGTGTGTCGTTGGGGCAAAGGGAAGAGCGCGCGAAGATCATAGCTTCGAGGTGAAGCTTGGTGGATGGTTGGGTGAGAGCGGAAATGATCGTAGGAGTCAGAGAAATTAAGAGAAAAACAAAGAGAAAGAAGAAGAAGATCAAAGGAGGAATGGAGGTGTCTACCTCGGAATTGGAAGCTCAAGGGATGCTTTCGGCCGTCGCTCAAGGGTCGGTAGAGAGCCTGAGCTCAAGCAGCTCATCGGAGGAGCTGCGACATGACGTGGCTACACCGTGGATCTCGCCGGAGGTGTATCACCGTCGTCGCTCGCCTCCACGCTCAATCACTGTCACTGACGGGTAGATAGGAGCTCAAGAACACCCCTTGTAGTGGCGGATAGGGTCGAAGGTGGCCGGAGGCGGGATATTTATAGGAAGGAGGTGGGGGTCTAGGTGACGGGGCGACGTGGTTCGTGGAGGTCGTGAAGCGACGTGGGCGAGGTTCATGGAGGTTGTGGAGGTCAGCGAGGATGAGGGTGGTATGGGTGATGTGGTGGCGGTGATAGGGGGATGAGAAGATGGATGGAGTGGAGCCAAAAATAGAAAGGGGGTGGAGCCGTCGCGAGGTGGGCGACGTAGGCGAGTCTCCTGCGGGAGGTAGACTACGACTTCCGGGCCGTTGGATCTAGTGATACAACGGTCAGGAGTTGGGCACGAGGAGACGGTCCAGATCAGTTCGGGATGGTGACATCGGAGTGTAGAGAGCGCCATGTGGCGTCATGGAAGTGCAGCGCTTAAGGACGGTGGAGATTAGATTAGGAGAAGGATCGAAGGGCTGTGATTGAGCGTGAGTGAGCTGGTGGGATCAAATCATCAAGGCGAAGATCCAGTGGCCATGAGCGTGCCACGTGGAGTTCTATGGTTGAGGCGGTCATTAACGGCGGAGATGGGATCTGGAGGATCTGATCGAGGGGCCCAGATTTAGCGTGAGATGAGTGGCCAGGATGAAGGCGATCTAGCGGCTCCTGATGGACCACGTATCGCAAGGAAGTGAGGGCGCTAGTGAGCGCCCCAGATTTAATCTGGACCTTGATCCAAGGGTGGAGATCATCTGAAAGCATGGATGGCCCAGATCTGGAGAGAAGGGAAGGGATCAGACGGCGGAGAAGGAGGGGCACGTGGTGCTTTACGAGCGGGCCGCGTGGCGCAACCAGAGGGCGCCACGTGGCCTGATATGAATGGCCGAAAGAGAATGTGGAATAAGAGAGAGAAGATGGCCAAATTTGGGAAAACTCAAAACATGAAAGTTGTAGATCTCAATGAGATCTACTAGTTTTGTGTTGACCAAAAATGGAGATGAGGTAAAATAAGATACAAAAATACAAGGGTACAAATATACATACATATAATGTACAATGGGGTCCCAAAACCTAAATTTTGCATACGAGCTCCGATTCAACTGAAATTGGTCTCATTTTGAAGGTCTCTGAATATGTATTAATCTGAAAGTGAGTAGACCTAGATCGGAGGTTGTATGAGATAGATATGTGTATTCTAAGGTCTAAGATCTCCAACTGGGTTTTGGGGTTTTCTTGGGTAATTTTTCAAGTTAGGAATTTTTGGCCTTTTCCTTATATTATTAGTTACTAATATATACAGTATAGAGTTTGTTTTATTTACTTTGGAGGGAGTATAAAATACAAATAAATAGGTGAATAATTACAAGTGAATTGGGCTTCTTTATTTTATGCAAATATGAATGCTAAAATGCAGATATTATGCATGCATGCATGCATGAATGCTAATTCTGCAAGATAAGGGGAAATATGCAACTAATTACTCGAGAACAAGACTCTATTTTCAACTTTAAGAGTGATGAATTACAGATTCATCAGCACCAATACAATCTTATAACAAAAAATGATTGTAATTCTGAAATCACATGGTAACGGAAATGATTTAGCACCATTTCGCAACATCACAAGAGTATAGAAGGATACCTTTGATATGTGAGTGTCTAAAATAAAAGACTCCTGACTTAAGTTTGATTAGACAGACGCTTGCTGATGAATCCACATTTCATCATCTTTATTCTATCATTTTTGCCTCAAAAACCCTAGCAAATGCGTGTAAATAGCATTAAAACCATCATCTTAGCATTCATGCATGTGCATGTAAATAGTGTATAAAATAATGTAATTAAAGCCAAACTTATAGAATAAATAAAAGAAAAGAAAAAGAATAAAATATTGTAAATATTTTATGACCCAAAACCCTGAGACCTAGGCATCTTGATGAATAGGTCGACAAGGAAGAAAGTAGGGGGAGATAAGGGTCAGATACCTATACTATTCCATTCATTCTTTATTCATTTTGGGACCTATTTTTGGTTCCACTTTTTATACATCAAATAAAGAAACTTTGTACATGAAAGTTGTAGATAATAAAATAAAGAAAAATATAAAATTGATTTCACTGAAAAATAATGTACAGATAAAAACTTATGGTCTGAATAAAAATCCAGAATCCCAACTTCCCAGACCTGTATCTCACATATGAAAACTCCAAATGCATCAAACTCACTTTAATTGTATATAGAATAAAATAAGCTATTTAATGGCGGTGGTTTCGCATTTGGCGGAGCTACGGTTTGAAAGTTGAGTTTTGGACCCACATTGTACAATTGTACTGATTAAAATATTCAATTTATTCTTTATTCATTATTTTTATAATTTTATATTTTTATAATTTTGTAAATATTACTTATAATAATTATGTACATTAAAATCATAATAAAAACCTAAATAAAATACAAAGAAAAAAAACATGTATATTTGATACATATGTATTACACCTATACCTATACCTACATAATACAGACGTATAATTTATTAATTATACAAAACACATCCGAAAAATAAAACAAAAATATATTTGTGTGTATAAAAGTATTTTATAATTTTATAAAATACAAAATAAAAATAAATAAAATAAAATCACAAAATAAAAATAAATAAATACAATACATAGGTATATGTACCTATATAGGACTAAAAAGACAACTTGTAAATATATACCTCATATAAATAATTAAAAATCAGAATAAAATACTATATAAAATAATAAATATTTTTTATTTAATAACCTAATTAAAATAATATTGTTTATTATTTTTTTATTGATTTTACAAATTAATTTTTAGAGGTTTTTCCTGGTTGGTCCACATGGACCAAGAGGTGGTCTAGACTGTTGACCAACTTCAACAGTCTGACCTTCACCTCTGGCTGTGTCAGAATAGAGTTTGACCCCCATATTCACCCTTTTTTTTGAGGTGAACCATTTCACCAAAACATGATACACCCTTCACAACTTTTGCAGCCCTTGCATCAAGGATTCACGCCCAAGCTTCATCTTGGGTCGCGGATCATCGCAACACCCGCTGCCACCTCATTTTCCTCGCCTGTCGACCACTCCATTCAAAAACCCAAGCCATGTTCCTTTGACTTTTGAACCGCATTGGGTGAACCTCAGACCTCCATGAGCGGAATAGTCGCGACTCCGGTGACAAGGAAGACACCCCGTACCCTCGTTGAGGTGCAGCGAGGCCAACCGCGCGTGTTCCAGCCGCCTCCGGTGCCCGCCGCCGTCGATGTTCTACCTCGTCCTTCCTGGGCTTGGGGTCTATTTTCTTCACTGTTTTTATTTATTTTTCTTGCATTTTTAGCCTCGCAGTAGCTGTAGGATCTTCCCCCCCATTTTCGCTTCATCTCCTACCCATCGCACCACCTGATCGTCACTTTGCCGGAGTTAGCTCCGGCTGACCATCACCTCTTGCTGTCTCCGCACCCTTTCACCATCTGGAGGTGCACGACAACTTGCCCGCGCTCCTCTCCATCATTTTTGTAGGTACAAGAACCGTAGAAGTGCCACCGGCTCATTTTGCCTTCTCCCCGGAGGTGTCTGGGGCCGCCAATCTCAGCCACCTCCTGGAGAGAGCTCCGAGCATCCCCGGAGTGTTTTGGAGTCATCGACGTGTAGAGAGTACCCTCAGCTATCATCGGAGCCCAGCTGCAGCGAGGAAGGAGGCCGGACCACCGCCTTATCGTCGATTGAAGTCCATCTTCGGCCGTGTTCGTCCCTGTTCTTGCAGGGGGGTCCACGGCCGTAGGATCTGGCTTTTATCCCAGAAGCTCCAGCCACCGTCCATCCCCTTCAAGATCTTCTAATCGTAGCCATCCAAGCCGAAAGGGCATCGACGCTCCTCGTCTCGACACGTGGCAAGTGACGTAACGTCAACCGTACGATCTTCCATCAGCATCTAATCTACACTGTCGAAGCGAAGGGGTATCGTCAACCCCAGTGCTGACACGTGGCGTTAGTGAAGACTATCTGCCGTTGGATGCATCCCTGTTCTGGGTAATTTTGCTTCATACTCGCCAAATTTTGTATTTACATAGTAATGCATAAACTTTCATAGGCAGTTCACTATATTTTGGATATTTTGCGTTATCTTACCTGAACTTTTGTGGTATTGCCATCCAGTCCCTGCCAGGTCACATGCGTCACGCACGTGACTTGGCGTTTTTGTAAGAAAAACCCCTGGACATTTGTTTATTTATATCTGGTCTATGTTTTTTGCATTATATATTTCGTGAAGATTTTACAGTCAAGCCCTCGTGTTTTTGTGATCTGCATCCATACCCCTACCAGGGATGCGTGATCTAACACGTGCTTCCTGGTGTTTTTACGAATACACCCCTGAGGATCTGAGATATTATAATTAGTCCATCAAATTGCATTTACAATTATTATTTTTGTGTGGAAATTGCACGCAGGCCCTCAGACTTTTATCTATTCACAAATAGGTCCCTACCAGCCTTAATATTTTTGCTTGCTTGATCCATTTAATTAAGGCATCATTTTAATTCGAAAAATTCTACAAAAATCATGTTAAGCTCCTGTGTGCTTGTACTTTAACGCTATATTTTTGCATTTGCATTTTATTGCATTTTTGCATTTATTAAAAATAAAAAATATGCATTTTCACTACTGTCTAGCTTAGAAAATACTAAAAAATATTAAAATACCTCAAAAAATTCCAAAAACATCATCTACTGTGTATTGTAACCTATTTTAGTGTCAGTGCAAAAATCACTAAAAAATTCAAAACCAAAACCTTAAAAATTAGATAAAACCCAAAAACTTCTAAAAATTCTAAAAAATTCTAGAAAACTCCAAAAATTGCAAACTAAGGTTTTGTAGATTCCTTATTTTCTTATCTTTATTTTAAAACTAATTTGGGAAAATTTTGAGATCATCTGATATTTTTCCTTCCCATTTTAGTCTCGGCCAGATTGTTCATTCACTGTTTTCTTTATTTCAGTTTTAAAAAAAACAAAAACATCTTGAAAAATACCCAAAAATCACAAAAATAGTAAAAAATCATAAAAAGACCAAAAAGATTTTATTTCTGAATTTTTGAGCATTTTTGCATATTTTTATAAATATTCTATCCTCTCTTTTATTATATAGTTTATAAATTCCAATATTGAAAAAAATATAAAATATAAAAAAAATAAAAAAATCAGAAAATAAAAAAATAAAAAAATATAAAATAAAAAATATAAAAAAATGGAAAATTAAAAATTAAAAAACCCACAAAAATCTTTGCTTTGCATAGTGTAGACAACACCTCACATTCACACACACACACATTTGTAGATCTACCCTGTTTTGCTCCCTGTGTTCCAACTCTCTGCATACTTGCTCTATACACCATCTATGTAGAGTTAAAAATAAATATTAACTTCACATTTATTTCTTATCGCTTGATCTATAGTGTGGGTTAATTGATGATTAATTAGGGATTTTTAGCGGTCACCGCAACGACCCTTGTGTTCCCGCTTTGTGTGGAATACTAGACTGTTAGAAATTCCTAGTTATCAAATGGCACCGTTGCCGGGGAGCAACAACGAGTAAATCACTTTTGTTTGATTGTGTTGGTTTGTTTACATTATTGCTTGCTATTTCATCTCTCTTGATTTTGATATATATTGTTGAGCTTTTCTGACCATCTCTTTTTGTCTTCTTGCGAGGGACCGCGGAGCGAGGCGGATCGCCTAGGAGATCCGGAGCAACCAAGTGAAGCGGAGCCGGCTTTTCTTAAGCCAAGCCGGCAGGAGAGCAGGAGGAGTGAGAGAGTGATTAGATTAGTTTGCATTTTATTTTGTGAGAGAGTGTTTATTAATTTGTAATAATACACGACTTGGACACTTGAACTTCCGGGCCTAATTTCCGAGTGTTTGTTCACCTGGGGGCTCACCGCGGATTTCGTCACGTTTTTCGACAGTCATTTGCCGGTTTTGTTTTCCTTTTTCATTTCTTTTGTGGATTGAGCCCTTAGATTTTAGGCCTTTGCTTGATCGATTAGATTAGGTCCAAACACACTAATAACCTTTGCATGTTCCTATAGATCGTATTTGGACTTAGTCTAATTAAACAGTTAGTCATTAGCTTTCAATCTGCGCGCCGCGAGCTCATCCCGCCAAGCGCTTCTCCTAAACTCGATGTGTCGAGAGAAGGAGGGGTGAGCCTAGACCATACATTAGGATTGAAGGTTAGTGGTTGACTTGTGGTTCTTCACGTAGCAATTGCCTATCTTAGGATGATTTCTGCATTGCATATCGGCATGTAGTTTAGGTTTATAAATTTCTGCTTTGCATCCCGTATGGAGAGAGCTGGGATTCGCTGTAACTCTTCTCACTTTGCATTCATCATTTAGGCACAAAGGTGAGATTTCCACCTTGGTGTCGACTTGCACGGCTTTTCCGACTCTATTCTCCCTCTGTTTTTGGACAAAGTAGGATCAAGAAAATACAAAAATCGTTAGGCACTTGTGTGAATTTACTCAAAAGAAGCGATAACACCAAAAAAAATTAAAAAAGGGACTGCTAAGAAAACTTTGACCTAAATAAAATTGGTAATTGGACTCATTGATTGGGGAGAGTCACACCCTCACTTGTATTTAGGTTGCATGGGAAGGTCTCCTTCCAAGTGAGCAGAGTGCTTCGTAAGGATTAGAGCCCAAATCCCAGCTTGTGGCTGCCTTGTGTATCGCCTGGATTTCCGAAGTATTGGCGCTACTATTGTACGTAGGCGAGTAGGGCTTGGTCGCCATTGGTGACTCACTATTGTGTGAGCACCGACCTTGTCCGAAGTACCGAGCATAGGCCATGCCTTCACGGGTGTGTCTGTCTTACCGTCTACGTCCGAGTAGGATCTCGCACGCTCACGGGTGATTCCGTTGCAAGCGAGGTCCGAAGTATCGGTTTCGCCTATCGGCTTCCTCCCTCTTATTCTTTGGCTGAGTAGGGATCCAGGAAGGGTTACAAGGACCTTAAAAAGCGCAAGCTACAGGTTACACAGGAGGAGGACAAGTACGGGAACACTTTTCCGGCAGTACTCTCTCTCCTTTAGGCATAGCGCTCTAAGGACTCGTGATAAGATAAATTCCTGAATTCAAGCTAAAATTGACAAGATAAAAGCCGAACCTTCACGGCTTCATGTGTTGAGTTGGTGAACTCACCCTGATTTGTGTTTGATTGCTAGTTAAATTTAGGTCAAGATCAAAAACACAGCATAATTGTGCGGTATTTTGTTCCTTTCTTCCTTCTTCTTCTGCATTCACCTTGCTCTACCTAATAATCAAGATAATGGGACGGAGGTCTCTTAGGCCGACTCTATCGGCACCGCTATCCAACACTCCTCCTCATTTATCTAGGACGACCTCGGAGAGTCCGCTCTCTGAGCCTGAGTTCACTTCCACCCTGTTCCCCCTCGACCACCCTTCTCATTCCCCTTCCATCAGTCCAAGAGTCTCAAAATTTAGTGCATCGCAGGGCTCGGAACATTTGACGGCACCTGAGATGGGTTCTTTTACTTTTTCAGAGAACCCAGACATGGCTGACAGAGGAGAGCACCCAGATGACCATGATCACCCTCCTTTCTTATTTGATCAAGCGTACATCAACAATTCCTTGCTAGCATCCCTGGAGACAATGCAGAGATAGATCCGAGACCAGGGAACCTTCATGGGTGATCTCATGAGAGAAATAGCACAGATGATAGAAAACCGACCTGGGGGCGGTGGCGGTGGTGGAGGAGGAGATGGACCTGATGCAGGAGGAGGTGATCCCAACGCTGAGAGACCACCACAGACTATCATGAGGGAATTGCACAATCCCGCAGCTTCCCTCACTCATCGGTGGATCCGACTCCCGCCTATCCATGGAGATTTCGAGCTTCGGTCCCACACAATTCAGCTTCTACCCAAATTCCATGGGTTGCCGACCGCAGAGCCACACCTCCACCTCCAAGAGTTCGAAATGATCTGCAGTACCATCCATGATAGGCTGATGACCGAGGACACTATCAAGATGATCGCCTTCCCGTTCTCCTTGGTTGACAGAGCTGCGTACTGGCTCAAACACTTGGGGCGATTCATCGATACTTGGGCAGATCTCCGGACCGCGTATCTGAATAAGTACTACCCTCTCGGGCAGACTAATGCAACTAGAGCGATGATCGGCAACTTCGTCATGATCCCTAATGAACAGTTTCATGAAGCTTGGGATCGATTCCGAGAGCTCATTGACCGGTGTCCACATCACGATATCTCCAAGCCCAATCTAGTTCAGAGTTTTTTTTGTGGGCTGACACCGGAGCTGCAGGGGCTAGTGAACGCCTCTTGCGGTGGTTCCTATTTTCCAAGGGTGAGGACGACGTTTGGGCCATCTACGAAGGCATGGTAGAGAACTCAACCGTCATGGCCCAAGACCGTGTTTACACACAGCAGAAGCCCCTGCAAGGAGCGAGATCATTCTAGAGGATCGCCCGCATCGATGCCTGTCCTAACACTTCGTCGGCAGCCGCAGCCCAAGCCGAATCAGCCGCAGTCGACATGGGAATCATCAGTGAGAAACTGGACTGTCTCAAGATCCTCGAGAAGAAACAGATGCAAGGCATGGCCCAGATGGACCAAATTGCCAAGACAATGAGTGATCTGAAGACGCGGATTCTTTGTGTCCAGGAGGCACAGACTTCGTCCCAGCAGCCTTCCAGATCACGTGCTCATCCGAGCAGTAGCAACTCATCACAACCCTCTACCTCGTACCGCCAGGTCAACCATATCCAGGCAGAGCCGGTCCCGTTGCTACAGTACTACCCAGCGCAGCCGCCATCTCAAGATACTCAGATGGTGGTATATCAACTGGAGCAGCCACTGGCAGTTCTTCCTCCACCCTCCTTCGAGCAGGAACCATTGATGGAAGTCAATGGGATTTGGTACGACCGGTACCCTCAGCCCGGGATTCGTCGCGATCACCCCGGATTCCGTTGGGGCAACGGTGGCTCCTCATCTCAGCAGCAGAATCCAGCTCAAGGACAACATAGCAGCCAGCAACCACAGCAGCAACAACAGCCCCAATATGCCTAGCAGCAACAATACCAGCAAGGTCCTCGTCCCGCTTATCAGGGATAGCAGTGGAGGTAGCGTCAATAGCCTCATCGGTCTTATCCCCATCCTCCCTAGTACCAGCAGCACCAGCAACAGTCTCATTTCCCGCAAGGGAACCCATCCGGTTCTCAGGCCCCAGCTTTTGAGAACCCAGCTTTAGACGATCTTGCCCGCTTGCTTTCCGAACAGCGAGCATCCTTCAGGCAAGAAATGGATGAATTCCGGCAGGAGATGAGGGAAATCATCAAGGGCAAGGCCGCCATACCCGCTCAGATTGAACCTAACCCGAACAATCTGAAAAGGAAGTCTGAGAAGGTAGAGTTCACATAGGATACCTCTCCAAGTGACTATTTGAGTGACATATCTCTTTCTTTGTATGATGCTGATTTTATGACTACTAAGAGCGGTAGGATGCCAGCCGGCGGTGCCTCTTCTAAGCGACAACCACAAGCTGAACCAGGAGCGCCAGAGGAGCAGAGTAGTGGTGCTGATGCCGCTGATGATATTGAAGACGGTGGCGCTGAGGCCACCAATGATGGAGATCCAGACGATGGTACTGAGGCCGTCGTGATACCAGATGCAGACGGTGGTGCTGATGCCACCATTTTGGATGTCGAGCCAGAGCGCGATGCTGATGCCGCGAAGACAGGTGCCGGTGGTGGTACTGAGGCCACCACATCTACTTTTGTTGAGCTTCCCTCTGTGATGTTACCACCTTTTGTATCTATGGACTGTGGTAACAAGAAAAACAAAAATATGAATAAAGGAAAGGTTTCTGCTCGAATTGCGGATCCATATGTGTTGAATGATGATGATTGTATGGATTCTATTCCTTCACAGGCACAGGGACCTATTCCTAGTCCTCCATCTGAGGAGGCCCCTACCATCCCCTTCCCTGAGGCACTCCGTCGGGCGAAGGGGAATAAAAGAGAAAATCCTAAAAAAGATCAGCAGGTAGAGTTTAGCAATCAGATGATAGACAGATTCCATATTCAGCTGACTCTACAAGAAGCACTTGAGCACATCCCCCTCTTCAAAAAGAACTTGAAAGAGAAGATTACAGTCCCCAGGAAGAGGACGAACCACAGAGATCAGATCCATGTGCTCACTCATTCCACTTGCTGCACTATTCAGAACAAACTGCCAGCCAAACGACCAGATGCAGGAGCTCCCTATGTCAGATGTGAGATTAAAGAGCAGCAGTTTGATTGTACTCTGTTAGACAGCGTCTCTTCAATTAACCTTCTTTCGGCAGCCTTACTCGACCGATTCGAGTTTGGTCCTTGATGAATCTCGGATTCACCACTCTAAGTCTCATTAATTAAGCTCAAGTCCCTCAAAATCAACTGCATTTCTGCATTTATTTCGCATAATTAGCATTCAGGCATGATTTCATAAGAATTGCATTTTAGCATTAATTTCTGCATAAAATAAGAAGCCAAAAATCCAAGCCAAAAATGACCTGTAAATAGCCTAACTTCCCCTAATTTTAACTCCTTCATGCTAACACCGCATAACCCAAAACCACCTCCACTGTGTACACATCACTAACAAGAATAAATAAAAAAATACAAAAAATAATTAATCCAGGTAAGTGGACCAAAAACCCAAACCTTAGTTTTAGGATTTTCGGACTAAAAACCCCATATCTTCTCCATCCAGTGTCCGATTTGATCCTACTCACTTCTGAACTAATACACATTCAATTACCTTCAAAACAAGACCAAGTTCAAGTGAATCGGAGCTCGTATGTGAAAGTTGGGTTTTGGGCCTCTTTTGTACATTGTATATTTTCGCGGCTTTTCTGACCTATATTTTATGTACATATTTTCTTTATTAATAAATCCAAAAAAAATTAAAATTAAGTATCTTTTATTCATCTTTGATTTTTCCATATTTTTCTGGATTTTATCGTGTTTAAAAAATGACAAAAAAATTAGAAAACTCAAAAATCAAGGTATTCTATGTACATAGGATACCCCCAAAATTCACTTTTTACATTTGACCGAATTTGGCTTTGATGTCTTCATGAAAGTTGTAGATCTCGTCGAGACGAGCATTTTTCGTGAAGGAACTTTTTCGATCCGAGGTCATTTGCTATTTTTTATCGATTTTACAGAGGATTCATTCACGGATTTTTCTGGAGCTGACACGTGGCAGCCCCAGAGGCCGCCATGTGTCAGCTATTTTTCGCATTTTTTAAATCTCGTTTTATAAAAAAAATAATTTAAAAAATAAAAAAATAAAATAACCCGCGCACGTGCGTTGCACGTGCCTCCAGGCACGTGCTCCGCACGTGCCGTGCCTTCTCCCCAGGCCCCCGCCACGTGGCCCATACCTGGCCGTTCGATCTCGGCCGATCGAACGGCCTGGGACTCATCTTCCACCTCCCAACGGACTCCCCGTAACCTCCGTCCCCGATTTCTGTTATCCTCCTCCCGCATCTCTGTTATCCTCCACAACCGCCGCACTCGCCGTTGACCCAAACCCCCTCCGCGTCGCACGCAGCTACCTCCTTTATCCGCCGATCCTCGTCGAGAACCCTTTCTCCGGTGGTGACAGCCCGTGAACAACCCCCTCCTCGCCGGCGTGATCCGAAGCCTCCCCGTGCTTCGTCGCAGCAAGCCTCCATCGTCGCTGCTCCACTCCGGCGACCGACCGTCGAGCCTTATTTCCAGGTACTCTCTCTCTCCCTCTTTCTCTCTCTCTCTCTCTATCTCTCTCCGCCTTCTCCTTCGCCGGGCATGCCTCGTCGCAACTCTACCATCCTCCGCCTTCTTCAACCTCGCCACCACTGCTCCACTTCACCTCCATCCATCGACCTCGGCTCCGGCCAACCCCCTGCGTCCACGAACAGCATCGACAACCTTCTCCAGCTTCACCGCCTCCAGCTTCACCGCCGGGTCCCCTTCGCCAGCCACTCAGTCATCGACCATCGCCGACGTTCCTCGTTCACCTCCATCGACAACCGCCAGCTACTCCGTCTTCATCGACTTCGACGACTCCTCCGCGCCTTCGCTCCGGCCACGACTCAACGCCTTCGACTCCGCCAGCACCATTGACGGCCCACGGCCGTGTGTCAGCCACGCAAGGCGACGCCTCCTCCGACCTCGCCTCCGCAGCGGGCCCACTCCGCCTTCGCTGGTCATCGCCACCAGCCCTCCGCCGGGACTTCATCGCCACCAGCCGTCGGGCCCAAAGCCCGAGGCCCCAGCACGCGCGAGGCGCGTGCGTGGGGAATGTCTGACGTACGTTACCCAGGTCACGTGCCTGGCACGTGACCGTGGGTTAATTGCAGAGGACCCCCCAGTATTTCCACATTCGCATCTAAGTCCAGCCAGTCCAAGGTCACGTGCAGCGCACGCGACCATTGGAAAAATTGCAGTTCACCCCTTGAACTACTGGTAATTACAAGGGACCGTCCATTGCATTTTTTTATTTATTTAGCTCTTTTATTTATTGCAGAAAGACCCCTGTGTTCTCCCTTATTTTTAGTATATTCAGTACATTATTTTATTAATCCAAAAATTGCATAATGTTCCTCACATGACTCTCTACATTTTGACACATCTTGGATATTTTTATGGTCAGTGGTTAATTATTAATTAAATATTTTGTGGAAAATTATGTATTTTGCCCAATCTGTGCTCTGGATTTTATCATTTATTAATCATTGCTCTAAAAATCCCCGAAAAATCACATATCGTAGAGATTACTTTGATTAACATTGTGCCCAAAAATCATTGCATTTGCATGCATGCTTTGCTCTGTAAAAATCATTTTGCATATTTCACTATTTTATTTTTAATAGGTATTAAATCCCACATTTTTGGGGTCTAGTATTTTTCTAAGATCCATTACCTAGTGATAGATCTTAGATAATTTTAGTTCTCGAAAATATGTAGGTTTAATATTTATTAAAATTAAATATTGAAAATTAATTTGTTTCCATTTAAAAATTCATAAAAAATTCATATTGCTTCTAAAAATTCCAAAAAAATTACAGTGCACTCATTTCATCGTCATTTACATTGTGGCCAAGTTTCGTATTTTTCGGACGTCGTTTGATTGAAATTTACATTTTAGTCCCTAAAATAGGCCGAACTTGCATTTTGCATCTCATATTGCATTGAAAAATTCCAAAAAAAGACCGCCTTGAAAACCGAACTCAAAATTGGATAGACACAACTCTAGGTTGTTCCTTTGCCTCCTTGTGATCGACCTTGGGACTTGCCCAAGTAAAATAAACATAAAACCACTTGAATAAAATTGATTAAACATTTGTGGTTATTTCTTGACTGTTTCCGATCGCCGCCTACAACGAACGACTTTAATTATTTGAACGCATGAACATTAAAAACACATCCTTAACGCGGATTTTACGGACTCGTCAGATGGCGCCGTTGCCGGGGAGGCAAACGGCTTAGTGTTTTGTTTTGAAATTTTTTTTGTTCGGTTTTCCGAATTCGGGTAGTCTGACCCCCGAATCTTTCACTGTAAATCCCATTTTATTTCTTGTATTTATTTTTCAGCATTTATTTCATTTATTTTATTTTTGATTATTTTCTGAGTCACTCTCTTACATTCTCTCTCTTATTTTTCTTACGAGGTACCCGGCGCACGTGGAGCGGTTTTTCAAGGAACCGACGCATCTTCACCGACACCCGAAGAAACCGCAATTAAATTAAGATCGAGTCGAGTCGTGAGAGAGAGTAGAGTCTAGGTTTTTAATTTCTGCACTTTTAATTTCTGCTCATTTATAGCGGTGTCCGTTTGGACTCTCGCGTGTGTAAAAAGACCTTGAACTTTATTTGTGGTGTGTCGTGGCCTGTTTCACTCTCCGGAGAGGGTGGGACCCGACTTGAGTGGCGATTAGGATAGACCTGCACATACGGCTCTTAGAGCATTTTTATATTTTTTTATTTTGATTGTGCTCGTAGGATCTTAAGCCACACTGCACTTTAACTGAGACGCACATTAGATCGTTCAACTTAGCCAAATTTAATTCAATTCTTCCCGCTAATAGAACTTTCTGCTTAGGTGCGGTTTTCATCGGCTTGCACGCATTTAGTATAAATTTTTCAATTCTGTATTGCATCCCACATGGAGATTGCGAGGAGGCACTGTAAGTCTTCTAACTGAGCATTCATCATAGTTTTCCGCGTGCATCGACTTTTCTCGAATTCCTCTCTCTTGTTTTATCACATAAATCTAAAGGAAATTGGGACTGAACAGTAGACGTGTATTTGTGTTCATCTAAATTCTTCAGTGATCGTCTCAATAAAATTGGGACTGCTAAATAAAGCCGATCTTAAAAATCCATAAAATCAAGAATTTCTGAGGGAGAGCAACCCCGACATTGTTTGATTTTATCTTGCAGCGAGGGGAGAGACGCACACTAGGATAGAGCCCAGCTCCAAACCTAACAGCTCGTTTAAACGGCTTGCAAGATTGAATTTATCACCAACTAAAATTGAAAAGATAATAGCCGAACTCTTACGGCTTCATTGTGTGAGTTGGTGAATCCGGGGTCTGAATTGTGTTTTGCATTGGTGTGCGTGAACCAATTTCAAGATCAATAGCCGCACATTCGATAAAAATTCTCTTGACTATCCCGTGCAATCATCTCTTCCCTCTCTTGATTTGAACCTCATAATGGAACTCTTGTCCAAAAACTCTCACAGATCCAACTCCCCATTCCTCTCAAAAATGACCGAACACCCATCAGAGCTATACTATGAAAATGAATTTGTTTCGGTTAGGCCCAAATCAACTCAATCCCCTTCTTTCAATAAACCCTCCAACATTTGCGGGAGGCTTTCACCCGCAGATAAATTCGGCCTCCTCATTAAATTTCTATTCGAACCATCCAACCGTAAATGACCACCTACCATCTTGGACTGAATCGTCTTATTCTCAGTTTCTCGCCAATGAAACTTTTCAAGATCAAAATCCCTTCAAATCTCATGACTGGCAGAGAAACCAAACTCAGATGGATAGACATGCACTGAATAATCATCGACATTGGATTGACCATGAGAGACCCCTCGTCAGACATGATATTCATATAGAGGACTGGACTGACCGCTTAGAAACACATAAACCCTGTATGTTGACTCCACAATATCAAGGTCTGACCAATCAACGACACATGTCTGAACCATATGAGCAGCCTCCTTCCATTATTTTTGAGGAGAAATTTTCAGAAAATAATGATCATATTTCGGATATTCCAAGAAGCTCTCCTCTCAGCACAAAGGGAAAAATGGAAGATGAAATTATCAAACATACACCTACTGCTCCCATAATTAATTATGAACCGAATCTTGAGGAGGATATTTCGAGGATAAATAAGAGATTCATCTCAATAGAGGAGAGATTTCAAAAATTTACCGATCGATTCATCGCATTCTATGGTGGCTCGGACAGTAAAATGAATGAGGAAATAATTGGATTTGAGATTGAAAATTCTGAGGATATTCAGGGAGCTAGGGATGATTCTGAAAATGACTATGTCATAGACCCTCACCTTGAACTCCAGAGCCCCTCTTCGTCTGAAGAACACCCCACACCCCCACACCACCCAGAAAATACCAAAAAAATGGAAACATTTGAAAATCACAAAAAAATTGAAAATTCAGAAAATTTCATAAAAATTAAAACTGAATATGAGCTGCGAAATTTGGATCCAACTATACGGGAAGCACTGGAAAAACGCTTGATGTTTGAACTTCCCTTTATACAGGCCATTGAACATTTCCCCGACCTTAAAAAATTTATAACAGATAAATTAATGAACAAAAGTCGGGTAGGATACGAACAAAGACCGAAAGACATATCTTGTCAATGGCCTCCTCCTTGGTGTTGAGGAGAAAAACCAAGAGCCGCATAGTGAAGCGGTTTCCCAGATTTGACTGTGAAATCAAAGATACAATTTTCACCCATGCTCGGATTGATGACGATTCACCAATTAATATCCTCCCGACCTCTGTATTCCATGAACTCAAACTCGGTCCGATTCGGAAGATACGAGAGATTGTACAATTAGCGGATCGATCGATAAAGCGGCCGAGAGGAATTATTTCTGTCATCATGAAATTCCAAGGTGCTCCGCTCAAGGTAGAATTCACGATCATTGATATTGAGCATCAAGGAGAATTCACCCAGTCTCCAATCATTCTCGGAAAGCCATTCTTGGTATTGGCCAAGGCGAGTATCGATTGTGAGACTCGGGAAATCAATTTCACAGCATTGGAAGCACTTAGATCTGACCCTATCTTTGAGGAACCACGATCTTCTGAGGCAGCCCACGAAGTCCCCGACAACCGTAACCATGAAGCGGTAGAAGAGCCCTACCCTGCAACCACACCTGAGATAGCGGTTGTTGATGAGACTATTGGTTTAGAAAATCTCCCCCCTGCGCCATTCCCAGCCGCTCTCACCAGGGAGAATCATGTATCTGAATCATATGATCCGGAGACTTATGCATGGGCACACCCTAGGTCAACCTACTCTGACTACATAGAATACATCAACTCGACACAGGAATGCGCCAACATCAAATCAATTGAGAAAGAACATGCAGAGACTCTCCCCAATATTCATATCCCTGAGGATCTCAAAATAGACAAATCTTTCTACTACGATCCTGAGACATATGCATGGTCACACCCGGGAGCAACATTCTCTGAATATCTTGACCAAATCATCCCAAATCGAGAATGCTCAAACATTCAGGAGACTAAGAACAAGCACGCAGACCGAGCACCAACCAAGGAGAATTTCAATGGCTATTCATCTGGATACTCAAGTGAACCGACACCTTCACGACGAAATAAAAAGAGAGTTACCTTTGACCTTTCAAAAGAGGAATCAGTTGATGATCCCTCATCAGGTCCGGAAAAGATGGTCTACATGAGTGAAGTCTGTTCGGCAGCCCTAAAGCCATATCTTCGCAAGGATCCAAAATTTAATTCTCGTTGGACAACTCCCGTTCCTAACTACTACTCATCCAAAGCTGATGCTCCTGCATTCTTCAAGTACACTGGAATTCTTTCGTATGAGCTGACTGAGACCGGTGCTTCCGAGTATTCATCTGAGGACAAACTGATTGATCCAAAGAAGGAACGAACTCTGAGGAAACAACTGAAGAAACAAAAAACACCAGAATACTTGGAGTATGTCCACTTTCAATTACTACTCCTCTGAAGATAACTCTGATGATGGATATCTTTCTTCTGACTCAAACACTTCATCTATTATCCATCATGATTTTGCCGAGGATGACACTGATCATAGTTGAGAATCATATGCCTCATCTCCGACTCATCACTACGATATCCCACCACAGGCTCACAAAAAGATCAGCCGAAAACCGCCTTAATCATCGGCTACCCACCCTCCCTCCCGACCACATCGATCTCCTTGTACAACTTCTTCCTCTACTTAGGCCAAGGCCTAAGTATAGGGGGGGACCGATGCCATCTGTATATATCATTCCTCTCCTAACTCTCGATCGCTCCATTTCCACCATTCTTCCATACTTAGGCTGATCAGAGCCTAAGTATAGGGGGAACCAACATCCACCTGTATATACTCTCTTCATTCACATATCACGACCGCTTCATTTTTATTTTCATTTTTTCACTCCCTTACGCTTAGCCCGAGCTATGTCTTCCGCTTCTTGTGCTCTGAGGACACAACACTCGCTAAGTATAGGGGGGTCTGTATATATACTTTGTATATATTTTACCCATATCTCGTACTTTTGCGTAAGTCTGTATGTATTTACGGGGTGGGTACTAACATAAAAAAAACACAAAAAAAAGAAGAAGAGTTTTTCTACTAACACTAACCATGCCCAAAAGTTTTGAAAAAAAAGAGAAAGAAAGAAAAGAAGTCTTCTTATTCCATTTTCTGCATAAAAAAATGTCCCTTGCATAAAAAAAATCATCAACACAAAAAAAAATTTGTGTCTGCATTGCACACACCTGCACTTCACCCAACATCACATGCGTTTGCATATGTGAAAAGTCATTGGGTTCTGAACCAAGTTATGAGTAGAAACCGAGAGTGGTCTGGACTTGACCTTAATCCACCTAATTTTCAGAGGAACTTCACCGAGAAATAGGATTTTAAGAGCTTCAGGTCTTTTTGACTTAATTCCTTAAGTTCCACATGACAATGTACAGCGTTAGACTCTTAGTGTCTAACCTGGTCTCTTCATTCTGGGTACAACTCTGGAATAGGGAATTAATTCGCACTCTCGCACTATGCACTTAGCTCAACCCAGACAGGATATTGGAAGACTGTGTGAGTCTCTTTTCTGGTAGCGTGGAAATCTAAAGACCGGAGTACGGGTTGAAATAAAGCTTCGGAAAAGGGATGGACGGCTGGGCACAATTTTTTCTAAGACCCCAAAAAATGTACGGAACAAAAAGATTCTATATCCGTAGGGGCACAACAAGATCCAAGCAGAACCACCAAAAATTCCAAATACATAGAAGCATTCTACCAAATAAAAATCCGACCAAAAAGGTCCAAGCTTCAAAAACCTGCAGATCTTGGTGGAGACTCGGCTACACTGGCCATCTTCACAAGGAGAGGTGACTACACTGGCCACCCTCAAGTTCTTTTCTCTTTCTTCTATCTTCTCCCTCATTTGATTGTGAACACAGCACGACAGACCTTAGAAGGAAATACCTGACTCCCCGAGGACGAGTTATTGGAGAGGAGAGGAGCATAGTAGTCCGGCATTCTGAATGGGAAGAGCTAAAAACCTTCACACACATGAGTCGGTTGTTCAATGTTCATAGGGTATACTTTGGGAAGAGGATTGATCTAAGATGACTTTTGAGCCGAAACTGTGTCAATGATGTGTAGAACTTGAGGGCTGTTGATTTTTAAAATCCTAAGTCTCACAAGAAGTTCCGCCACACTATTAATCCAAAGGTCGAGATAGTTTCACTTTCACCTTCAGCACATGGTCTTGGTATGGAACCCAGTCTCATTTCACTTCATGGCATTTCTTTTTGATGCTCAGGGACGAGCATGGTTTAAGTATAGGAGGATGATGAATCTCGGATTCACCACTCTAAGTCTCATTAATTAAGCTCAAGTCCCTCAAAATCAACTGCATTTCTGCATTTATTTCGCATAATTAGCATTCAGGCATGATTTCATAAGAATTGCATTTTAGCATTAATTTCTGCATAAAATAAGAAGCCAAAAATCCAAGCCAAAAATGACCTGTAAATAGCCTAACTTTACCTATTTTTAACTCCTTCATGCTAACACCGCATAACCCAAAACCACCTCCACTGTGTACACATCACTAACAAGAATAAATAAAAAAAATACAAAAAAAAATTAACCCAGGTAAGTGGACCAAAAACCCAAACCCTAGTTTTAGGATTTTCGGACTAAAAACCCCATATCTTCTCCATCCAGTGTCCGATTTGATCCTACTCACTTCTGAACTAATACACATTCAATTACCTTCAAAACAAGACCAAGTTCAAGTGAATCGGAGCTCGTATGTGAAAGTTGGGTTTTGGGCCTCTTTTGTACATTGTATATTTTCGCGGCTTTTCTGACCTATATTTTATGTACATATTTTCTTTATTAATAAAAATCCAAAAAAATTAAAATTAAGTATCTTTTATTCATCTTTGATTTTTCCATATTTTTCTGGATTTTATCGTGTTTAAAAAATGACAAAAAAATTAGAAAACTCAAAAATCAAGGTATTCTATGTACATAGGATACCCCCAAAATTCACTTTTTACATTTGACCGAATTTGGCTTTGATGTATTCATGAAAATTGTAGATCTTGTCGAGACGAGCATTTTTCGTGAAGGAACTTTTTCGATCCGAGGTCATTTGCTATTTTTTATCGATTTTACAAAGGATTCATTCGCGGATTTTTCTGGAGCTGACACGTGGCATCCCCAGAGGCCGCCATGTGTCAGCTATTTTTCACATTTTTTTAATCTCGTTTTATATAAAAAAAATAACTAAAAAAATAAAAAAAATAAAATAACCCGCGCACGTGCGTTGCACGTGCCTCCAAGCACGTGCTCCGCACGTGCCGCGCCTTCTCCCGAGGCCCCCGCCACGTGGCCCATACCTGGCCGTTCGATCTCGACCGATCGAACGGCCTGGGACTCATCTTCTACCTCCCAACGGACTCCCCGTAACCTCCGCCCCCGATTTCTCGGGCGCCGCCGCCCTTAATCCTCCTCCCGCATCTCTATTATCCTCCACAACCGCCGCACTCGCCGTTGACCCAAACCCCCTCCGCGTCGCACGCAGCCACCTCCTTTATCCGCCGATCCTCGTCGAGAACCCTTTCTCCGGTGGTGACAGCCCGTGAGCAACCCCCCCTTGCCGGCGTGATCCAAAGCCTCCCCATGCTTCGTCGCAGCAAGCCTCCATCGCCGCTGCTCCGCTCCGGCGACCGGCCGTCGAGCCTTATTTCCAAGTACTCTCTCTCCCGCTTTCTCTCTCTCTCTATCTCTCTCCGCCTTCTCCTTCGCCGGGCATGCCTCGTCGCAACTCCACCATCCTCCGCCTTCTTCAACCTCGCCACCACTGCTCCACTTCACCTCCATCCATCGACCTCGGCTCCGGCCAACCCCCTGCGTCCACGAACAGCATCGACAACCTTCTCCAGCTTCACCGCCGGGTCCCCTTCGCCAGCCACTCAGTCATCGACCATCGCCGGCGTTCCTCGTTCACCTCCATCGACAACCGCCAGCTACTCCGTCTTCATCGACTTCGACGACTCCTCCGCGCCTTCGCTCCGGCCACGACTCAACGCCTTCGACTCCGCCAGCGCCATCGACAGCCCACGACCGTGTGTCGGCCACGCAAGGCGACGCCTCCGCCGACCTCGCCTCCGCAGCGGGCCCACTCCGCCTTCGCTGGTCATCGCCACCAGCCCTCCGCCGGGACTTCATCGCCACCAGCCGCCGGGCCCAGAGCCCGAGGCCCCAGCACGCACGAGGCACGTGCGTGGGGAACGTCTGACGTACGTTACCCAGGTCACGTTCCTGGCACGTGACCGTGGGTTAATTGCAGAGGACCCCCCAGCATTTTCACATTCGCATCTAAGTCCAGCCAGTCCAAGGTCACGTGCAACGCACGTGACCATTGGAAAAATTGCAGTTCACCCCCTTGTACTACTGGTAATTACAAGGGACCGTCCATTGCATTTTTTTATTTCTTTAGCTTATTTATTTATTGCAGAAAGACCCCTGTGTTCTCCCTTATTTTTAGGTATATTCAGTACATTATTTTATTAATCCAAAAATTGCATAATGTTTCTCACATGACTCTCTACATTTTGACACATCTTGGATATTTTTATGGTCAGTGGTTAATTATTAATTAATTATTTTGTGGAAAATTACGTATTTTACCCAATCTGTGCTCTGGATTTTATCATTTATTAATCATTGTTCTACAAATCCCCGAAAAATCACATATCGTAGAGAATACTTTGATTAACATTGTGCCCAAAAATCATTGCATTTGCATGCATGCTTTGCTCTGTAAAAATCATTTTGCTTATTTCACTATTTTATTTTTAATAGGTATTAAATCCCACATTTTTGAGGTCTAGGATTTTTCTAAGATCCATTACCTAGTGATAGATCTTAGATAATTTTAGTTCTCGAAAATAAATAGGTTTAATATTTATTAAAATTAAATATTGAAAATTAATTTGTTTGCATTTAAAAATTCATAAAAAATTCATATTGCTTCTAAAAATTCCAAAAAAATTATAGTGCACTCATTTCATCGTCATTTACATTGTGGCCAAGTTTCGTATTTTTCGGACGTCGTTTGATTGAAATTTACATTTTAGTCCCTAAAATAGGCCGAACTTGCATTTTGCATCTCATATTGCATTGAAAAATTCCAAAAAAAGTCCACCTTGAAAACCGAACTCAAAATTGGATAGACACAACTCTAGATTGTTCCTTTGCCTTCTTGTGATCGACCTTGGGACTTGCCCAAGTAAAATAAACATAAAACCACTTGAATAAAATTGATTAAACATTTGTGGTTATTTCTTGACTGTTTCCGATCGCCGCCTACAACGAACAACTTTAATTATTTGAACGCACGAACATTAAAAACACATCCTTAACGCGGATTTTACGGACCCGTCAGTCCTCTTCTTAGGAGCAGGACGGTCCTTCAGTTTGCTGATAGGTCGACTAAGAGGCCGAAGGGGTTATTGAAAGACGTGGTCGTTACCATTCAGGACCTGAAATTCCCCGTGGACTTCGTTGTGTTGGACATGGAGATCCCTGAGTCGGTAACCGATGCCCCCATCATACTCGGACGTCCATTCTTGGCCACAACCAAGGCAGTGACCGATCATGATAGTGGGAAGGTGTGTTTTTCGCGTAGAGGGCGAAATCATACAAATAGAGACGATCGAAGAAACAAGAGCAAGAGAACTAGAATGCTCAGAGCAGTTCATCGAAGCCGCATAGATGACAGAGGAAGAGCTAGACATCCACCCGTAGTGTGATTTTGTGATGACATATGATGAATCAAACTGGACAGATCCTGTAGCACCAACCTCGCCTTGCCTACAGATTCACTATATCTAAAGCTTATGGCAGTCGAGAGCCTGGAGAGCATACCCCTGGACGAGGATACACTTGAGGCTGACAGTGTTGGGACGAGTGGTGCTGATGATTTTCAATCTTGTTCATCTTCTTCTGATCCCTCGGATTTAGACATTGATTGGGATTATTTCAATGACTATTTGCCTTGTCTGATTCCTTCTGAGCCAACAGCCATGACAGAGTGCGAGCCAGTGCAGTTTATTGATGATTCAGCAGGCCGTCCTTTGTCAGAGATTCATGTAGAGCGAGAGTTCTCACATGCAGACCTGGTAGCCTTCACACAGACATATCAGAAGCCAGATCTGCCACGTCCCAGTTGTCCAGAACTGAAGCCTTTGCCGCAGTCGCTGAAGTATAGATTCCTTGCGGGTGAGCCTGATATGCACCCAGTCATTATCTCAGCAGGTTTGACTAGAGAGAAAGAATCTCGTCTGATGGAGGTTCTTGAAAGAAACCACAAGGTGATAGGTTGGAGTATAGCTGATCTCCACGGGATTAGTCCGGCTCTGTGCTCCCACCACATTTATCTTTAGGATGACACTAGGCCATCGCGTGAGTTCCAACGACGGTTGAATCCGAATCTTTGAGATGTGGTCATGAAAGAAATATCAAAGTGGTGGAGCGCCGATTTTATCTACCCCATCTCCGACTCCAAGTGGGTTAGTCCATTGCATGTGGTACCCAAGAAGACGGGTATCACTACAGTTGTGAATGAGTCTGGAGAGGAGATCGCTACCCGAGTACCCACTTCTTGGAGGGTCTGTGTGGACTACAGACGATTGAATGAGGCCACCAATAAGGATCATTTCCCGCTGCCCTTCATTGATCAGATTATCGAGCAGCTAGCTGGGAAGAGTCATTACTACTTTCTTGACGGGTACTCCGGATATAATCAAGTGGCCAATGCGCCTGAAGACCAGGAGAAAACAACATTCACCTGTCCGTTTGGGACTTATGCTTTCAGACGGATGCCTTTTGGTCTATGTAACGCTCCAGCGACATTCCAAAGGTGCATGTTGTCCATTTTCTCGGACATGGTGGGTGACTATTTAGAGGTCTTCATGGATGACTTCTCGATCTATGGCGACGGGTTCGATGCTTGTCTTGACTGCCTAGACCGTGTGCTTCAGCGCTACATTAAGGTCAATCTTGTATTATCTTAGGAGAAGAGTCACTTCATGGTAACTCAAGGGACGGTCCTTAGTCATATCGTCTCCAACAGGGGCATGGAGGTCGATCCAGCCAAGGTGGATATCATTAGAAAACTCAATCCACCGTCCAATTTGCGTCAGTTGCGGTCTTTTCTGGGGCATGTCGGTTTCTACCAACGGTTCATTTAGGACTTCAGTCGTATTGCCCGACCCCTTACTGATCTGCTGACAAAAGACACCGAGTTCATTGTCAATGATAAGTGTCTCGCGTCTTTTGAGACTCTCAAAGATATGGTTGTTTTAGCTCCTGTCCTTCAGCCACCTGATTGGTCTCTTCCATTCGAGATCATGACAGATGCTTCAGATTTTGCCGTTGGGGTTGTGCTTGGACAGAGAAGGGATGGTTTACCGTTTGTCATTTACTACGCCAGCCGGACTTTGGATGCCGCTCAGCAGAATTATACTGTGACTGAGAAAGAGATGCTGGCCGTAGTCTTTGCTTTGGATAAGTATCGATCTTATATTCTCAGATCTAGAGTGACAATCTACACAGATCACACCGCCATCCAGTACTTAATGGCCAAGAAGGATGCCAAAGCACGCCTTACCAGATGGATCCTTCTGCTCCAGGAATTTGATATTGAGATTAAGGATAAGCCTGGAGTCAAGAATGTGGTGGCGGATCATCTCTCCAGATTGGAGAATCTTGAGGAATCTGAGCCCAGCGCACCTATCACAGAGACATTTCCAGATGAGGCGATCTTGGCTATCACCTCGCTCCCGTGGTATGCCGACATTGTGAACTATCTTGTTGCCAAGACGGTCCCACAAGGTTGGCCCAGACAGAAACTCGAGACCTTCCTGGCGAAGGCCAAGTTTTACCATTGGGAGGATCCCATCCTTTATCATGAAGGAGGGGACAACATCTGGAGGAGGTGCATTCCTCAAGAAGAGCAGCATAGCGTCCTCACATATCGCCACAAGCTTGAGGCAGGAGGACATCATTCTGGAAAAAGAACAGCACAGAAGGTGCTTCAATCCGGCCTATGGTGGCCTACTCTCTTCAAGGATTCGGATGTGTTCGTGAAGAGATGTACTGACTGTCAGAAGATGGGAACCTGCGGACAGAGAGACATGATTCCCATGCAACCCATTCACTTTTGTGAGGTTTTTGATGCATGGGGGATTGATTTCATGGGCCCATTTCCTAAGAGTCAGGGATTCGAGCACATTTTGCTCGCTGTGGATTATGTCAGCCGATGGGTTGAGGCCATCCCCGCTCGAGCCGCAGATGCTAAAACCGTGTGCAAATTTTTGAGGAAAAATATTATTTCACGGTTCGGGGTACCTAGAGTCTTGATTTCAGATGGGGGGTCTTATTTCATCAATGACAAGGTTAGGACCCTTGCAGACGAGTTCGACAATGACCATCGTGTTGCCACGCCGTATCACCCTCAGACTAATGGTCTTGCTGAAGTATCGAACCGGGAGATAAAAACTATCTTACAGAAGGTTGTCCTCCCAGACCGTAAGGATTGGTCACAACTTTTGGACTCGGTCTTGTGGGCCTATCGGTCTTCCTTCAAGAATCCATTGGGTACATCTCCCTTTCGACTCGTTTATGGCAAGCCGTGCCATTTGCTAGTGGAAATCAAGCACAAATCCTTTTGGGCAGTCACTGAGTTACTGTTAGATCCCTGGAGCATAGGAGAACAGAGAAGAGCAGAGTTGGCAGCCCTGAAAGAACTGAGAGATACAACCTTTTCCAACAGCCTACAGTACAAAGAGAAAGTGAAAACATGGCACGATTCTCATATCAGCCATAAACAGTTTGAGCCAGATCAGAGAGTATGGTTGTTCGATTCCAGGTTGAAATTATTCCCAGGGAAATTACAGAGCAAGTGGAAAGGTCCCTATGTGGTCAGGAAGGTACATGACAATGGAAGTATTGACATATCCGAACCGTCATCTTCCTCTACCTTCCGCGTCAATGGTCAACGCCTGAAGCTATATCTAGATCATGATCCGCCGACCATTGACGTTGCCCCCATTCTTCTGGTATGAGATGTGTTCTTTGACTCGTATCATCTGCGTCTCATACATGGTAATCACTTCCATTTTCCGTTGTACAGATCATCTGTCTATATCATGCTTTCATCTGTTAATCTCTTTTCTTCTTTTCTTCTTTTCCTCTTTTATTTTCTTTATCTATCAAAAAGGTGTCACCCCTTGTTGTCAGTTTTCTGTACTTAGGACATACTTTGTCCTAAGTATAGGGGGGTTGCACCCCGAGTTCTTTCATTTTCATTTCGATCTTCTCCATTGTTTCCTCTTCTTGTCTATACTTAGGGATATTTTACCCTAAGTATAGGGGGAGACAATCTGAGTACGATCTGTTCATTCCCACCCTTGACCCTTCTTGCGTTATGTACAGTCTGCTATACTTAGGATTCTTTGATCCTAAATATAGGGGGGACGGTCAACTTCTTATTGGTTCATTCATTTCTTCTTTAGTCTTGTCTATACTTAGTACGAGTTATGTCTTCTCTTTTCTCTCCGATCTATGAGGACATAGCTCAAGCTAAGTACAGGGGGGTCGTATTTACTATGTATATACTTTAGCCATAACTCGTACTTTCGTATTTTCTTAATAATATGGCTAATAATTTGTTAAAATTCATTAAAATCCCTAATAAAAAGGTGTTTTGTTCCTCAAATTCTTTTTGTATATACTGATTAATAAATCAGGTGAAAATGTTTTTTTGCAAAATGTTTGAAAAATAGTTTGAAAATCTTTGTGAAAAGCTATTGAAAACTATTTTGAAAACGTTTTGTTACATGTTTTCAACCTTTGTAAAAATGTGTGGTTTGTTAAAATTTATTTTCTTTGTGTGAAATAAAATGTTTGAAAAATGATTTACAAATGGTTTGAAAAATGGTTGCAAAAATATTTGAAAAATCTATAGATACTGTTTTGAAAACCTTTGCAAAATGATTTTCAAATGTGTGTACATGTTTGTAAAAATTATTTTGGACTAGAGTTTCTAAAAAAAAGTCTTTGAAAAGCTTGTGTCAAATAAGTTCGAGGAATACATACATCACACCAAAAATCCATTCTATATATACCTATAAAAATTGATCACTTCTTAAAATCCACTTCTTGTATATATAAGAAGCACTCCCGTGTACATATTTTTAACCCAGCTTTTAGCCAAAATATTCTTGTTTTCAAAATTTCCAAAAACATTTTCAAAAGTAAAATCCAAAAACATTTGAAAAATATTTTGAAAAGACAAAAAATTGCATCTGCATATGCATCATCATCATCTTTTCAAAAATCCATAAAAAGTTCAAAACATTGAAAATTGCATCACAAAAATATTTTCTGCATCGCATTGCATAGCATGAGCATTTTTCGGATAGAGTTTGATAGTTGAACAAGTCTAAGTAAAATCCGAAGATTGGAGCTTGATTGGATCTTAAAATTTACCTAATAATAGGAACCTTATAGGAACTGGGTTTGAGGTACTTCAAGTCTAGTTGACTTAATTCTTTGAGGATCATGAGACTTGGTTCAATGGATTCTTGACTGCCTAAGTAGAGTATTTCAGAGAACACACACGACTCTTGTTGATAATGACCTAACTCGGGCACCTGCACCTTTCACAAGGCTCAACTCAGTTGGAGTGGTGAGGGGATTGAATTTGCCGGTATGAGACGCACACAAGTGGAAACATTTGTCCTCCTCTAGGGAGGGAAGTGCACCCCAACCCATCCAGTGATTAGGAAGTCTAAAGACAGGAGGTTGTGGGTTGCGATAAAGCTTCAAAAGAGGGATAGTCTACTGGCTCAAGAGGAAAAACTCCCTATGTAAATTCTGGTGTGAATAGTATTCAAAAAAAACAAAAAAAAGTGTGTTCAGGCATGTACAAAAATAAAAAACCTGCAAAGTATGTACAAATGTTGTAAAATCAATAAGCAAGCTTGAGTTCCAAAGTCAAATATGTAAGCCTGCAGCTGGATGACTTGACTACACTGGTCTTGCATCCCAGGATAGGTAGCTACACTGGCTGCTGTCCATTCTTATTTTCACCCCCTCCTCTTGAGCTGGTTGCCACTTGAACTTAGAAGGGAATACCCCGCTCCTTGAGGATGGAGTTGTTGGATTGGGGAATCATTGGGTTGTCGTACTGGAGAAGTCAATTTCTTTGTCATTCTAGTTGGGGAGAGCCACCATCACTCACACTGTACGAGTCAGACTCATAGTCGTAAGGGTTTGCGTATGAATTGAGATATTTCTGACCTGGCTATTGAGGAGACTTGGGCAGAGTTTTGGGATTGTCAAGGATTGTTGGATTTCAAATCCCGTTCTCAGTAAGGTTTCGCCCGCACTAAAATTCCAAAGGTCCGACTTAAGCTCCAAACTTTGATTTTGTGAAAACAAGTTTAATAATTAAACTAAATCCAAGTTCCTCTTTTTCTTTTCTTTCTTTTTCTTTTAGCACTTATTGCATAAGTGTTTGATAGGGACTAGCAAAGGTAAAGTATAGGGGGATGATGAATCCACATTTTATCATCTTCATTCTATCATTTTGGCCTAAAAACCCTAGCAAATGCGTGTAAATAGCATTAAAACCATCATCTTAGCATTCATGCATGTGCATGTAAATAGTGTATAAAATATTGTAATTAAAGCCAAAATTATAGAATAAATAAAAGAAAAGAAAAAGAATAAAATATTGTAAATATTTTATGACCCAAAACTCCGAGACCTAGGCATCTTGATGAATAGGTCGACAAGGAAGAAAGTAGGGGGAGATAAGGGTCAGATACCTATACTATTCCATTCATTCTTTATTCATTTTGGGACCTATTTTTGGTTCCAATATTTATACATCAAATAAAGAAACTTTGTACATGAAAGTTGTAGATAATTAAATAAAGAAAAATACAAAATTGACTTCACTGAAAAATAATATACAGATAAAAACTTATGGTCTAAATAAAAATCTAGAATCCCAACTACCCAGACCTGTATCTCACATATGAAAACTCCAATTGCATCAAACTCACCTTTAATTTTGTATAGAATAAAATAAGCTATTTAATGGCGGTGGTTTCACATTTGGCGGAGCTACGGTTTGAAAGTTGTGTTTTGGACCCACATTGTACAATTGTATTGATTAAAATATTCAATTTATTCTTTATTCATTATTTTTTATAATTTTATATTTTTATAATTTTGTAAATATTACTTATAATAATTATGTACATTAAAATCATAATAAAAACCTAAATAAAATACAAAATAAAAATACTTGTATAATTGATACATAGGTATTACACCTATACCTATACCTACATAATACAGACGTATAATTTATTAATTATACAAAACACATCCGAAAAATAAAACAAAAATATATTTGTGTGTATAAAAGTATTTTATAATTTTATAAAATACAAAATAAAAATAAATAAAATAAAATCACAAAATAAAAATAAATAAATACAATACATCGGTATATGTACCTATATAGGACTAAAAAGACAACTTGTAAATATATACCTCATATAAATAATTAAAAATCAGAATAAAATACTATATAAAATAATAAATATTTTTATTTAATAACCTAATTAAAATAATATCGTTTATTATTTTTTTATTGATTTTACAAATTAATATTTAGAGGTTTTTCCTGGTTGGTCCACGTGGACCAACCAGGTGGTCTAGACTGTTGGTCAACAGTCAGAGCTTCACCTCTGCATGTGTCAGAATAGAGTTTGACCCCCGCCTTCACCCTTTTTTTCGAGGTTAACCATTTCATCAAAACATGATACACCCTTCACAACTTTTGCAGCCCTTGCATCAAGGATTTACACCCAAGCTTCATCTTGGGTTGCGGATCATCGCAACACCCGCTGCCACCTCGTTTTCCTCGCCTGTCGACCACTCCATTCAAAAACCCCAGCCATGTTCCTTTGACTTTTGAACCGCATTGGGTGAATCTCAGACTTCTGGGAGCGGAATAGTCGCGACTCCGGTGATAGGATAGATGCCCCGTACCCTCGTTGAGGTGCGACGAGTCCAGCCGCGCGTGTTCCAGCCGCCTCCGGTGCCCGCCACCGTCGAGGTTCTACCTCGTCCTTCTTGGGAGGTCTATTTTCTTCACTCTTTTTATTTATTTTTCTTGCGTTTTTAGCCTCGCAGTAGCTGTAGGATCTTCCCCCCATTTTCGCTTCATCTCCTACCCATCGCACCACCTGATCGTCACTTTGTCGGAGTTAGCTCCGGCTGACCATCACCTCTTGTTGTCTCCGCACCCTTTTGCCATCTGGAGGTGCACGGTAACTTGCCCGCGCTCCTCTCCATCATTTTTGCAGGTACAAGAACCGTAGAAGTGCCGCGGGCTCATTTTGTCTTCTTGCCGGAGGTGTCTGGGGCCACCAAGCTCAGCCACCTCCTGGAGAGAGCTCCGAGCATCCCCGGAGTGTTTTGGAGTCATCGGCGTGTAGAGAGTACCCTCAGCAGTCGTCGGAGCCCAGCTGCAGCGAGGAAGGAGGCCGGACCACTGCTTGATCGTCGATTGAAGTCCATCTTCGGCCGTATTCTTCCCTGTTCTTGCAGGGGGGTCCACGGCCGTAGGATCTGGCTTTTATCCCAGAAGCTCCAGCCACCGTCCATCCCCTTCAAGATCTTCTAATCGTAGCCATCCAAGACGAAAGGGCATCGGCGCTCCTCGTCTCGACACGTGGCAAGTGACGTAACGTCAACCATCCGATCTTCCATCAGCATCTAATCTACACCGTCGAAGCGAAGGGGTATTGTCAACCCAGTGCTGACACGTGGTGTTAAGTGAAGACTATCTGCCGTTGGATGCATCCCTGTTGTAGGTAATTTTGCTTCATACCTGCCAAATTTTGTATTTACATAGCAATGCATAAACTTTCATAGGCAGTTCACTATATTTTGGATATTTTGCGTTATCTTACCCGAACTTTTATTGTATTGCCATCCAGCCCCTGCCAGGTCACGTGCGTCACGCACGTGACTTGGCATTTTTGTAAGAAAAACCCCTAGACATTTTTTTATTTATATCTGGTCTATGAATATGTTTTTTGCATTATATATTTTGTGAAGATTTTACAGTCAAGCCCTCGCGTTTTTGTGATCTGCATCCATATCCCCTGCCAGGGGCACGTGATCTAACACGTGTTTCCTGGTGTTTTTGCGAATACACCCCTACAGATCTGAGATTTTATAATTAGTCCATCAAATTGCATTTACAGTTATTATTTTTGTGTGGAAATTGCGCGCAGGCCCTCGGAGTTTTATCTATTAACAAATAGGTCCATGTCAGCCTTGATATTTTTGCTTGCTTGATCCATTTAATTAAGGCATCATTTTAATTCAAAAAATTCTACAAAAATCATGTTAAGCTCCTGTATGCTTGTACTTTAACGCCATATTTTTGCATTTGCATTTTAGCATTTATTAAAAATCAAAAATATGCATTTTCACTACTGTCTAGCTTAGAAAATACCAAAAAATATTAAAATACCTCGAAAAATTCCAAAAAATCATCTACTGTGTTTTTCAACCTATTTTAGTGTCAGTCCAAAAATCACTAAAAAAATTCAAAACCAAAATCTTAAAAATTAGAAAAAACCCAAAAACTTCTAAAAATTCTAACAAATTCTAGAAAACTCCAAAAATTGCAAACTAAGGTTCTGTAGATTCCTTATTTTCTTATCTTTAATTTAAAACTAATTCGGGAAAATTTTGAGATATCTGATATTTTTCCTTCCCATTTTAGTCTCGGCCAGATTGTTCATTCACTGTTTTTTTTATTTCAATTTTTAAAAATACCAAAAACATCTTGAAAATACCCAAAAATCACAAAAATAGTAAAAAATCATAAAAAGACCAAAAAGATTTTATTTCTGAATTTTTGAGCATTTTTGCATATTTTTATAAATATTCTATCCTCTCTTTTATTATATTGTTTATAAATTCCAATATTGAAAAAAATATAAAATATAAAATGAAAATATAAAAAAATCAGAAAAAAATAAAAAAATATAAAATAAAAAAATAAAAAAAACTTTAAAATTAAAAAACCCACAAAAATCTTTGCTTTGCATAGTGTAGACAACATTTCACATTCACACACACACATTTGTAGATCTACCCTGTTTTGCTCCCTGTGTTCGAACTCTCTGCTTACTTGCTCTATACACCAACTATGTAGAGTTAAAAATAAATTTTAACTTCACATTTATTTCTTATCGCTTGATCTATAGTGTGGGTTAATTGTTGATTAATTAGGGATTTTTAGCGGTCACCGCAGCGACCCTTGTGTTCCCGCTTTGTGTGGAATACTAGTCTGTTAGAAATTCCTAGTTATCACTTGCACTCGCAGGCACGATGATGATTTGTGGTACTTGCCTCGAACTTGAGATTTGTTCTCTGCCAAGTTGTTTACGTCAAAGAGACCTAGAATGATCTTTACCTCCAGGTTACATCTCAGAAATCAAGCTCTTCTACTAGAGAACAAATCAAGAAGAAGAAGACACATACTCTCACAATTGATTGAGCCAACGGAGAGAAGTAGAGCGGCTATGTGGTGGACAGGCATAGGGATGTGGTGGGAGGTATATGGACTGCCAAGAGGAGAAAAGGAATAGAACCTTTCTATTCTATTTTTTCATCTTGAATGTCAGACTAAAGAGCACTTTGACTTGAATCTGAATTCAATTATTTTTTAGAAGAGAACCTTAACGCTTCTTTTATAGGGCCATGAACAACAAAGATGTTGTCCTACTCCATCTATGGACATCCATGATGGAGAGAGAGAGAGTCTTCTCTCTCTCTCCACTTTATCTCTTCTTAAAATCAAATTTCAATTCAATTAGAAATAAAGCCCTCTTTTATTTTGAATTTCAATTAAAAAGATGAGATAAAAAAGATAAAATTATTTTCTCTCTCCATTTATCTCATATGGATGACCATATAGAGAAGAAAAGTTAAGCTTTTCTTTTTCATTTATTCCATTTAATAATTCAAGTAGTATATGGAATTCATCTTACATAATTATGAATTTATCTCTCAAGATAACTATAATTGATTATTTATGGGATAATTATAACATCATCCTACCAACTAATGAATCTAATTCATTAGTCCATAATAAAATATAAATCCAATTTATATTTATTTATTGGAGAGCGTGAATCTAATTCACATCAACATTAATTAATTAAGTAAATTATATCACATAACAAAAAATAATATGAAATATATTCATATTAATATTAATTATTATGGATCCATATCCATATTATTAATTAGAATAATGTGAATCATATTCGCATATTCTTGTATTAATTTATCAATGATAATTATTATTATCACCTTGATATTAAATATCTCAATTAACGACTCCTAATCTAATTAGGATTCGTATGCAACAGTTGCAGATACTTGAAAATAAAGTCAGTGAGAGTACATAGACCATGTATAGGGACTTGATAATTAGATTTAAATCTAATATCAAGTTTTAAACCAATTTGTGAAATTCTAGTTGGATAATTTATGAACCTTTTTCTCTATTTGACTTCGAACCCTTTTTATCAATTTTCAACTCTTTGAATTTAGAAATTAATTCTATGAATTCAGATTAATCCAATTAACTCCCCTTCATTTAGTCTCGAAGCAGAATCACTGACATCGACCCCAATTCCATGACCCATTAGAATGGAAGTTCATGGTAGATAATCTATTATGATATCATCAACTTAGATAATTCTCAATACTCAAGTATCCTACATACTCAACGACTTTGATAACACCCGAAGTTAAAATCCATGTTCGAATGTCTCCTTCAATGGTTTATCAGTAGATTTCCCAGTCGATCGTTGGGACACACTATCAATCATATGCTTTTCAAAAGTATATATATTAATATTCTTAAATTATTCTCTTATTTCATGAACAAGACAACCATGTATGGAATTCGTTATGACCCCCATGTCTCATGAGTAAGTGCCATCTCCCAATTCAGAAAGTATGACATATATGATTCCTTTGAGATCATACATCTCATATATCCTTATATGCATATTAGATCATCAGTATTTAGACCTTGTCAGGTCATCAACCTAATGATCTGTCAAATGTGTATAATCTGAGATATAGATGTATATATTGTTAGTTTTTTATTTATCTTTAAGTTGATTTTAAAGATGACATACATATGTTGCAATTGTTCATTTATGTATTTCGTTACAGGATTGTAGGACATTTCATCAAAAGAAGACTTATGAAGTAAACTTCAGTTGCCAAATTGCAAAGCTTAAGGTTCTTGTAGTTAATCAAAAAGTTGTATTGTTGCATTTTACATTGTATTTGAGAAAGTTGTAAGCTCAGCTATACGTTCAAAACTTTCCAAATCAAGACAAACAAGAACTCATCATTTGATCAACCAACTTATTGCATTGATCGATCAACTAACATGTGTTCACTGATTGACCAACCTTTTATCGACCAAGCTTTATCATAAGTTGAGCATTTCTTGAATACATGCCCCCAATGTTCATTAGTCGATCGACCAACCAGTTTGACTAATCGATCAACTTGATCTGATCGATGAACCATGTTTATCTGATCAATCGGTGTTACAAAATCTATTTGATTTCTTGCTCACTTTATTTCCAATGTTCATATTTTTTGTGTAACGAAACTCGATCATCTGAGAAATATGCAGAAGCGAGAACTCAACGGATATCTCGAGATCGTTACTCATAACATCAATTGATTATAAAATAGCAGTAAAGAATGGATAAAAAAATTCCTTTCCATTCTATTAATAAGGGCATGAGTCCGAGAGTTCCTTATTTAGAATAAAAGAAACAAATAAACTAGATGAAATCATCTCTATGATCTCTCTATTCCAGTGGGCATAATGATGTCCTTTCAAAACAAACCAGTAGTAGTTCCATACCGATCCTTTCTAGAAGATGGTGAATTCACCCTTGAGCAAAAATGACTTAATCCGCACGTTCTCCTGAAAAGAGTATCATCACATGTTATGGCCTAACGCTCAGTATGTGTCGAGTTGGGGTCAAGCCGGCTAGCGTAGAAATCAAGTCACAAAAGCCATTATCATATGAATCATAAATCAACTTATGTAATGCATATCACATAACATACTTGCACATATACTCGTAGGTTTTATCATATTTGCATGTATGCTCATAACATTAACATAAATTGCACGTGTGCACTTAACATTAACAAAACTTACACATATGTTCATAATAGTAACATAATTGCATATATGCACATAATATTAACATATATTGCGCATATGCCATGACATTTTTCATGTTTAGAGTGATCTTGATTGTTAGTTCTTAGGTAGCTTTGATGGCTTTCATGGCTTACCGCTGGCAAAAGAGGTTCATAAACAATACATAACATGACAGCGTAGCTACAACTATAGAGGACTTATCTTTTGCCTCACGCCCCTGGAAGGCGTTGGCCCTTTAGGCCTTTACAACCCCTTAGTTCGAGTCGGTGCCTATTGTCAACTTCTTATGACTTGATAGCTTCAATAATTATAATAAATTATTTTTTTTATCAATAGAAGAAAATTAAACATATATATATTACATATAGTTGTTTAGTTCTTGATATTGTTAAATCACATGTCAATACTTTCAAACCCATCATCTTAATTTAAACTTTTATGTCAAGATATCCTTAGTGTCCAAAATTTATGTTGCATTTCAATAATGCTTAAATTAATTTTGACGGGGATAATGAACGAAGACAAATAGTTTAGCTTTAACAAAAAAATAAATCATCAGATTAGTGGGGACCAACGTAATCAAGAATGAAAACTAATCCGATTATTACTTTGTGGATTCACGACATAGTATCAATCAAGTTGCACATGATAAAAAATAAGACTGTTAATGTGATTGAATTACTATAGGATGTTTCTGTTAAGACCCATAGAGTGATTAATAATGGTAATGACTGTATGGTTATTATCAAGGTCGTCAATCATGTAATCGACACCATAGCACCATGAGGGAAAAATAATTTTCGATGGGATTCTAGAAAACAATGCAACAACTTATGGATGCATGATTCCCGTACATGAAATTAGATGCTAATAATTAATTAAATCATGGGTCATTTGATGATCTAAATTAATGCTGCGTGAGTACTTGAAACAGAAACTTAGAGAAAACAGTGTCCAGTTTTCAAATATCTTGCATAGTGTCCGCGATATCAAGTATATACGTATGCATATGGTTATTAATCCTTGAATCGTATTCCTAAAGGTTCGACATATACATCTATAAATTATAGTTCTAAACCAAGGATCAACACAAAATGCTATTTAACAAGCCTATATGTTCGACACATACCTCGTTGACCCAAGAAATTCGTCGACCAAGATTCCACCAATCCGGATCGTTGTCGGCCACATCATTGCTCCTCCAATTTCGTCGGATCAAAACTCCAACCTTCACAAAGAGGGTTGTCGATGTTGAATTCGAAAAAGGCACGATGAAAGAATATCATCGACGGCTTCTCTCTCTCTCTCTCTTTAAACTCTCTCTCCCAAAGGCAATGTGTGGGGAAGTCATTGGAGTCCCATGGTATTTATAGGCATAATTCAATGAGATAAATAATAATAATAATAAATTGTACTTAATTAAGAGATAAAGAAATAACCAACTTGGGTTGTTAGCTATTTTATCTCTTTTTATCTTATCTTGTATTATCTTAAGGGTGATGTGAGGGTGGTTATGTGATTTAGTTTTTATTTTAATTATTTTATTATCCTTATAAAAAAACTCATCTGTTACAATCTACCCTCCTTAAAGAAATTTCTTTCTCGAAATTTATATTGTAAAAAGTCACTTACCAAAGAGATGTGGGTAGTGTTGACGCATTTCGTCCTCCAATTCCCAAGTCGCTTCTTCCCTCCGATGATGCTGCCAGCGTACTTTAACCATCGAAACTAGGTAGCGTGGCAACTGGTGTTCCCTACGATCAACGATACGCACTGGTCTTTCTTATACGTCAGGTTCGACTGAATATTCGGAACTTCGTGCTCGATCACATGTGATGGATCGGGATGTTACTTCCTCAACATTGATAGATGAAAAACATCATGTAGCTTGGAATAATGAGGTGGAAGAGCAACCTGATAAGTTACTTCCCCAACTTTCCTTATTATCTCAAAAGGTCCCACATATCTAGGACTCAAACTTCCCTTTTTGACAAATCACACTACTCCCTTGGTAGGAGAAATCTTTAAGAACACGTGATCACCTATTTCAAAATTCAAATCTCATCTTCAACTATCAGTATAAGACTTTTGTTTGCTTTGAGCGGCTAAAAGTCTCTTTCGGATCACCTCTACACCCTTTGTGCAAGCCTAGACTAACTCAGATCTCAATATGTATTTTTCACCTATGTCGTTCCAGCATAATGGTGATCTACAAGGTCAACCATATAAAGCTTCATATGGAGCCATCTTAATGCTTGCATGATAGCTATTATTATATGCAAATTCGACCAAAGGTAAATGTTGATCCCAATTTCCAGCAAAGTCAAGGGTACAAGCTCTCAACATGTCTTCTAATGTATGTATTGTTCTTTCGGACTGCCCATCTGTCTGAGGATGAAATGATGTACCGAACTTCAAGCTTGTATCCAAAGCATCATGCACACTTTTCCATAATCGGGAGGTCAATCTCGCATCCCTGTCTGACACAATCGATACCGGAACATCGTGCAATTTCACTATCTCATTCACATATAATTCAACAAGGCTCTCTCTATAGACTGATCCAAATGAATGGGTAAGAAATGTGTCGACTTAGTCAATCGATCAACAATCACCCAAATTGTATCAAAGCGATTATTTGTCTTTGGAAATGCGGTGACAAAATCCATAGTGATACTCTCCCATTTCCATTCAGGGATCTCTAGCCATTGCAAAGGACCTGCAGGCTTCTGGTGCTCAATCTTTACTTGTTGACAAATAAGACATATACCGACACAAATTTTGCAATGTCCTTCTTCATCTTTGGCCACCAAAAATTCCGTTGTAAGTCTTTGTACATCTTTGTTGTACCGGGGTGAATGGTATACATAGATCTGTGAGCCTCTTCAAGAATCTCTTGTCTTAATTCACCATTATCCGGAACCCACAATCTATTACGGAACTCAATGCTCCATCCAACCCAATTGAGAAATCAGATCCTTCTTTCTGAGAAGCGATTGTTAGTTTTTGAAGTTCATTATCATTCTTCTGTGCCAATATAAACTTTTTACCAATGACGAGTGGATCTTCATTCCTGCCATAATAACTCTGGTCTTCCTTTCAATAAATGGGTTCCATTCTTCCAAGTCTTTCATTAACTACCATTGCAATGTCATACTTGCGAGCTTCCCTTCATATTTCCCACTAAGAGCATCGACGACTGCATTCGCCTTTCCTGGATGGTAGTCAATGGAAATATCATAGTCTGATAGAAACTCCAACCATCGTCTTTGTCTCATATTCAGTTCCTTCTAGGAAAATATATACTTGAGACTTTTGTGATCAGTAAATACCTCAAATTTCTCTCTGTATTGATAATGACGTCAAATTTTTAGCGCAAAAACTATTGCTGCAAGCTCTAGATCATGCGTCGAGTAGTTTCTTTTAGCTTCCTTCAACTGTCGAGAGGTGTATGCCACAACTTTTCCATGCTGCATCAGGACACATCCCAAACCAGAGCCTAACGCATCATTGTAGACCACAAATCCACCACTACCCGATGGTAGTGTGAGTATAGGAGCATACATCAATCTTTGCTTTAACTCTTAAAAGCTTTTTTCTGACCATTCAAACTTTAAATCCTTCCTCAACAATTGAGTCAATGGTAGGGAGATCTTGGAAAAATTCTGAATGAATCTTCTGTAATACCCTGCCAATCCCAGAAAACTACGGATTTCTGAGACATTCTTAGGTTTACTCCAATTTATAACCGCATCTACCTTTACGAGATCTATAGAAATACCCTTCTTAGACATCACATGTCCAAGGAATGCAACTTCCTGAAGCCAAAAGTCACACTTGGATAATTTGGCATAAAGCTGATGTTGTCGCAAAGTCTCAAGAACTAATCTGAGATGCACACGATGTTGTTCCATATCAGGTGAATAAACCAAGATATCATCAATAAATACGATCACAAACTTGTCCAGGTATTCTCGGAATACCCTATTCATCAACCGCATAAATGAAGCATGCTCATTCGTTAGGCCGAAAGGCATCGCTAGGAATTCATACGTATCTTGTCCTGAATGCTGTCTTTGACATGTCTTCATCCCTAATCCTGAGTTGATGGTAACTTGACCGAAGATTAATCTTGGAGAAGATCACTGCTTGCTGCAATTGGTCAAATAGATCATTGATGAATCCACATTTCATCATCTTTATTCTATCATTTTGGCACTAAAAACCCTAGCAAATGCCTGTAAATATCATTAATATCATCATCTTAGCATTCATGCATGTGCATCTAAATAGTGTATAAAATATTGTAATTAAAGCCAAAATTATAGAATAAATAAAGAAAAGAAAAAGAATAAAATATTGTTAATATTTTATGACCTGAAACCCCGAGACCTAGGCATCTTGATGAATAGGTCGACAAGGAATAAAGTAGGGGGAGATAAGGTCAGAAATACAGATAAAATGCCTATATTTTCTATTCATTCTTTATTCATTTTGGGACTTATTTTTGGTTCCACTTTTTATACATCAAATTAAGAAACTTTGTACAAGAAAGTTGTAGATAATTTTATAAAGAAAAATACAAAATTGATTTCACAGAAAAATAATGTACAGATAAAAAGTTATGGTCAGAATAAAAATACAGAATCCCAACTTCCCAAACCCGTATCTCATAAATGAAAACTCCAAATGCAGCATACTCACCTTTAACTGTATATAGAATAAAATAAGCTATTTAATGGCGGTGGTTTCACATTTGGCAGAGCTACGGTTTAAAAGTTGAGTTTTGGACCCACCTTGTATACTTGTACTGAATAAAATATTCAATTTATTCTTTATTCATTATTTTTGTATTTTTATAGTTTTATAATTATGTAAATATTACTTATAATAACTATGTGCATTAAAATTAGAATAAAAATGCAAAGAAAAATAAAAATAAAAATAAACATATATAGGTTATACATAGATACTATACCTGTACTTATACCTGTATAACACACTCTTATATTTTATTAAATATGCAAAACATATCAGGAAAATAAAATAAAAATATATTTGTATATATAAAAGTATTTTATAATTTTACAAAATAAGAAATAAAAATAATAATATTAAAATACACAAAAGAAAAATAAAATACTGAAATACATAGGTAATATACCTATATAGAGCTAAAAAGTGAACTTGTAAAAATATAACTCATAAAAATAAGTAAAAATCATAATAAAATACTACATAAAATAACGAATATTTCTTATTTTATAATCACAAATTAATAATGCCATTTACTATTTTTAAATTAATCAATAAAACATTTTTATAGGGTTTTTCCTTGTTGGTCCACGTGGACCAACCAGGAGGTCAGAACTGTTGACCAAGGTCAACAGTCTGACCTACCCCCTGTAGCTCTGCGCGCCTCGTTTTCTCCCCGCTTTTGCGGATTTTTCGAGGCGAAGACTTTCATCCTTTCGCGAAATATCCTTCTGCAAAATCGTTCCCCTACTATCCATCTTGCTCGCCCAAGGTTCTTCTTGGGCTGAGGGACACTGCATCGTGCTAGAGTCCTCGTTCTTTCCACCATGTCCGTCAAACCCTTAAAAACCCAAGTCTGACTCCTTTTCAAATTCGAACAGCGAATTACCACCGATCCCTCCTCCTTGGTCGAGCCAAAGGTGCCCGGAGGTGACAGCTCTGAGCTCCAGGCTTCAAGGCGACGGGAGAGCACCTGATCGTCGCGCGTTCCGCACCTCCAACGAAGCACGGCCGTCGAGGTATCTACCCTCTGGCCCCAGGCCATCGAGGCCGTTATTTGTCTCTTTTTATCCCCATCGTGTTCATCATAGGTCTAGGATAATTCCGCCCCTCGTTCCGCGTTGAATCAACCATTTTATCACCTCATCGATCACCTCGCCGGAGCGCAACTCCGGCGAGTTCCCATTCTCCCTTTATTCCACTTCGAGAGCCACCTGAGGTCGAGGCATTTTTCCCTCGACCTCTGTAACATTTTTGTGCAGGTACTGGAGTATATCGACGCGTCTGGAGCCATTTTGACCCCTCACCGGAGGAAGCTGGACGCCTGCAGCTCCGCCACCTCTGCACGAGAGCACCGGTGCACGCTGGTGATTTTTGCCGCTTCCAGACGATAGCCGACACCTGTCGGAGCCTCCTCGACCATTTTGCGAGCCCAAACGATGCCGGAGTTGGACGGAGGAGCTCGAGGAACTTCGCCCAGCCGGAGCTCCTCCGTGTTCTTCCACCTGCCTCCCCTGCCGTTGGATCTTGGAGCCCCTCCAGATTGCACCTCAGCCGTCGGATCTTCGAGCGTCTCGACCGTCAGATCAGCCTAGATCCGTCTAATCATGGACGTCCATCGCCGAACCGTCATCGCCTTCCGAGAGGCCGCCACGTGGATAAGTGACACGTTCCCTGCCGCTGGATCACGCCTAGCTGCCAGCCGTTGGATTCGCGCCATGCGTTGCAAGCGCCTGCACCACCGTCGGATCGTCCCAGCGAGGGTATTTTGCATCCACACCCTCACGCCTTTTGCATTTATATTTTAGTCCAGAAACTTTTATTTGTAGTTTAAAAATTTTGTAAAAATTGCAAAAAGACCCTCCTCTTTATTTTATTTGCATTTAGGTCCCCTGCCGCGTCACCTCACGTGACCTGTTCACGTGAGGTGTGGGTATTTTGCAAGGGTACCCTCGGGTTTTGGGATATTTCAGTTTAATCCAAAAATTTTGTCGTGTAGTGTAAAAAGTTTGGGATTTTTGCGTATAAAGCCCATATCTTTTTGGATATTGCTCTTAGGTCCCTGCCAGGCGCGTGTATAGCACGTGCTTGGCTTGGACATTTTGCATTAAGGCCCTGCCGGGTTTTGTAATTTGTTTTTAGTCCAGTAAATGCAATTTTTAGTGTAAAAATTTGTGGAAATTTTGCAAGTAGCCCCTGGATGTTTTGGAAATTGCATGTATGCCCCTACCAGGCCTGATTAATGATTGGATGCTTGTTCTAATTATTTAACTTATCATTTTAAGTTCAAAAATTCCACAAAAATAGGCTTAAGCTCCTGGTAACTCATACTTCCACGCCATCATTTTAGTTTCTGATTTTATTTTATTTTTATATTTATTAAAAATCTAAAACATGCTTTTTATTCACTGTCTAGCTTAGAAAATACCAAAAAAATATTAAAATACCTCGAAAAATTCTAAAAAAATTCCCTAGTGTCTATTTTACCATATTTTAGTGTAAGTCCAAAAATCACTAAAAATCTCAAAAGAAAAAACACTAAAAATTCAAAAACACTCAAAAACTTCAAAAAAATATATAAAATCCTAGAAAACTCCAAAAATCACAAACTCAGTCCCTATTTGTCTTATATTTCATTATTTTTATTTGAAAAATAGTTTGCAAAAATTTTGTGGCTGTTATCTATTTTTAATTTCCATTTTACTCACAGCCAACACATATTTCACTGTTTGCCCTTATTTCAGCATTTAAAAACACCAAAAACACCTTGCTAAATCCCCAAAAATCACAAAAATAGTAAAAAATCCTAAAAATACCAAAAACATTTTATTTCTGAACTTTTGGTTATTTTTGCACATTTTTATAAATACTTTATCTAGTCTTTATTACTTTGTCTTTATATTCCAATATTGAAAAAGAAATTAAAAAAATATAAAATATAAAATTATAAAAATTAGAAAATTAAAAATCAAAATACAAAATTAAAAATCAAATTAAAAAAATTAAAAAAATTAAAAACCTACAAAAATTCCTTTGATTGCTTGCTTAGTGTAGACACCACACACTTCACATTCACTTGTGCACATTTATTTAAATTACCCTGTTTGCTCCCTGTGTTCGAACTCTCTGCATACTTGTCCCTATACATCATTTGTGCAGAGTTAAAAATAAATTTTAACTCCACATTTATTTCTAATTATTGATCTTTAGTGTGGGTTAATTGTTGACTTTAGTCCAGAGTTAGTGTGGTCAACACATCGTCTGAGTTCACGCTTTGTGTTGAACTTACGACCACCTATTTTTGGCTAAATCAATCATCAATGCGGGGTAGAGGGTACTTATTTTTTATGGCGACCTTATTCAAAGCTCGATAATTAATGCAGAGCCTAAGGGATCTATCCTTCTTTTTCACGAATAAGACAGGAGCGCCCCAAGGGGAAACACTCGGTCTCAAGAACCCTTTATCTAATTGCTCTTGCAATTGCTTTTTCAACTCATCCAATTCAGCAGGAACCATTCTGTAAGGTGCTTTAGAGATGAGTGTAGTACCCAGTAGTACATCAATAGTGAAGTCAATCTCTCTTATAGGCAGAAGACTCGGAAGGTCATCTGGAAAAATGCTCGGAAAATATCGCACGACATCCAAATCCTCAAGTTGCACCATAGAGGGTTTTGTACTTATTGTACTAGCCAAATAAGCTGTGCACCCGGTAGCTATCAGTTGGTGTACTGGTAGAGCTGAGATAATCATCTGACTCCTCTTTTTGTCTTCGCAAATGACCAATTCTGTCATATGTGGTTCATTAAAAACCACCTTCTTTTGTCTACAATATATGGCTGCATAGTGCTTCCAAAGCCAGTCCATACCCAAAATGGCATCAAAGTTATTCATATGAAGCAATATCAAGTTGGCTGATAGATTGTGTCCTTCTACTATGATAGGTACATCGACCAAGTAGGTGCCCAAAGTGGAGTGTTCACCCATCAGTGAAGTCACACTAAGTGTATATGGAAGTTCAAAAGCCTCAAAATTCAACTTGTTGGAGAAGCGATGAGAGATAAAAGAATGCGATGCACCATAATCAAATGAAACGTAGCTCAAATGATCAGCAATAGAAAAGTACCTTCCACTGTAGCGTGTCCATCTTCCTCCTTTTCAGCAGAGAGCGAACATCTTTCCTTTTACATGCTTCTTTGATCTCCTGAGTTTTGCTTCTTCTTCTTGGGAAAATCTTTAATAAAGTGACCTTTCTGTCCGCAAGACAAGCAAGCTCCTCTAAGCTTATAACACTCTCCAGTGTGCCTTCTATCATAATGAGGGCATAGAGAATATACCAGCTTATCTTTTGTGGCATTCTTGATTCGGGACTTCTTTCCATTATCCTTATCAAACTTACCCTTCTTATTGTCGGTAGAATAGGGACGTTTTCCACCACCTTGTTGTTGGATCCTTTTATATGTTGAGTCAATCTCCACAGCCGTTGAATCTACATCTGAAAAAGTCTGAGGACCTCTGGTGAGCACCTTTATGCCCAACCCTGAATTCAAGCCTTCAACAAATTTCCTAGCACGTTGTCTTTCATTTTCGCATATCCCTTTTCCGTACTTTTCTAGCTCTTGAAATTTGAAAGCATACTATTCAACTGATAAACTCCCTTGTCGAAGCTCAATAAATTCCAGTCTTTTTGCATCTTGAACATGCTAAGGAATGTAACATTCGGTGAAACGTTCCTTAAAGTCCTTCCATTCGATGGTGGTTTTATCAGCAAAGTGTATGCTTTTACAAGAAGTCCGCCATTCTTTCGCATTGTCGCGTAGACGATAAGTGCCAAATATCACCTTCTTCTCCTCGGGACAATCAGTTGCCTCAAAAGCAAGTTCCATTTCCCTCAACCAATGCTCAGCATTATCTGGCTCATGTTCTCCTTTAAAGATAGGAGGGTCATGCTGTATGAAAGTCTTCAGGGTCAATCCACCAGAACCATGTCCTTGGTGCTTTTGATGTTGAGTCATCATAGTCATCAATTCCAGCATTTGTCGCTGCATGTTCATAGCTATGTTGTGGGTTGACGAAGAGTTACGAACTCCGTTTGCCTCATTCCCGCGAGGAGGGGCCATCTGTAATGACCAAATGTGAAATTTACGATCAAAAGCCCATATTTCCTAAAACTAGTGGATCTAAGTTTGATTTGGTCAGATATCTTATGCCTAGAGGAACTCCTACTCTGATACCACTTGTAACGAAACCCGATCATCCGAGAAATATGCGGAAGCGAGAACTCAACGTATATCTTGGGATCATTACTCATAGCATTAATCGATTATAAAAGAGTAGTAAAGAATGGACAAAAAAACTTCCTTTCCATTCTGTTAATAAGGACATGAGTCCGAGAGTTCCTCAATTAGAATAAACGAAACAAATAAACTCGATGAAATCATCTCCATGATCTTCTTACTCCATTGGGCATAAAGACGTCCTTTCAAAACAAGCCAACAATAGTTACATACCGATCCTTTCTAGAAGATGGTGAATTCACCCTTGAGCAAAAATGACTTAATCCTCACATTCTCGTTAAAAGAGTAACATCACATCTTATGAGCCTAACACTCAGTTTGTGCCGAGTTGGGTTCTATGAGCCTAACAATCAGTATGTGCCAAGTTGGGGTCAAGTCGACTAGTGTAGAAATCAAGTCACAAAATTCATCATCATATGAATCATAAATCAACTAATTTAATGCATATCACATAACATACTTGCACATATATCTGTAAGTTGTATCATATTTTCATGTATGCCCATAACATTAACATAAATTGCACACACACACACACACTTAACATTAACAACACTTACACATATGCCCATAATAGTAACATAATTGCATATATGCACATAATATTAACATATATTGCACATATGCCCATGATATTTTTCATGTTTAGAGTGATCTTGATTGTTAGTCCTTAGACGGCTTTGATGGCTTACCACCGGCACAAGCGATTCATAAACAATACATAACATGACAGTGTAGCTACAACTATAGATGACTTATCTTTTCCCAGAAGGCGTTGGCCTTTTAGATCTTTACGACCCCTTAGTTCGAGTCGGTGCCAACAACTTATTGTCAACTTCTTATGACTTGATAGCTTCAATAATCATAATAAATTGTTTTTTATCAATAGAAGAAAATGGAACACACACACATATATTTATTACATATACTTGTTTAGTTCTTGATATCGTTAAATCTTATGGCAATGTTTTCAAACCCATCATCTTAATATAAACTGTTATGTCAAGATATCCTTAATGTACAAAACTTATGTTGTATTTCAATAATACTTAAATTAACTTCGATGGGGATAATGGACGGAGACAAATAGTTTATCTTTAACAAAAAATAAATCATCAGATTAGTGGGGACCAACGTAATCAAGACAAGAGAACTAATCTGATTATTACTTTGTGGATTCAAAACATAGTACCGATCAAGTTGCACATGATAAAGAAATAAGATTGTTAATGTGGTTGAATTACTATAGGGTGTTTTTGTTAAGACCCATGGAGTGATTAATAATGTTAATGACTGTAAGGTTATCATCAAGGTCGTCAATCATGTAATCAGAATTATAGCACCATGAGGGAAAAATAATTTCCGATGGGATTATAGAAAACAATGCAACAACTTAGGGAAGCATGATTCCCCGTACATGAAATTAGATGCTAATAATTAATTAAATCATAGGTCATTTGATGATCTAAATTAATGTTGCGTGAGTAGTTGAAACAGAAACTTAGAAAAAACACTGTCCAGTTTTCAAATATCTTGCATAATGTCTGCGATATCAAGTATATACGTATGCATATGGTTATTAGTCCTTGATACGTATTCTTAAAGGTTCGACACATACATCTATAAATTATAGTTCTAAATCAAGGATCAACACAAAATGTCATTTAACGATCCTATGTGTTCGACACATACCTCGTCGACATAAGAAATCTGTCGACCAAGATTCCACCAATCTGGACCGTTGTCGGCCACGTCATTGCTCCTCCAATTTCTTTGTATCAAAACTCCAATGTTGATGAAGAGGGTTATCGATGTTGAATTCGGAAAAGGCACGACGAAAGAATGTCATCACCGGCTTCTCTCTCTCTCTAAACTCTCTCTCCCAAAGGCAATGTGTGGGGAAGTCAATGGAGTCCCATGGTATTTATAGGAGCAATTCAATGAGATAAATAATAATAATAATAAATTGGACTTAATTAGGAGATAGAGAAATAATCAACTTGGGTTGTTGCCTATTTTATCTCTTTTTATCTTATCTTGTATTATCTTAAGAGTGATGTGAGGGTGGTTATGTGATTTAGTTTTTATTTTAATTATTTTTCTATCCTCATAAAAAAACTCATCCATTACATTTTGTACGCCTTTATAAGGGACCACATACCCACATTGAAACATACACCAAATCACTCTTACTCTCTACAGTAAAGAAAAGAATCCTCTTTGAGTGATATTATATTGCTACTTACTTTCTCTCTCTCTCTCTCTCTTATTCTTTGAGTTCTTCGAAGTTTTGAGAAGAATAACTTTGGAAGATAGATCTGCCAAGGAAGCTATCAAGAAGCAGTGTTTAATTGCCTCTAGGTTTTTGAGTTTCTCTGATAGCAGTCCGACTACGTTTGACAGGCTACAACTTTTGGTGGTATTATTCTTTGATATATTTTTTATTCACATGTGCTATCTAGGATGTAATTTATTAAGCTTATATTGTGTATATATATATGCAATTATTCATGTTATTGCTCGTTCAAGATATCACTAAACTTATAATTAAGAATTAGTTATGATATTATTGAAGGAAAATATTGTAAAATATCTGAGATATTATTTGGATATTTCTCTCTTTAACCATTCTCTACAGGAACTTTTGGTGTTAATTCCTAAAGTTTTCATGTATCTCTTAGATTTGTGGAGTATTTTCTTTCCAAGGAAGTATAAGGATAGTTGGCATTTGTCCACCTTTAACGTTGACTTTGGTGTCTGATCTAAAGTTATAAAACATGAATCTTTAAAATAGTTGTGATATCTTTGCACATATCTGGAGCTCATTGTTCTCTCCAAGAAGTGGATAAATGGAAAACTGGGGAGGAAAAGAGAATTAAGAAGGAAGAAGAAGTAGGAGTCGGGAAAGAGGTGGGGTCGAATGGGAGTTGGAGACGTAGTGGAAAAGGTAGAATAATGGAAGTTACGGGGAAAAATAAAAATAAAATAAATAAAAGAAGTCTACCTAAATAAAAGGAAAAAGTAAAAGAAAAATAGAAAAAATATCAACATGAATAATGTACATCCAAACGGGACTACATTTTTTCACGTAGACCTCAAATGCAAAATACAAAAAAGTATGTACATTAAAATACTTTTGAAATGTATTTTAAATAATTAAAATACAAATTTTATTTATTTATTTATTTTTTTGATTTTTTAGTAAAATATATTTCTAAAATAAAAATAAATACTAGAAATAAAATAAAATAGAAATAGATTTTTCTAAATTTTAATAATTAAGAAAAAGCGAAAGAAAATGGAGGAAAGAACAATATTTACACTATATACAAAGTTACTTTGCATTATTTTCAATGGTCAAATTATTTATTTGGATTTTTGTAATTATGTAATTTATTATAATATAAAATAAAGAAATTAATAGAAGAGAAAAAATCAAATAGGTTAAATTTGTAAATAAAATCTCAATTTCAAGTTAGTACATGTATATAGTATACGACTAGGTCTCAAAACTCATGTTTCGCTTATGAACTCCAATTCTTTTGAATTTAGTCTTATTTGTAGATAATTCAATGAACATTAATTCAAAAATGAGCAGATGTTCACATGAGACTTTATGTGAGAGATATTTTCACGACTTTTGTCTCAAAAATATGGTTTGGTTTTATTTGTGAATTATACAAGGTAGTATTTTTCTGATATTTTCTTTATTAAGGTTACTATTATGTACATAAAAATCTGACTTCTTAATTATGCTGTTATGAATGCTAAAATATGGATTTTATTTACACATGCATGAATGTTGATAATGTAATATACATCGTTAAATGCAATTAGTCTCTTTGGAACTTAGTCTATTTTCATCTTTTAAAGTTGTGAATCACATGATCATCAATCTCATATACTTAAACATTGCTCGTCCCTAAGCAATTAAAATGAATACATAAATGAAATGAGATTGGGTTCCAAATCAAGGTCATGAATAAAAGGTGAAAATGAAGCTCGACTCAACCTTTAGATTACTAATATGGTGGAACTCCTTCTGAATATTTGGATTTTAAAAACAACAATGTCTAAGTTGTACAAATCATTGATAGAGGGACTCAGCAGAGGATCCTAATGCCTGATCTTGGAGGGTCTGTGGTGTCCGACAAGTCGGGTCCGACAATCGTTGTGTCGGTCTCTCTCACAATACTCGGTTCGTATCTCAATCAATCAAATCAACAATCAACCCACAATAATGATAAATCAATGAAATTGTGCGGGGTGAAATTTATTATACCATACAAATAAATGTGTATAGTCAAGCAAGTGCAGGGGTCGGACCACTAAGAGCAAATACATTGATAGGCTATTTATTGTCTATAAATAAACAACAAATATTTTTTTTGTATTTTCTATTTTTCATTTTTATGGTTTTTTAATTATATTTAATTTTTAAGGATATTTAATTATATATTTTTATCTTTGTTTTATATCTTATAATTTTTGTTTTCTTTTATATTTTTCTTATTTTTAATTTCCTTTTTTTAATATATAATAAGTATATATAACTATATATAATACTGTGTACAATATAAGTACTATATGCAATAGATATATAATAAATATTTAAAAAATCATAAACTATATAGGTACAGTCCTTTTTATTTTTTAAAAAGGATTTAAAATATATTTATAGTAATAATATTAAAATTAATTAGTATATAAGTGTATATATATGTATATATAATTTATATAGGCTTTTATATTTATAAATATGGCTAATAATATAAAAAATATAAAACAAAATGCTTTGTAATTTTTTATATTTTCTCTGTTTTTTATTTTTTGGTAATTTTGGCTAATTTTTAGCTATTTTAAATCCTAAAATACTCCATAATAGTGAGTTAAAAAATAGGCGGAATTGTTTTGAGATTTAAAAATAGATAATAAGTTCGAAACTTCTCAAAACTATTTTCAATAAATATTATATGTTATAAATAAAAATATACAGATGAAAACTATTTTTTTGGATTTTATAGAAGTTTTGCAATATTTTATATGGTTATAAGGGTTTTCAATTTTTTTATGTTTTTATTTTGTATTTTTTGTGATTTTTGGTATATATCTATATTATATAGTAATATATACTATCCTTTTTTCAGATTTTTAAGAAGTGATTTTCTATTTTTTGTATTTTTATATCTAAATAGAGAATAGATAACTCCTAATTTAATTTTAATAAATGAAAAATGCAAGTAAAATGCTAATTAAAAATCACACCATGAACAAGCAACTCTTGAAACATTTATTAGAATTTTCCCAAATTTTTACATGCAGAAGAGCTATTTAATCAAAAATAAAAGATAAAATTAATTTACAAAGCCTAGCTTGAGCATTTTTGCAATAAAAGTGAAGTGCGAGGGTTTACATGCAAAATACCCAAGAGTTTTCAACTAAATCACAAATTTTATATATTAAAGCATATAAAGAAACCCAAATGGGATCCCCTACAATTTGCCAACTTATGTGGGGGACCATGTGAGCTAACCTAACATTGGACTTAAGTGTTATTTACAATAATGCAGGGCCTAGATACAATTTTTACACAAAATATTGAACATATTTAAGTATTTATAGGACTAATATAAAATTACAAAAATGCAGAGGGCTAATTAGTAATTTAAAGTGTGTGCGATAAGAGGGTTCTTGTTCTTCCACGTGTCTGATCGAACGGAGGAGAGCGTGTACCGCTTCATTGAGAATGAATGATCCAGATTAGATCTGGGTCAAGGGCTTGATCGGACGACGATGATGCAACCTGGATGAACAACTGAAGAAGTCGCCTTCAACGAGCTTTGAGCGACGATATCTCCTCGTCCTAGACTTCTCCTTTGTAGCTGAGGGGCTCCTCAGCTTCCTGGGAACCTTACGCATCTGTAGGTACCTTCATATATGTCGGGGGCCCATTGGAGGGGCTCTGGATCTTCAGCCACCTGGAGCTCCTATTTAAGCTTCAAGGTGGAGCTTCGGGTGGTCTTCTTGATCATGTACCTGCACCAAAAGTCAGAGGACAATGAGAGGGTCGTGGCTGATGTTGATCGAGATTTTGCTGAGGTCGTGTTAATTCACAAGGCAAATCAACAGTCATTGAGTTGATCTCATATGAAACCTCGATCAATCAACAATTAACCCACGACGATGATCAAACAATGAAAAGCAAGTGCGGAGTTAAAATTTATTATAACTCTACAACAAAGATGTGTATAGGTGCAAGTATGTGTAGAGTGTCGAACACAAGGAAGAAGCAGGTAGATCATGGCAAAATGCACAAAAAGTAATTATGACGTATTTGTCTATATATGTGCTATTTTTTGTGGGCTTTTAATTTTTAATTATTTTATTTTATTTTTAATTTTATATTTTTATATTTTGATTTTTAATTTTTTGATTTTCTATTTTCTTATTATATTTTATATATTTTTTGTATGTTCTTTTTCTTTTAAATTATAAAACAAGATATATATACAATATAGGTAAGAGAGAGATATGTATATATAAAATACATAAAAATAAGAAAAATATAGTAAATAAAATCTTTTTGGGTTTTCTATACTTTTTTACTATTTTGTGATTTTTAAGATATTTTGCTAATTTTTAGAGATTTTTAAAATAAAAAATACCCAAAAGAGGGTTTAAATTAAAACCCAAAATTAAATTGGAGATAAAACATATCAAACAGAGTCAAAAATTCTCCAAATTAATTTTAATATAAAGATAATAATACAAAGAAAATTCAGAATCAGAATTTTTATTTTTGTGATTTTTTATTTTTTTTATATTTTTATAAAGATTTTAGGGGTTTTTTTAATTTTTATGAGTTTTCTTTTATATTGTTTATGATTTTTGGTCTGAAGGTTAAAGATATAAAAACACAAATATATTTTTTTGGGAATTTTTCATGAGGTTTTTATAATTCTTATGGATTTTATAATGCAAACAACAACGAAAATGCATATTTTTGATTTTTTATAAATAATAAAAAGACTCAAAAATGTAAAATAAAAATATGGCATGAAAGTACAATGCAGCAGGAAGTTATGCCTATTTTTTAGATTTTCTAGAGTTTTATATATGCTTGAAATAAATAGAGACAATAAAGAGAAAATACAACACTAGCAGGGGTATTTCTGTAAATATATAAAAGTACGAGGGCCAATATGTAACTAACTAATTAAATCCCTGGACCAATCAGAAATAACCAAAATCCCAGTACCTTTCCTGTAAAATAGCCAAAGCTCACGTGATAGGCATGTGAGCTTGGCAGGGACTAATTAGCAAATAACAAAAACCTGGGGTCTAATATGTAATTTTTCCAAATAAATATATAGCTGCATTACAAAAGTTTCTGGACTAATATGAAATAACAAATTTAATGAGGGTCCCCACGTAAAATACCCATGCCTCATGTATGCCAGGAACGTGAGGTGACATGGTTGGGGACCCGGTTGCAAATATGGAAAGTTCAGGGGGTCTTTTGTAAATTTTACAAAATAAAAATGACAGCAAATGAATGTTTAAGAGCTAATTAGTAAATACAAAAATTGGCGGGGGTTAACTGCAAAATACCCATGCCTAGCAGATCGGACTGATGACGGTTCGCTTAAAACACATGTCACGATCCTGTGGGCTGATGACGGTTTGGATGCATGGCCCAGATTAGAAGGCTGATGACGATCGGACGGTGCATGCACGAGTGATCCAAGGGCTTCTGTACGCCTGGGTGATCCAGCCAGATCCAACGGTGCTGGAGGGCGGTGGACGAACTGGGAAGCAACGCCGGCGAGGCGAGCTTCCCCGAGCTTGATCTCCGTCCTCCCGCGATCTTTAAAGCTCCAAAAAGACCGACGACAATCCCGTAGGTCTGCTCTAGGTACTGGAAGCCTCAAAACCGTCGGAGGTGCGTCGTAGCACAGCCATGAAGGCGGTGGAGCTAAGTGCCTCCAGGTATCTCCGACGAAGGGCAAAATGGCCCCAGCTATGCGATTGGCACTCCTGTACCTGCAAGAACGGGTTAAGAGGGTCGCGGGCAAATTACCACGACCCTCTAGTAGGCAAAAAAGGCAGAACGGAGGTGTTGGCGGTCGAGGTCGGAGAAGAGCTTCGGCGTGTGTAGTAAGGTGGAATCTAGGCTACAAGCATCGTCAAACACGCAACAAACGTTACAAAACTAAAGCTGAGACATACAACTAGCTAAAGGGTGAAGAAAACCAAACAAAAATTACCTCGACTAGCCAGGAAAGCCAGGATATGCAGATCTTGACACCGGTTGCTGACGGAGGTGGTGGAGACCACCACAGAGGTCGCTGAGGATCGCTAATCGTGGGTGAAGGCTCCCTTGTCACATGAGACGCTCCAGAGCAAGAGAGGCGGACCATTGCTAGGTCAAATGTGGTTCAAAAGTGGAAGGAAGGATCGGGGGGTGTTTTGTACAGGTTGATGGAGTGGGCTCAAAGAACGAGGGATAGCGGGCGTCTCACTGATCCACTCCCTAAAAAAACGTAAGGGCGTGTACGATCAGTCTATGAGGAGAAAATGCCATGAAGGCCTCGTCGCAAAATAGTGAAAGAATCGAGCTAAAAAACTCGACAAAAATGGCGAGAAACGAGGTCTGACAAAGGTGGCAGAGCGGGTTAGAGAGCTGACCGGGGTCAAACCTCTTTGCCATCTGGTTGGTCCACGTGGACCAACCAAAAAAAAGGCCACCTGAAAAAGATTAGAAAATAGATATTAAATAATAAATGATTTTGTTAATTTTAGGTTATAAAATGAAAAATATTTATTTTTTCTAAATTATTTTATTATGATTTTTATTTATTTTTTAGAGGTTTAAAATCACAAGTTACCTTTTAGGGGATATATATATAGGTATATTTATCTATATATTTTAATATTTTATTTTTATTTTGTATTTTTAATTTTATTAATTTAGTTTATTACTTTATATATTTATAACTTAATTTTATACACTTAAATATATTTTTATTTTATTTTTCTGATGTATTACATACAATTAAATAAATAGATGTATAATTTATGTATGTATACATATTGGCATTTTACCTATGTCTTTTATACAAGTATTTTATTTTAAGGTTATATATATATATATGTCTTTATTCCAATTTTAATATACACATATATTATAAATAATATTTACAAAATTATAAAAATATAAAATTATAAAACTAATGAATAATAACTAGAATGGATATTTTAGTCAGGTAAAATATACAATAGGGTTCCAAAACCTAACTTTCAAAATATAACTCCAAAAAAATATGAAACGACCTTCATTAAATAGATTATTAAAAGTTATATACAACTAAAGATGATTTTCATAAATTTTGAGTTTTTATTTGAGAGATATGGATCTGGGAAGTTGGGATTTTGGAATCTTATTCATATCATAACTTTTTATCTGTACATTACTTTTACGTGAAATCAATTTTATATTTTTCTATATTTAATTATCTACAATTTTCATGTGCAAAGTTTCTTTATTTGAAGCATAAAAAGTGGAACTAAAAATAGGTCCCAAAAAATGAATGAAAATGAATAAAATAAAATGAATTGTTATTGGATTTAGGCCCTTATCTCCCCCCTACTTTATTCCTTGTCGACCTAATCATCGAGATGCTTAGGTCTTGGGGTTTAGGGTCATAAAATATTTTCAATATTTTATCCTTTTTCTTTTCTTTTCTCTATTATATAATTATGCCATTAAAAATAGTATTTTATATAGTATTTACATAAATATGCATGAATGATAAAATGCAGGAATTAAGCCTATTTACACGCATTTACTAGGGTTTTTAAGGCCAAAATGATAGAATAAATATGATAAAATAGAGATTCATCAGTTGTCCCTCTCTTCATGCTGATATCACAAGGGGGAAGCGGGTTGGTGGATCTCTGGCAAAGATAGAGGATGGGGCTCGATGGAGGAGGTGATCCTTGCGGGATCAAGAGGAAAACAAGGGGGTTCGATGGAGAAATGAACGAGGAAGTAAATGAGGGTGAATGAGGGTCAGAACAATGTCGGGTCACGGTTTATTTGGTGCCGGACTTTAAGGCTCCGACGATCTTAAAACCTAAAATTGAGCTAAATGTCAAACTAATTAAGAAAACTAAGATTAAGCCTAGACTACGAGAATAAAATGCAAGCTAAAGAAAGGTACCCAACATCTCTACAAGCTCGATATCTTGGAGCTGGAGAAGCTCAACCGGAGGTCGTCTAATGAACATCGGATCACACCTCCCTCACCTTTATCCATGCCGTGGAGGACGTGAGCTCAGAGCTGTCACCAAGGAGCAGCAATAGGAAGGTTCCTTTTGGGGTTACAAGAATGTGGATCAAACTCAAAAAGGGAATGGGAATGGAATTTTATATGTGTGGGTTTCAGTCGAAAAGGTGGGGAGCTTGGGTGCAAGGAGGAGGAGGTTGGTAGGGATTCGTGTATTGGCGAAGTAGAGGGATGGTAGGGTTGCAAGATGGTGGTGGTCTCGAGGGAGGAGGAGGTAAGGAGGAGGTGTAGAAATTCAAGGAAGTTCGAGGTATCATAACCTCTGACAGAAGAGGAGGCAGAGGCTAGATAGTTGACCGGGGGGTCAATGATCCAAGGGTGCTGGTTGGTCCATGTGGACCAATAAGAAAAAAGAGATTCAGAAATCCCTTAAAATCAATAAAAAATATTAAATGATTTATTTAATTTTTGGTCCAAACATAAAAAATATTTGTTATTTTATGTAGTATTTAATTTTGATTTTTATTTATTTTTACAAGTTAATTTATAACATGTTAATATTTACATGTATATATATAGGTAAATATACATGTATTTTATTTATTTTAATTTTATTTTGTATTGTATATTTTACTATTTTATAAACATGATTAATATATTTATAACTTATTTAAATACACTTTTACATAAATACACTTTTACATATGTAAATTTTACATATATTATATAAATTTATTTATTTAAATATATTTTTAGTGGTTTTATTCTAATTTTATTATGTACATGTATTTCAAATAGTATTTATGAATTTATAAAATATAAGAAACTTAAAAATATAAGGAATAAATATAATGAATAATTTATACATGTATACTACACAATGAGGGCCCAAAAGTTAACTTTTGCATCTTAACTCCAAATTGAATGAAGACACCATCATTAAATAGATAATTTAATTTTATGAACAAGAAGGTGAGTTTGATGAATTTTGAGTTTGTATGGAGAAGTTACAGGTCTGCAAAGTTTTCTTTGCAGCTTTTAATTCTACATGTCCCAGGCACATTGTACATTATTTTTGAGTGAAATAAATTTTTGTATTCTTCTTTTTTTATGTACATTATTCATGTTCAAAGTTTATTGATTTGAGTTGTAAAAATAGGAAAATAAAGGTAGTCCCAAAAAGCCTATTATGTCAAATCAAATTAGGGTTTTTGAGCGTATTTTCTGTACAATTGGTTGCCTTATCTCCCCTACTTTATTCCTTATCGATCAAGTCATCATGATGACTGGGTCTCAGGGTGTGGGGTATTTCAGTATCTTTGACACTTCATTCTTTTTCTTTTCTTCCTTTATTCTTTTGTTTCGGTATTAAATACAATATTTTGTATAGTATTTTATACAATATTTTTTGTGAATTATTGAATGTCATTTTTCACACATTAATGATATGTACATGCATTTAACTAAGGATTTAATGCCAAAATGAAAGCATAAAGGTGATGAAATGGATATTCATCACCCCTATACTTGCCTTTGCTAGTCCCTAGCAAACACTTATGCAAAAAGTGTAGAAAAAGAAAAGGAAAGAACTTGGAACTATTTCTGACTCTTGATCTTGTCTTATTTAAAATCAAAGTTTGGAGCTCAGTTAAGACCTTTGGATTCTATGTTTGTTCGGAACAACATTAAGGTTAGGAAGTGCGACACAACAACCTTTAGGTTTCATAATCCTATTATTCAGTTCAATTCACAGTCAGTTCAGGTTCATCCTCTCAGTCGCATACTCTTGCTACCTTGAATTGACAAATCCATGTGTGTGAATTTTTCATCTCTTCTCAGACAAATCACTGGACTATTAAGGAGTCAGCTCCTCTGGTAACTCATCCTCGTAGAGACAGATATTTCCTTCTAAGGCAAGGTGCTGCTAGTTTCACAATCGAAAAGGGAGAAGCTAGAAGAATGGGAAAAGAAGTGGGAATGGACCAGTGTAGTCTCATCCCATGTGAAGCTCGACCAATGTAACTGAGTTTTCACCAAGAAGCAAGCTTTTTCTGTAAGCTCAATATTTTTGTGGAATTCTTAATGTAAGCTTCTTTTTTGGATTTTTCTTTGACTTTGTATTACTCTGCATTCTTGTTTGTGCCCCGATGGATATGAGTCTTTTGGTCTACACAGATTTTGGGGTCTTGGAAAAAGTTATGATAACAAATCATTCCTCGTCCAAAGCATTATCCCAATCTACTCTCCAATTGTTATATGTCCTAGATACCAGAAGAAGTGAGTTCGAATAACAGTTTCAGCAATCCCCAAGAATGGTTTCTGATCCACCCTTGACGAAGCGGCCTAGCATCGTCCTGACTTGGACTCCAAGATTTTTCAACAATACATCTGGGTTAGGCTAAGTGCTAAGTACGAGGTTTCTATCAAGCCACTATCTCAAGAGTCGTATAGATGATATGAAGGGTTCTAGTTAGACGTATTGAATTGACTCATGAATATAGTCTCATGGAACCAAAATAATTAAGTCAAGGTGACCTGAAGTATCTCAATTCTAGTTCTTAATGGGTTCCTCTTGAAATTAAGTGCATTAAGGTCTAGACCAAGCTCCAATCTTCAGACTTCATTTTAGACCGTATTCAATTATCTTGATTATTCTGAAAAATGCAAATGCTATGTATAATGAAAGAAAAATATTTTTTGTGAAGCAGTTTTCTGATTTTGAACTTTTTATAGATTTTTTTAAAAAAGGTTTACAAATTTTATGTAATTTCGAAAACATTTTACAAAATTTTATGGTTTAGAAATTTTTATAAAATTTTAGGTATTTTTGAAAAACAAAAGGGTTAGTAAAAGAATTATGTACATATATTTACATAGGAGTGCATCAATATTTACAAGAATTAGTGTGTATTTTACATTAGGAATTTACAAGTTGAACGTTAGTGGTTATTTTATTAAAGATTTATCTACAGAGTTTGTAAAGAATTTTATTTGCTTCAATTATGTATAAGGTTTTCAAAATATTTTGAAAATATTGTATCAAACACGTTCAAAACATTATTTTGAAAATAATTTTACAAATGCTTTTACAAACATTTACAAAAATTGAAAATCATTTTGTAAAGATTTTTTAAACAACATGTATAGATTTTTCAAAATATTTTTGTAACCTTTTTCCAAATCATTTGCAAGCTGAATTTTCAAAAAATTTATTCTAACAAATGAAACAAAATTTTACATGTATTTGAAAAAGATTTTTACGAAAGTTTGAAAACATTTCACAAAAGTTTTCCAAACTATTTTCAAAAGTTTTTTCAAGATATTTTGCAACTATTTTTCAAATTATTTTGCAAAACATTTTGAAACTGGTTTATTAATCATATTTACAAATAAATTTGAAAAGTTTATATATATTTATAATATTTTCTTTACAGTTGATTAATTGCATATTCTTGTCCTGCTAGTTTAGTAGCCATATTATTGAAAATACAAAAGTATGAGTTGTAGCTAAAATATATACGACCCTCCTGTACTTAGCTTGAGCTATGTCCTCATAGGCTAGAGAGAAAAAGGAAGACATAACTCATGCTAAGTATAGGAAAACCTATGCAACAATGTCTAAATAAAGATTGCGAAGTCGGTCACCCCCCATATTTAGGATCAAATAATCCTAAATATAGCAGACTATATACAAAATAGAGGTGATCGAAGATCCAGAATTTATGAAATCATTGTACTCGGCTTGTTCCCCCTATACTTAAGGTAAAATATCCCTAAGTATAGATAGGGTGCTGAAAATTGAGAGACAAGCGAGAGCTAGAATAATGAATAATTCCAGTGCACTCACCCCTAAACTTATGATGAAGCATATCCTAAGTATAACACAAATGAATAGGATGAATGCCATACAGAAGAATGAACAAATTGGTAAATTGAAAGTGAAAAGAAGAAAATTAATCAAAGATATTTTTAGGAGCATTGTCCTGCTCCACTGAAGCTGTTGAAGCACCGAATTCATCATCAAAAATTACTTATACAGAGTCGACAATGACCAGAAATGTATCATGCTCTAAATATGGCTTCAGCAACTGACCGTTGACTATGAAGAGTTGTGAGTCAGATGACAATTCTGATATCAAAACGCTTTCATTATCATGCATAATTCTGACTTTATACGTCCTTGTCCATTTACTTTTTAATTTTCATGGAAAAATCTTCAACTTCGCATAAAAAAACCACACTTTCTGTCCAGGTTCAAAGGTCTTTCTTCTTATATGATTTATTGTTCCAGCATTTGGCCTTCTCTTTGTACATCAAGCTGTTGTCGTAGGTGTAGTCTCAGAATTCCAGGATCTTGTTCATATTCACTTTTCTCTACTAACCACCTTTTTGTGAGTCAAGGTTGCAGATATTTACTGCCCAAAGTGGCTTGTGAATTAATTCAATGGGTAGGTTGCATGGCTTTTTGTAGACAAAATGATAGGGTAACATGCCCAAGGGAGACTTGTAGGCAGTTATGTATGCCCATATAACTGAGTCAAGGAGTTGCGACTAGTTCTTGTGGTCTGGCCTCACAAGTTTCTGTAGAATTGTCTTGATTTCTTTGTTAGACAACTCTGCCAAGCCATTTGGCTGAGGATGAGAAGGAGATATGACGCGATGAGACTTCGTTAATTTCTTTACCTCTTTATTGATGAAGTGGATACCCCCGTCTGAAATCAATATCTTCAGTATCTCGAACCACGAAATGATGTTATATTTTTAGAATATGTAAACTGTTCTGCTATCTATAGCTCAACACGTATATCTTTAACCCATCAACTCACATAATCTGCAACAAGCAGGATGTATTCAAGGTCTCGATTGTTAGGAAATGGACCCATGAAGTCGATGCCCTATGCATTGAACACATCATATATTTGGATGAATTTGAGGGGGCATGTAAAGAATCTCCATTTCATCACCTTTATTATTTCATTTTGGCATTTAAACCCTATCTAAATGCACGAAAATAACATTAAATTACATAAAATAACACATATTATTTATTGAGTAAATATTGTATAAAATATTATATTTAAAGTCAGAATAAAAGATTAAAGAATCAAAAACAAAAGACAAGAAATGAAATACTATAAATATTGAATGACCCTAAACCCCGAGACTTGGGCATCATGATGAATGGGTCAACAAGGAATAAAGTAGGGGGTGATAAGGGCCAAAAACAATAATAAAAATCCCAATTTGTTTTACCAAATAATTGAGTTTTGGGACATATTTTATTCTTTATTATTTATACATCAAATCAATAGACTTTGTACAAGAAATATGTAGATAAAAATACATAGAAAAATACAAAATTTATTTCACACAAAAATAATGCATGTTATGACTTCTACACTCAGAATAAAAATCCAAACTTCCGAGACCCATATCTTTTCCATATGAACTCAAAATTCATCAAAATCACTTTAATTGTATATAACTTTTTATTAGCTATTTAATTAAGGTAGTTTCATTTAATTTAGAGTTAAGATGGAAAAGTTAGGTTTTGGACACCTAATGTACTTATACATGAATAAAATATTCATTTTATTCATTCTTTATATTTTCACAGTTTTTTATTTTTATAATTTTTAAATATTATTTATAGTATATGTACATAATTTAATAAAATAAAACATTAAAAATACTTTAAAATAAAATAGTATACTGAAATACATAGATGAATTACATATACATATACATATATAATAAATACATATATCATTTTACTGTAGAAATGACATCAGAAAAATAATGTAAAAATATATTTATGTATATTTAAATAAGTCATAAATATATAAATTATGTATATAAAATAATAAAATCTAAAATTTGAAATAAAAATAAAATACACGATATTTATAGTTATACCTATAAATACACTTGTAAAATAAACCCCTAATAAATTAACTTCGAAAAATTAATAAAAATCATAATAAAATACTACATAATCAATAAACAAGTTTTATTTTATAACTTTTAATTAATTAATTAATTTTAATTATTTATTATTTTCCAGCCTGATTTGTTTTCTAACGATCCAGGTAGACCAATGATGGACGTCCTTCCGTTGACCTGGGGTCAACTCCTCTGACAGCAAACCTATCCGTGCTAGAGTAGCTGCAACCCCTCTCTTCTTGATTTTTTCTTCATGATACGTTGCTCGAGGATTACTGATCACTTTACGAGATATATTCCCTGTTCATCCTTGATCCTCGCCGCACTTCTCTTAGGGCTGAGCTTCCTCGATACACCCACAATCCCTAGGTGAAGATCGTCAGTTCACCATCCTATATCTTCCACTCTCCTTCCTCTTTTTGGGGTTGGTTCCTCTTCTATGTTGTTCTTAGCCCCTCGGAGTGCCTTGTGTTTTAGCTACTCGTGCTAGGGGCTACTTGATGTGCTCCACAGCGAGGAGGAGTGGTGTAGGAGGCGTTCTTAACCCATCATCGGAGCTCCACTCCCAACGGTTCATCTCCTTGGCTCTGACCAAGTTAAGGATAGTTTCCCATGCATATTAGGTAGATCTTAATCCTAGGTTTCATTTTGCGCTTTTATTTTAGGCTTTAATCATTAGCATTAGCAAAATCCTTAGGACTTAGGTTTGCCGGAACTCTTGAGCTCTGGCATCTGTTCTTCGCCATCACACCCTTGTTTAGACCTCCACTAACCATCCCATTGCCTTACCCCTCCGCTTGTCCATCTATCTCCACTCATCAACCACCTAGATCTCCCCTAGATTTGGAAATCGATGTTAGCTTTGCCACCTCGCCTGAGGCCTCACTGCCACCTTCATTTCTGCCTCGATACACCACCAATAATAGCCAGGACCATCACTCTTGCCTCTCCATTCTTTTTATCTTCTTTGCAGGTCCTGAGGGGGCCATCTGAAGCCTAGATTCGTCGAGTGTCGACTCCCAGGTTTTCCTACAAACTCTCGTTCTCCAGAGCTTGATTAGCAAGCTTTGGACCCGTGTGAGGTTCCTGGGAGGCGCATGAGGGCTGTAGAAATGAGTAGATACCCTCGACGGTGCTCCAGGTGGCCGGAGACACAAGATACATCGAATCCAAACTTGCTAGCGGCCAGTTTTTCTTTGGTTCTTCCAGCACCCTCGCCCACCATCCAATCAAGATCCATCCTCCCATGCAAGCAGTTGACGTAGTATCTGAAGAGGCCTTTATCGTTGGATCTCATCTGAGATCTAATCTTTGGCGTTGAAGCCGAACCATCATCGCGCGAGGAGAAGATGCCACGTGTCTAAGTGATTGATCCAAAGTTGCATGATCGTGCCCTTTTGGGGGGATAATTTCACATATACCCATGCCCTTTTGTTTTATTTTCATTTAGTTCTATAAATATTTAAATTAGTTTATTATTTTGTGTAAAATTTGGAAGTGAACCCTCAAGCTTTTGTCATATTACATTTAGGTCCTTACCATCTCAGCTCACGTGGTCCCCACGTGAGCTGGCATTTTGTATATATACCCTTGCAGATTTTTGGAATTGTAGTTTAAAATAAAAACCTCGAATATTAGTTCAAAACTTTTTGGAAATTTTCGTGTTCATCTTTGTCTTTTATTTTAATTACAAATATATCCCTACTAGTTCAATTAATTTTTGAATAAGTTTCCTATTTTCTAAATTATCATCCGCGCTCTAAAAATTAAGGAAAATTAGGAAAATGCGCCTGATGCGGTGTTCTTCCATGCTATAAATTTATTTTGCATTTTACACATATTTCCTATTTATTAAAAATAAAAAAGTGCAGCTTATTTTCTATTTGCTTTAGAAAATACAAAAATTATAAAATCATCTTTAAAATTCGAAAAAGATAATAATAATCTATTATTGTATTGTGTACCTCTAGACCAAAACTCCCTAGAAATATAAAAAGAAAATAACTAAAAAATTTAAAATATCCAAAATCCTTATAAAAAATTATAGAAAATAGACAAAACTCCAAAAAATTTAGTTTCAATTTTATATTTTTGTTTATGCATATTACTAAGTATTAAAATTGGTTTAGAGAAATTTTAACTTTTTTATATTTTTGAATCTCAAATCAATCTGACCTATTTTAAAGTCCCTGATTTTGTTTATTTTGGACTTTAAAAATAATAAAAAATAGCAAACAATTCCTAAAAATCACAAAAAAAACATTAAAAATATATTAAAAACATAAAAATATTTTATTTGGGAAATTTTGATCATTTAAATCCCTATTTACAAATATAATACCTTATATTTTATAATATATCTATACATAGTTATATAATTAATATTACTTATTCTAAATACCTTATAAGTAGTTAAATTCCCTTAAATAATAGAAAGGACTGTACTTTTAGTTGATTTTCTGATTTTTGTGTAACTATTATATATTTATTATTATATATAACTCATATTATACATATTACATATACATAGTTATATATAATATTAAAAAGAAAAAGAATTAAAAATTAGAAACTTGCAAAAATAAAATAAAATTATAAAACTAAAAATTATATATACAATACATCTATAAGAAAATACTTATTTTATTTAATTAGAAAACCCATAAATACGTTAGTTGATTAATTGAGTGAATATTGTACAAATACCTACATTGATTATTCATTATTTATTTATAATTAATATACCTGCTACATCGACTTGTCTCCATGTGTTCGATACCTAGACTACTTGTCACTATACAAATTTGTTTCTGAGTTATAATAAATTTTGATTCATACACATTGCTTTGATTGCTTTATCTTTATATTGTGTGGGTTAATTGTTGAATATTTTTGACTTTTGTGAGTGGTTGCTTCAACGATTGTGTTCTCGCCTTGTATAGAAAACCAGACCCTTGCAAAAGTTGAGTTTTCAAATGGAGCCATTGCCATGGAGCAACGGAGTGTAGCATTTTTGTACATTAGTTCTCTTTCATTTCTACTATTTATTTTTTATATTTATTTAACTATTCAGACCACTTCTTTTTGTATTGATTTTTCTTACGAGGTACTAGACGACAACAACGACTTCTTAGGAGCTTGACACATCCGAACAGACTAGGAGAGAGCGGGAGAGGGAAGCAAAGGGAGAAGGAGCAAGTAGGGATGTCAATCTGGGTCTACCCACTGGGTACCCAACCCGAACTCAGCCCATTTAAGGATCTGAAACCCACACCATTTACTTTTGGACGGGATTGGGTTTTGAATTGACTACCCATGGGGGTATGGGTATGGGTATGGGTATGGGATTGCCTTGTGGGTACCCTAACACGAACCCGTTCCAAACCTGAATAAGAAAATGTAAAGATAGATGTATGTGTTGCATTTTAATCAAATTAGCCCCAAATCCATTTCATATCTAATATGTATCGATCTACATGTATAAATATCCAACTCAAATTTCTCCTCTCCATCCATTTATTCATATTCAACTAACTTTTTGTATCTTTAATAAATAAAAATTATCAAGACAAAATAGTTACACACTTAACATATATAAACCTTTAATATTCTATATATATATATATTGCACATTTTTATGAATCACCATATTACACGTTCTCACTCTATTTTGTCTATCTGTGAAAATATTGTATACATTTATAAACAGCTTAAGATATACCATGTCAAAGTTATGGGTACCCATTGGGTACATGGGTATCCGACGGGTATATGGGTACCCGCTAGAAATTACCCATTTAATAAATGGGTAGGTATAAAAGGGTATGGGTTTGGGAATAGTAATACCTGCCCCAAATCCGACCCGCTGACATCCCTAGGAGCAAGAGTAGCTACTCTAGCTATTTTTTATTTTATTTACTGAGAGAGTGTTTTCTTTTTATTTTTGTAAAATACATTATAATCATTTTAGACTTGTACATTCACACTTCACGAGGTCCATTTCCTAGGTGCTTGTTCACCTGCATGCCTCGTTGGATTTTTCTTTATTTTCATTGCTTTTCTTTTTCTTTGTTTCACACATTTGGAGTTTTTCACCTTTCTTTTTATTTGAATTGTGTGATTGAGGCCTAGTTTAGGACTTGCTTACTCGATAGATTAAGGTCTAAAACCTTAATTAAATTACATGTACCTCGAGTATCGTGCTTGGATCTACTCAAATCTAATTGTTGGTTATTTGGATTCGAAACCGTACGATGTGAGAGACTCTGCACAACGATTGCATGACCCATTGTGGCGGGCACCGAGGAGTCTCCACGACCGGACTCTAGGTTTCTTTTCTAGATAGTCAGCTCTTGTTATTCACGTTAATTGTAACTCTTATTTCTAAGGCTCTTTCATCAGCTTGCATCTGCATGTAATGTAGGTTTTGATTCCTCTCTAGCATCTTGCGCAAAGAGAGATGAAGGCAAGGTGAGCACCATCTATCTTAGCACACATAATTGATTTACGCTTGCATCGTTTTTCCCGCTCTCTACCTCTGATATTGACTATCTAGGATACTAAAGGAATTGGAACCTCATGAGGATTAATAATTCAAAAAATATCCAAAAAAGTGATAATCAATAAAATTGGGACTGCTAACTCTACTTGACCTTAAAATAAATGTAAAGAAAAATCATTGTTTTGGGGGAGAGTAACCCCTCCTTGTACATAGGTTGCAAATCAAACTAAGTGAGGCACATATACCTAAGGAGAGCTCCCATCCCTAGAATTGTGCCATATGTGCTTGGATCGGCTCTTGGGCCATGTTATTGCCGGAAGCACTTGCCTTCAAACATTAGACAAAGTGGTCCTAATGTTCTAGTAGGTGCGCACCACCAACTAGAACACAACCACACTAGGTGATTGCACCTGTGAGCTTGTAAATATTTTATTTTCTCACCTAACTCTAAAATTAGACAAGATAAAAGACCGATCCTTCACGGTCATCATTGTGTTGAGTTGGTGATCTGAGGGGTTTGTTTGTTTTCATTTGTGCTTGTTTGTGTGCATACTTGATCTTCTCTACGCATTTGCACCTTTTTCTTGCATATCTTGACTTGACCATCATGATCTCTCGATCCTCGTCTTTTATTTCAGAGATGGCTGAGTGGAGTGATTTTTATCTGAATTTCACAGATCCTTCTTACTCTCCAGCCAGTCCACCTCCATTTTATTAGGAGGACTTTGATCATGATTTTTCTTTTTGTACAAATCCACCTCATCTAAAGTTTCAGGCATCAGATTTTTACCCACCACCACCTTCACATTGCCCGCCATCTCACCCACTTGAGATTGAGCTGTTGGAGTCACCTCTTATGGATATCGCTCTTTAGTATGTGACCCGGGTAGTGGATTAAATAAAGCAGAGGATATATGACCTCATTAGTATAAATAAGAGCCATACTAACACTTCACCTTCCTATGTTATGGATTCACCGGTGGAAACCCATGAGAGCTTGCAATCACCCAAAATACAAAAAAAGAGAGAAAACACAAAAATACAAAAAGATTATGGGAGACACCTAGCCGAGTCGGTTTGCGAGGAGAGGGCTTCCATGCCACATCCTTTGACCAAACTCACATCCACCATAGTTCCCACCTTCACTCCCGAAGATGACATTGTATAGACTGCTTTTAGTCATCCTTGAGTATATGTTGATTCCAATCTCTTCCCTGGTATGGAGGAAGAGATTGAATATCTTAAAAAAATGTCGACTCGCCCTGAAGGGGCAACAACTATTTATGATATTATTGAGTCCCCACTTCAAAAGACCACAACCAATTATGTGCACCCCCACCTAAGAGAAGAAAGCAACGAACCAGATCCAAGCGACACCTTCTCACCATGGCCACTGCGTATGCCGTCACCCACCATCCACTCTATAGGAAAGGGCACACTGGTACACCCCTCGTGAGATGTGCAATTTCTGACCATTCTTGTGATAACACTCTCCTTGACGGTAACACATCGATTAATATAATACCCTTCTCATTGGTACAATCTCTTCATCTTGGGCTTCTCAAGAAAACCATGATGATTTATTAATTTGCTGATAGATCCATAAAGAGGTTGGAAGGTATTCTTGAGAATATCGCCATTCAGATCCATGGCACGAGCTTCGCTATTGATTTTGTTGCATTGCCCATGGAGACCTCCGCCCCCGTGGTGTGCTCTCCAATCATCCTGATAAGACCATTCCTCGCCTCTACTGGAGTCGTTATTGATTATGTATCTGGAGAGATACACTTTCATTCTGACAACGAGAGCGCCTGATCACTACACCCAACACGGTCTAGTGACCCATTTCTGATGAGAGTGTACCTGTGTCAGCCAACTCCGAGAACTATGACCTATCTGCTCATATTAGAGAGGTTTGCTTTATCATGGATGAGACTGAGACCCGAGAATTCCTCTTCCGGGAGGAAGACTCGGAAAGCGTATACCTTGGAGTTCCTTCTTGTGTGTGGTGATGCATTGATGAAATCCATGCTATTTACACCATAAACACCTTAGTGCGGAAGGCAAACTTAGGAGAGACTTCACAGGGCGGACTTGACTTGACTACTTCCATATATGAGTTCATGCCTTTTTGTTTTGAGCTAGCCGAGACTTCCCAGGCCGAACCAGACCACACTACTTCCACTGATCAATTCATGCCTTTTTACTTTGAGAATGATGGGGATCTATACCATGTCGATCCTGATCGATTTGAGTCAGACGATGAACTCGATATCGACTTGCACCTTGTTATATCCATTCCTTAGTGGTCACGCAAGAAGGTATGCCTTCTTCCTTCTTGATCTCTGTATCACCTCCATTTATTATATCTTCTTTCATTTTCTTCCTTCCATATACCGTTTCGTTCATCCACACCATTCCGTATTGGCCTTGCTTAGGATGTACTTTGTCCTAAGTATAGGGGAGGTGGACGAGTCGAGTATTCGTTCTCCATTCTGTTTCATCACTTATGTTGTTGCCTATACTTAGGGAGCTTTTACCCTAAGTATAGGGGAAGTGATGCGGAAATTCTCCCAATGTATTTTTTCCTTTTTTATCAGTTTCTTTTTCTTGATCCCCTCAACTATCTCCTCTCATGTTTATATTTCTATCTATACTTAGGGATATTTTATCCTAAGTATAAGGGGATACAAATTGAGTTGTGATATGTTCATTCCCACCCTCGACCCTCCCTACATGTAGATATAGTCTGCTATACTTAGGATTATTTCATCCTAAGTATAGAGGGGACAATTGACTTCTCACTCCTCATCTATACATTATTCTTTATTCGTTGTAGTATAGTCTCTTTTATACTAAGTACAAATTATGTCTTCTCTTTTTCTCTCTGATCTATGAGGACATAGCTCAAGCTAAGTACATGGGGGTCGTATATACTTTGTATATACTTTAGCCATAACTCGTACTTTCATATTTTAAATATAGACAATTAATAAAATTTAATAAACACACAATAGAATTATTTCTATATATTGATTAATAAATTGAGTTCAAAATGTTTTGCAAAATATTTGAAAAATAGTTGGAAAATCACTTTGAAAAATCTTTTGAAAAATATTTGGAAAATGTTTTGTAAAATAGTTTCAAACTTTGTAAAAATGTTTTATTTGTAAAAACTTATTTCTTTGTTTGAATAAAATGTTTTGAAAATCTATTTGCAAAAGGTTTTGAAAATGATTGTAGAAATAGTTTGAAAAATCTATACATACTATTTAAAAAATCTTTGCAAAATGATTTTCAAATTTTGTAAATGTTTGTAAAAACTATTTGTCAATTTTTTTTCAACTTTTTTTTTCAAAATATTTGTAAAAATATCTTCAACTATTTTGATAACCATATACATGATTCAAGCAAATAATGATTCATTACAAAGAATTGTATAAACAATTGTAAATAATAAATGCCTTTTGTAAATCCTTCACCTAAATTTTTGCACTCCCATGTAAATATCTGCACATAGTTATTAGACAAACCTTTTTAATCTTGAAAACTCACTACAAATTTGCAAAGCTAAAAACCTATAAAAATTAGCGAAATGTTTCAAAAACTTGCATAAAAATTTGCAAAACTTTTTCAAAAATCCATAAAAAGTTCAAACCCAGAAAATTGCATCACAAAAATATTTTCCTTGCATTGTACATAGCATTTTCATTTTTTATATTGATGTTGATAATTGAACTAGTCTAAGGAGAATCCGAAGATTGGAGCTTGGTTGGACCTTAATCCATTTAGTCATAGGAACCTTAAGGGAATAGGAATTGAGACGCTCCTAGTCTGCTAGACTTAATTTTGTGAGACCATACGACTTGGTTCAGTGTCTTCTTGACTGCCTAAGTAGGATATTTCGGAATACACACATGACTCTTGTCGACAATGACCTAGCTTTCATACCTGCACCTTACACTTTGCTCAACTCAATTGAAGTGGTGGAGGGTGGGATTTGCTGGCATGAGACACAAGCCAATAGAAAACATCAGAAGTCACACAGTTATGGGTATTGTACCCCAACCCAGTCCAGTAGCCATGAAATCTCATAATAGAAGTTGTGGGTTGCAATAATGCTTCAAAAGAAGGATAGTCTACTAGCTCATGAGGAAAAAGTTCATATGTAAATACTGTTGTATATAATATTAAAAAAATGCAAAATCAAAAACTCCAAAAAATAGACGGGCAAAAGTCAAAGAAAAAATCAATTCCCATCGGAGTATGTATTAAATAAGCAAGCTTGGGCTTCAAAGTCAATATGTATGTGAGCTTGCACCCGGATGACTTGGCTACACTGGTCAAGCATCCTAGCATAGGTAGCTACACCGGCTACAGTCCATTCTTCTTTCTACCTCCTCTTCTTGAGTCGGTTGTACTTGAACTTAGAAGGGAATACATTGCTTCTCAAGGAAAGAGTCATTGGAGTGGGGAATTAGGATCACCATGTTGGAGAATATTTACTTTTACAACTTCAGCCGAGAGGAGCTACATATCAATACCACTGAATAAGATAGACTCACAGTCATAAGGGACTGCTTATGACATCAACTTGTTCTGACCTGACTTTTGAGGAGACTTGGGCAGAGTCTTATGGGTCTTAGAGGCTGTTGTGTTTCACATTTGTTTCCCAATAAGGTTCCAACCAAACATAACTTCCAAAGGCCCGACTGAGCTCAAAACATTGATTTTAGGAAGACAAGTTCAAAAGTTAAAATAAATCCAAGTTCTTTCCTTTTCTTTTCTTTATTTTCTTTTCTGCACTTATAGGCATAAGTGTTTACTAGGGACTAGAAAAAATCAAGTATAATTTGTGATGAATCTCCATTTCATCACCTTTATTCTTTCATTTTAACCTTTAAATCCTAGCTAAATGCATAAAAATAACATTAAATTACATAAAATAACACATTATTTTTTGAGTAAATATTGTATAAAATACTGTATTCATAACCAAAATAAAAGAATAAAGAAAAGAGAACAAGAATTGAAATACTATAGGTATTGAAAGACCCTAAACCCCAAGACTTAGACATCATGATGACTAGGTCGACAATGAATAAAGTATGGGGAGATAAGGGCCAAAACACAATAATAAAAATCCCAATTTATTTTGCCAAAGAGTTTTGGGACATATTTTATTCCTTATTATTTGTACATCAAATAAATAAACTTTGTATAGGAAAAATGTTGATAAAAATACATAAAAAATACAGAATTTATTTCATATAAAAATAATGCATGTTGTTACTTCTACACTCAGAATAAAAATCCAATATCCAAATTTCTCAGACTCATATCTTCTCCATATGAATTCAAAATTCATCAAAATCACTTTAATTGTATATAACTTTTTATTAGCTATTTAATGAAGGTAGATTTGGAGTTAAGATATAAAAGTTAGATTTTGAACCCTTATTATACATTATACCTGAATAAAATATTCATTATATTTATTATTTATATTTTCATAATTTTATAATTTTATAATTTTATAAATATTATTTACAGTATATGTACATAATTAAAATAAAATAAAACCATTAAAATATATTAAAATAAAATAGTATACAAAATACATAGATGAATTACCTATATTTTTACCTATATAATAAATACATATATTTTTGAAGTGTGTAAATGACTTCAGAAAAATACCATAGAAATATATTTATGTATATTTAAAGAACTCACAAATATGTAAATTCTGTTTATAAAATAAAAAAAATCTAAAATCTAAAATAGAAATAAAATACACACTGTATAAGTAGTTATACTTATAAATACACTTGTAAACATCAACTCCTAATAAATTAACTTGTAAAAATAAATAAAAATCATAATAAAATACTAGATAAAATAATAAAAAAGTTTTAGTTTTATTACTTTTAATTAGTTAATTAATTAATTAATTTATTAATTTATTTTATTATTTATCATTTTCCAGCCTAATTTTTCTTCTAGCAGTCCACCTAGACCAATGGGGGATGTCCTTCTGTTGACCTGGCTCAACTCCTCTGACCCCAGACCTAGCCGTATCAGAGTAGCTGCACCCCCTCTCTTCTTGATTTTTTTCTGCATGATACGTTGCTCGAGGATGACCGAGCACTTCATAAGATATCTTCCCTATTCATCCTCGATCCTCATCAGCACTTCTCCTAGGGCTGAGCTTCCTCGATACACCTGGAATTCCTAAATGAAGACTGCCCATTCACCATCCTATATCTTCCACCCTTCTTCCTCTTTTTGGGGTTGGTTCCCCTTCTATGTTGTTCTTTAGCCCCTCGGAGTGCCCTGTGGTGTAGCTGCTTGTGACAAGGGCTGCTTGTCATGCTTTGCAATGAGGAGGAGAAGTGTGGGAGGTGTTCCCAGCCCATTGCCAGAGTTCCTCTCCTGACGATTCATCTCCTTGGCTTCGACCAAGTTGAGGTTAGTTTCCCATGAATTTTAGGTAGATTTTAATCCTAGGTTTCATTTGCACTTTTATTTTAGGCTTTAATCATTGGCATTAGCCAAATCTGTAGGACATAGGTTTGCCAGAGCTCTCGAGCTCTGACCTCTATTCTTCGCCATCACACACTTGTTTTGACCTCTACCAACCATCCCATTACCTTACCCCTCCGCTTCTCCTTCTTTCTCAAATCATCAGCCACCCAGATCTCCCCTAGATTTGGAAATTGAGGTCAGCTCCACCACCTCACCTAAGACCTCGTCGCCACCTTAGTTTCTGCCTCGATACACGACCAATAATAGTCAGTTACATCTCCCCTGCCTCACCATTCTGTTTATCTTCTTTGCAGGTTTTGAAGGGGCCATTCGAGGCCCATATTCTTCGAGTGTCGACTCCCAGGTCTTCCTATGAACTCTCATTCTCAAGAGCTCGATCAGCGAGCTTTGGACCCATCTAAGGATCCTAGGAGGCACGAGAAGGCTTCAAGAACGAGTATAGACCCTTTGTGGTGCTCCAGGTGGCCGGAGATGCAAGCTACATCGAATCCAAACTCGCCAGCGACGAGTTCTTTTGCGGTTCTTCCAGCATCCTCGCCCATCGTCCGATCAAGATCCAGCCTCCCAAGCAAGCAGTTGACATCAGATTTGAAGTGGCTTCCACCATTGGATCTCATATGAGATCTAATCTCAAACGTCGAAGCTGAAGCATCATCGCACGAGGAGAAGATGCCACATGTCCAAGTGATTGATCTAAATATTGCAAGTGAACCCTTAGGCTTTTGTCATATTACATTTAGGTCCTTGCTAGTTCAGTTTACATGGCCCCCCACGTGAGCTGGCATTTTGCATATATACCCTTGCGAGTTTTTGGAATTGTAGTTTAATATAAAAACTTTGAATATTAGTTCAAAATTTTAGAAAATTTGCATGTTCATCTATGTCTTTTAGTTTAATTGCAAATATATCCTTGCTAGTTCAATTATTTTTTAATTTGTTTTCTATTTTATAAAAATATCATCCACGCTCCAAAAAATGAGGGAAAATAGGAAAATGTGCATGATGTAGTTTCTTCCATGCTATAATTTTTATTTTGTAATTTACACATATTTCCTATTTATTAAAAATCTAAAAGTGCATGTTTATTTTCCATTTGCTTTATAAAATACAATAAAATCATAAAATCATCTTTAAAAATTTCAAAAAATAGTAATAATCTATTATTGTATTTTGTACCTTCATATCAACAATCCCTAAAAATAGAAAAAGAAAACCACTAAAAATTTTAAAAGCTCCAAAATCTTTATAAAAATTATAAAAAATCAATAAAAACTCCAAAAATATTAGTTTCTACTTTATATTTTTATTTATACATATTAGTAAGTATTAAAATTGGTTTTGAGAAATTTTGAATTATTTTAGATTTTAAATCTCAAATCAATCCAGTCTATTTTAAAAGTCCCTCATTTGATATATTTTAGACTTTAAAAATACCTAAAAATTAGAAAAAATCCCTCAAAAATTTAAAAAACAAAAACAATTTATTTGGGAAATTTTAATTATTTATACCCCTTTTTATAATAATAATAACAACCTATATTGTATAATATACCTATATATAGTTATATATAATTAATATTACTTATTCTAAATACCTTATAACTATTTTAATTCCCTTAAAAAATAAAAAGGACTATACTTCAGTTATTTACTATTTTTATGTAATTACTATATATTTATTATTATATATAACTCATACTATACAAAATACATATATATATTATATTAAAAATAAAAGTAAATTAAAAACCATAAAATTATAAAAAGAAAATAAAAATTATATATATATAATACATCTATAGGAAAAATACTTATTTTATTTCATTAAAAACCCACAAAATATTAATTGATTAATTAAGCAAATATTATACAAATAACTATATTAATTATTCATTATTTATTTATAATTAATACACCTGCTACACTAACTTGTCTCCCTATGTTCGACATCTAGACTACTTGTCATTATATACATTTATTTCATTGTTATAATAAATTTTGATCCATACGCATTCCTTTGATTGTTTCATCTTTATATTGTGTAGGTTAATTGTTGAATTACTTTGACTTTTGTGAGTGGTCACTTCGACGACTGTGTTCTCGCCTTGTGTAAAATCAAACCCTTGCAAAAGTCAAGTTTTCAGCATGCTATCTTTAACACCAAGGGGTTTTCCCATTTTTTGACAGTGGGTACATGCTTTCACATATTCGTTCGCATCCTTAAAGAGTGAGGGTCACCGGAGGCTATATTGTAGTATCTTCGATGTCGTTTTGCTTCCAGAATAGTGTCCACCAGGTTCAAACTTATGGTAAGAACACTTGTGTACTCCTGAAGAATACACTAATGCAAAATGTAATCTATACCCTCCATGAACAAGTGTGGATCCTCCATTGGTAAAAATGGATATCAAATAAGAACGTGTCCTTCTTGATTTTCATCCAATCTTCTGGAACCATCCCAGAGACGGGGTAGTTCACAATATCGGCATACCAAGGGAGAGGTGCCACATTGAGAATTGATTCCTCAGGGAAGGTCTGTGTGATCGGTGTACTGCTCACCTGAGTCTCTTGGCATTCAATTCTAAATTGATGATCTGCTACCACATTCCAAACTCCAGGTTTATCTCTAATTTAAGGTCAAATTCTTGGAGAAGAAGGATCCATCTGAGTAGATGTAATTTAGCATCCTTCTTCTGCTGAAGATATCAAATAGCATAGTGGTCAGTAAAAACAATACCTTTAGATCCAAGAAAGTAGGATATGAACTTCTCTAATGCAAAAAGAACCGCTGGCAACTTTTTCTCTGTGACTGTATAGTTTCTATGTGCTCCATCAAAAGTCTTGCTGGAGTCGTGAATGACATAGGGAATCTTGTCTCTTCTTTGTCGTAGAACATCCCCAACTACAAAATTGGATGCATCCGTCATGATCTCGAATGGATGAGACCAATCAGGTGGCTGTAGGACTGGAGCCCGAGTGACTAGTTCTTTCAACTGATAAAATGATTGGAGAACCTGCTGATCGGCAATGAACTCATTCTCCTTACAAAGCAACTCATTAGAGGTCGAGCAAGCTTGCTGAAGTCCTTGATGAATCGATGATAGAAGCCGACATGCCCTAAGACAGACCTCACATTCTTCACATTCTGAGGTGGCTTGAGTTTAGCCATTACGTCCACCTTCGCCAGGTCGACCTCCATGCCATGCTTGGAGATGACATAGCCCAGTACGATACTTTCAGTAACCATGAATTGGCTCTTTTCCCATGATAGTACAAAATTGACTTCATGATACTTTTGCAGTACTCTGTCTAGGTGCATAAGGCATGAATCAAAACTATCACCGTAGATGGAGAAATCATCCATGAAGACTTCAAGAAAACTCCCGACCATGTCAGCAACGACGACAAACATGCACCTTTGGAAAGTAGCTGGAGCATTACATAGTCCAAAGGGCATTATTTGAAATACATAAATGTCGAACGGACAGGTGAAAGTTGTCATCTCTTGATCTTTAGGGGTGATCGCCACTTGATTGTACCTTGAGTACCCATATAGAAAGCAAAAGTATTCTTTTCATAAAAGTTACTCAAGAACTTGATCAATGAATGGCAGAGGAAAATGATCCTTCTTCGTTGTTGATTCAGGTAGTGGTAGTCAATGCACACCTGCCAAGATGTCGATAGTCTGTTAGGGATATCCTCTTCTTGGTCATTCTTCACCATAATGAGCCCCGATATCTTGGGAACTACATGCAGAGGGCTTACCTATTTGGAGTCAGAGGTGGGATAAATGAATCCTACTTCACATCACTTCGTATTATCTTTCATCACTATGTCCAACAGGTTTGGATTCAGTCTTTTTTGGAAATCTCAGGACATCTTGCATCATCTTTAAGATAGATGTGGTGTGAACACAAAGCTGGATTTATCCCTCGGAGATCTGAGACTTTCCAGCCAAGTGCCTTGCAGTTATTTTCTATAACCTTGAGAAGTCGAGATTCTTGATCCGAGGTTAGGTTGTTGCTGATGATGACCGGATACATGTGTTTGATGAATCTCCATTTCATCAGCTTTATTCTTTCATTTTGACCTTAAATGCCAAGCTAAATGCATGCATATATCATTAATTTGTCGAACTAAATACTTTGTAATTTGTACAAAATACTGTATAAAATATTATATATTAATTGTATTTAATGACAAAATTACAGAAAAAAGGAAGAAAAAAAGAAATGAGACAACTTAGGTGTTGAGTGACCCTAAATCCCGAGACCCAATCATCATGATGACTTTGTTGACTAGAAATAAAGTAAGGGGAGATAGAGCAGATATGTTGTACAGAAAGTCCTGAAAACCCTAATATTTAATTCATATATAATTAATTTTTAGGACCTATTTTATTATTTATTATTTGTACCTAAACGTTATATATGAATATTGTAGATAAAAATACATAGAAAAATACAAAACATAGTTCATTGAAAAATAATGCACAGTGTGCACGCGACACACAAAATAAAAAGCCAAAATAAAAACTTCATAGACATGCATCTTCTCCATACTTTATCAAAATGGACCAAAATAAACTTTAGCTGTAACTTTTAATAAGCTCTTTAATGAAGATGGTTTCACTTAATTTGGAGCTAATATGCAAAATCTAGGTTTTGGGCCCATATTACGCAATATACATGTATATTTTATTCGATGTATTTATTTTTGTATTTTACAAATTTTTTTATTTTTATAAAATTGTGAATATTATTTCAAACACATATACATAATTAAAACAAAATAAAATCATTAAAATAAAATTAAAATAAATAATACCATTAAACATGTAGATGAAATATACCTGTATATACCTAAATGTACATACGCCTATGCAAATAAGTGTAAATATAAACTCAGGAAAACACAATAAAAATATATAAATTTATATAAAAATAAATCGAATATATATAATAACTCTATAAAATAATAAAATACAAAATACAAAAAATTACCAAATACAGGTATTTATACCTATATCCTACATGTAAATACCAACTTGTAATAAAAAGGCCCATCAAAAGAAATAAAAATACGCATAAAATACTACATTAAATTGCGAACACTTTTCATGTTTTAATAAAAATATAATTAAATCATTTGTTAATTCTTTTAATTTTACTAATATTTTCCTCTTGGGAATTTTCTGATTAGTCCACATGGACCAACAAGAACACTACTCATGTTGATCTGGGTCAACACCCCCCCTCTTCCTCGAGCTCTGACCTGTCAGAATCTGATTTTTCACCCATTTATCAACTCAAGCTCATCATGATCTGCCATGGCGTGCCGCTTGATTTCTAGAGATTAGATCTCTTTAATTCACGACATGGGCAAATTTCACTTAGATCATCCTTGATATGATCAGAATCTCCATCGAAAGTTGCCACCTCGCCCAACCTATAAATAAGCTCTGCCAGCCTTTTTCTCAAGTTTGATCCTTTTTCGTTACCTCTTAGCCCCTCAGAGCCCGTGCAATCCAATCCTTGTGGTGATAGCTCAAGATCTGAAGGTTTTTCAGCGAGGAGGAGGTGCAGAGGAGTGAACCACATCCACCGCCGGAGTAGGTCTGCTGGCAGTTCCAGCCTCCTCAACTCCGGTTGAGTCGAGGCCAGCCTGTTCACTCCTAGGTATCTTTTCTGCTCTATTTCATTTTCCACATCTTAATTCTAGGTTTAATTTTATATGTAGCATTAAAATCAAAACCCCCCAAATCCTTAGAGCTCGATCTCCTAGGCTATTCAGTATAGTCTGACTATTAGCTCAACTTGATTTCCATCTCACTCGACTCCCCTTCATCTGCTCCGTCAATCGATCCATCTACCCCCCCAGATCTATCATGGATTTGGGAATCAAAGCTCCCTCCACTACCCTTCTTTGCTTAAAGCTCTAGCTGAGGAAGTATCCCTCGAGCCGAGGACCATTTTGGTGCAGGTCCACAACTCCAAAGAGGCATCTGGAACCATATTGATCACTTGGAGCAGCTCCAAGTCCTCAAGCCGTGTCTGAGCTCTTGGAGCTCCCTCGCCTTCATAGGAGCACCCCACTACACGCGGAGGAGTCCCAGGAAGCGAAGCCACCTACTGGATCAAAGAGAGACTGCCGAAGCACGAAGATTAGTCGAATACAAAGTCATCGACTACCTGTTCATCCAGAGTTTTTACAGACCCCTTCTGAGCCATCTGATCAAGAACACATCCAATATCTAATCTAGACCGTTGAAACAATCCGAAGAGATACTTGTGGAGAGCTGCTAGATCAAACACATGGCAAGAAGATGGTGTCCCGATTCAATGAGATTACGTGGTGAAAATTGCAAGTAAACTCTCTACCTTTTTTATATTTTATAAAAAGTCATGTAAATATTTAATTAAGTTCAAAACATTATGGATTTTTTGCATGTATGCCCTTAGTACTCTTTATTATTGCGTTTACGTCCAATGCCGGGTCACCTCACGTGGAACCCTACGTGAGGTGAAATTCTACAAGCGTACCCTCAGGTTTTGTAATTTCTATTTAATATATTAAAATCAAGTTGATGTTCAAAATTTTGATTTATTTTGCATATGTGCCCCTGAGCTTTATTTTAATTGCAAATATACCCCTACCGGATTGAATTATTTTTATTATTGCATTTTTTATTTAAAATAGCTTATTTGCTCTAAAAATCTCAAAAAATTGGTGTTTGTGCATTATTAGCTGATTGTTCTTCTAATATTTTTATTTGCAATTTTGCATGCATTTGTTATTTATTAAAAAATAAAAAAGAACCAATTTATTACTAGTTTTACTATAAAAATAAAAAAATTATAAAACCTTTTTGAAAACTTCCAAAAAATTACCTATTGTTTATTATCCTTTTTTATAACCATAGACCAAAAATCTCAAAAGAAATTCTTAAAATTAGCGAACCCTTGATAATTCTAAAAAATATAAAATACTCCCAAAAATCCCAAAAATATTTGTTTATGTTCCATATTTATATATATATATATTTATCTCTACTATTAAAATTTATTTTGAGGAATTTTGAGACCATTTCCTATTTTTAATTCTCAAATAAATTCCATATATTTAAACAATCCATGTTTTAGCTTTATTTATGATTTTAAAAATACAAAAAAATTCAAAAAATGCCCCGCAAATCCATAAAAATAGAAAATATTTGAAAACTATAAAAAGATTTTATTTTGTTATTTTTTGCATATTTTTATCTATATATACTACACCTTACATAACCTACGCACATATATACTATATATAGTTTATATTATTATTAATTATTATAAATATTATTAATATATTTTGAAAACCTAAAAAATAAAATAGACTATTATTTTTTTGTTATTTTTCGAATTATATATATATTATCTCTTATATTATTTATATAGCCTTATATACCTACATATATCCTTATATATGCTATTATTATATTATTTAATTAAAAAGCAATTAAAATCAGAAAATTAAATTTTAATATATATATATATTGATTTTTTAAAAAAATATTTTATTTAAATAAAATCCACAAAAACTTTGATTAACTTTGTGCACACTTGTACATGTATACTTGCATTATTTATTTGCTTAAATAATTCCCTCTACATCCCATGCTTCTTATGTTCTATTGTCCACTATACACATTCATCGTAGGGAATAATAAATTTTGATTCACACTTGCTTGATTTAATTGCAGATATTTTTGTGTGGATTGATTGTTAAATTTAGTCGAGATTCTTGGGAGAGGTCATCACAACGATCATGTGGCTCGCCATGTGAGCGCATACAACTCTCTCCTCTGGGTCTCTGGCTATTTCAAATGGGACCATTGCTAGGGTGCAATGGATAGCATATCTTTTGTGTATATTATTTGGGTACATTATTTTTCTCTTTATTTTCTACTTATTTATTTCTGATAATTATTTAATCTGTTCTGACCCATTTGTCTTTGTTTGACTTTCTTGCGAGGGACCACATGGTGATGACTGCTTCTTAGGAGGTAGACACGCCAAAGACACGAGGTGGTTGACTCTTCTTCTAGCGAGTCAACTAGGAGAGAGTGGGAGGGAGAGGCAGAGAAGGAGGAGAAGAGCATCTCACACTTAGATGTCTTATTTTATTTTGTGAGGACAATGTACCCGTTTATTTTTGTAATATAATTTGTAATAATTTGGACTTAGACACTTCACTCTTCACAAGGTCCATTGCTCGAGTGTTCATTCACCTGGGGGCCTTGTCATGGTTTTCATGTTTTATCGCCTTCTTTTATTTTGTTTCTCGTGATTTGAGTTTTTTGCCTTTATTTTTCTTTGTTTTATTAGTTGAGCCCCTAGATCTAGGTTGCTTGACTCAGTGACTAGGTCCAAAGCCCTAATATAAGCTTGTACCTATAGTTTCTTTTGCTTGGACTTAGTGAAATATTTAATTGTGAATTACTTGTATTTGGAATCGCGACCCATGAGACACTCCACATAACGCTTGCAGGACCCATTGTGGCGAGCACCGAGGAGTCTCCAAGACCGGACATTTGGATCCATTTTTGAATAATTTGCATTTGGTTCTTCCCGATAATAGCAGTTCATGTTTAAGATGTTTTATCACTTGCATATCACCATATAGTGTAAATATTTCAATTCTGCCTTGCATCCCGCAAGGAGAGCATTGGGAAGCACTATGAGTCTTCTTACTTCTCATGCATCATTTGACACGAGAGTGAGATTTCCACTCTCGTGTCCACTTGCATAGCTTTTTTGCCTTCTCCCTCTGTTTTATATCATTCACATTTAAAAACAAAATACAAAAAAATCATTAGGTGATTTTCTTTGAAGAATACTAAAAAAAGTAAAAATCCAAAAAATAAAATAAGGGGAGTACTAATAAAATTTTGACCTTAATAAAAATCGTTATGGACATCTGTGTTTTATCTTCATAAAGCCCTCATTGATTTCGGATACATTCAAGACCGAGAGTGAGGCGTGACCCCTTAAGGATTAGAGCCAAAAACTCAGTCTATGGCAACCTTAATTATCACCCAGGTTGGTGAAGTATTGGCACTTCTAACGTATGTTGGCGAGTAGGGACTTGAGGACGACGTCGTTCCCCCTTGTATGGAGTATCCTACTCAGTCAGAAGTATTGAGCATAGGTCACACCTTCACGAGGGTGTCTGTCTCATTGTCTTGCGGTCGAGTAGCTCGTTTATGAGGGAAGTATTAGTTTCACCTATTGGCTTCCTCTCTCTATATCTTTGGTTTAGTAGTTGCCCATGCACGAGATCAAGGACTTCAAAGTGCACAGATCATAGGTTACAAAGGAGGTGGAAGAAGTATGGTATACTTTCCCGTAGCACACACGCTCCTATAGGGTTAGCGTTCTTAAGGACTTGTTAAAAGATTTGCATGCATACAACCATAAAATTGAAAAGATAAAAAATAGTTGAATTCTCACGATTTCACTTGGGCCATGTTGGTGAATTCAAAACTTGTCTAGTGTTTGTTTGCTTTAAATTAAGGCCCAAGATCAAGTCCCGCACACATGCATATTTTGACATTCATTTTCCTGCTTTTATTCTCATTTGACCCCCGCTCATTTTGAATCGTTCTACTATTTTACATCCTTTTATTTATCGTTGACCTCCTGACCATTCATCCATCATTAATCTTCTCTTTGACCCTTGAGTTGGTGACCCATGGATGGCTTAGTCGGGACTCCACATACACTCACATCTATTCCACGCGATCGACCTCTCCAATAATTCAGGGCGAATCCATAGATCATGTTCGGACTACGTAAACTGTTCTCCAGACTCCCTACCTTCTTCAATAAATCAGGATCACTCTTTTCATGAAATCTGCCAATTTTGGATGGAGATTGATTTCACTCCTTATACCTCTCCATCCTTAATGAAGGTCTGTGTTGACCTTAACACAAAAAGATTTTCCATATCTGGTGCTTCTATATAGACTGATCGGGGCATCATTCCTTGTGCAGATCATGAGCTTGATCTGAAGCCACAGATTATGTCAGATTCAAACTTCGATTCATAGGAAAAGATGGCTCCAAATGGAAAGGGACCTCATCATCAACAAACACAGATAGGCCAACAACAAGACTAGAATGCGGTGCATTCACAGCTCCTTGCCTCCATATAGGCAATCCAACATCACCTCACCGACCAGGAATTAGCTCATGTTGCCTTCCATGGCATGCTGAACAATCTGAGAAACGAGATAGAGAACCAAGGAGGAGGTGGAGAAAAAGAGATATGAGATGCACCCCGAGGAGGCGGAGCTGATGAACCAAGAGGAGGGCAGCCCAAGCCGATACTCAAGGAGACATACAACCCCAGTGCATGACAGATGACATAATGGATTCAGATTCCTGCTGTCCACACCCATTTTGAGTTGAAGTCTCAACTCTTGGCTTTGCTTCCCACCATCCACGGGAATGAGAATGAAGAACCATACATCCATCTCCAACAGTGTTGGCGCATCTGTGGTACTACTCACTACCCTAACATCCCATTAGGTGTAATCAAAATGACCGTATTCCCATCCAGCCTTCAAGACAAGGCTCTTCACTGGTTCAATCATCTAGTAAAGGTCGTTACCACCTGGGAGGAACTCAATTCCGCCTTTCTGCACAAGTTCTACCCTCTTGGGCGAATGAATTAGATGCGCACCCGCATTGCTAACTTCACCCAAGACAGCTGCAAGTCCATTCATGAGGCTTGGGAAAGATTTACCGATTTGAAGAGAATTGTCCATGTCATGACATCCCGCAGACCAACTTATCAACATTTTTTGGTGGATTTAATATTAAAAGTCAAAAGCTCGTCGATGCTGTTTGTGGCAGATCTCATTTTAACAAAGATGAGGATGTCGTATGGCAGATTTTTGAGGAAAGGATTAAAGGAGAAGCTTCCCTATCCTCATCCCGTGCCTACCAGAGATAGTCACATATTCACTAGAAGGTAGTGCACATAGTTTCATCAGACGAGCATGACACGAATGAGAGCTCGAATTTGAACATTATTGAGAGCCACCTGTCCAAGGAGGATATCATTGAAAAATGATTATAGGATCTCGAGAAGCTCGCTGTGATTGAAGAAAGGACTCATAACTTGGACAAACTGGATCAAATTAGCAAGTAGTTGGAGCTATTGGTAAGCACAATCAGTGCCTGCAATTCTGTGTCTGCATTAGCTTCAACTTCAAATGAGAAAAAAGGGCCAATATCACCATAGACTCCTAAACAGAGTCAGTTCTAGCAGCAGTTCAAGACATATATTATGTTCAAGCCCCAGAGCTTTTATTACCTCGGCAGCCGCAATAGCAGTTGGTTATATACCAACTAGAACTTCAGACCCTCACAAATCCATGTTCCCCTCTACCACCTCTCATTCATGAGGTGAATGGACTTTGGTCCAATGATGTGCAACTGGCCCATCCAGGCGGACATCAGCAGGGCCAGTATGCTAACTCTCATCCATTCCCTTAGCAACAATAAGGGAGGTTTGTCCAAGGAAGCAATCAGCCTCACCACCACCAGTCTCAACCATATCAACGAAGCTGGAGATAAAACCAGTTCCAACAACCGTAGTACCATCAGCAACAATCTTATCAGCAATACACAATTGTACCATATCAAAACCCTCCTCCTCATCACCAACAATACCAGTCTCCTTCTCAATATCCGTCTCAGTACTACTACCCGAAACAACATCACCACTTATAGTCTCAGCGTGGCCAGCACGCTGAACCATCATAGGCTCCTATTGTGAACCCCGCCCTTGACTGCTTGGCTCAGCTTGTCAAGAGCCTCATAGAGATGGGTCAGAAGATAGATGGCCTCACCGCTGCCAAGACAATAATTCCGACACAGGTGGAGGCTAATCCCAATAATTTCAGAAAGCATGAGAAGGTAGTTTGTAATGTCATGTCCAACCCCTAAAGTTAGATGTGGATGATGCTTTATTATCTAATGCTATTACTCTCAGGAGCGGTAGGACATTGCAACCGTCTGCAATAATGAAGGGAAATAATAAAGCTTTCACGTGCGAGTCGTCATCTTCTTTTACATCAGTCGAACCAACAACAGGACCGAGTGAGGAAGAAGAAGGAGAAGCACTAGGAAAAATTTTAAAAAATGAGAAAATTTCAAAAACAACAAAAAGAGGAAAGCAACAATAACATCACCAACAAACCAGCTACGAAGAGGACCGTACCTACATCTAATGTGAAGTCAGTTGAAGGAGCTCCGCCTGCTATTTTGGAATGCTAAAGCTTCATATCGATGAACTCATCCAGATATACTACCTGACGTGGGCATAGATTTTGGTTCTGTAAATAAGAATAATATTTCTATATTTGGTTTTGTAAATATACCTTTTCCAGATGCTTTAGAAAAATCCAAAAAAAATAAAAATTTGAAAATAGCTTTGTCAGATCCTTGATGTTGTGCAAATAATTCACAATCTTGTTCTAGAGATGCCCTTGCTACAAGCCATTAAGTACATGCCAAACATCAAAAATGGACTTAAAGAGACTTGTACTTCAAAGAGACATCCACGTCAAGCTAGACAGCGTAATGTGAAGCATATCTTGACGGTGGAAACAATCAATACGATCAACAACCTCCCTTGCAAGAAGAAAGACATGAGAGTACCTCTTATTCGATGCACGATGTTTGATCAAGCGTTCGACCAGACTCTGCAAGATAGTGGATAATCAATAAATATGATGCTTAGCTCACTTCTAAAGGAATTTGGGTTGGGACCACTCAAACCGACCAGGATGATTATGTAGTTTGCAAACACTTCAATCAAGCGACCCCGATGAATTTTTTTTGATGTCATCGTCACCATTCAGGGAATGTTGTTCCCTATGGACTTCATTGTTCTTGATATGGACACCTCAGCTCCTCTTCTGCACACCCCTATTATACTTGGATGACCATTCCTTCAAACAACCAGAGAACTGGTGGATTATGGTAGCGGACAGATTACCTTTCGCTCGAACAACGACAAGGTATCCATTCAGAGGATCCATGTACTGAAACCTTCAAAATCTGCACCAGATGAGAGTGTGCCTTTAGAACAAATAGAAGACTATGATTTTCTTACAGAGATCCGAGATATACATCTTTTCATGGATGACATTGAGACCCACGAATTCCTCTCTATTGAGGAAGGAGTGGATAACATTATAGACTTCCCCTCTGTCTTAGTCGATGAGATTTTTGCTGATCTTTATGAAGAATTGATTCATGGCCATCTGTCCGTAGCAGAGGAAGAATATATCATAGCAGATTTCTTTGAAAAAGATTCCATCATCGAAAAATTTTGCCCATGTATAGATTCAGAGCTTGAACTGTCAAAGGTAGACAATTAATAATTGACTGATATGACACCACCAATGCCTTGCACAATTGCAGAGGTTACCATTGAGAAGACTCGGACACCTCCTGAGCTCAAGTAGCTTTTCCACAAACATGAAGTACACCTTCTTTGTGGGTGATCCAAACATGTTTCATGTTATCATCAACTCCAAGTTGACTCAGGAACAAGAATCTTGTCTGCTCGAGGTTTTAGAAAGGAAACGTAAGGCGATTGGCTAGAAAATTTTTGATCTCCATAAGATTATTCCTTCATTGTGTTCCCATCACATTTACTTGGAAGAAGATAGCAAGCTGTCTTGTGAATTTCAGCGAAGACTAAATTCGGATCTCTGGGAGGTTGTTATGAATGAGATTACAAAATGGTGTGATGAGGGCTTCATATACCACATCTCCGACTCAAAGTTGGTGAGTCCCTTGCATGTCATGCTGAAAAAGTCAGGGATCACCCTTGTGAAGAACGACATAGTAGAGGAGATTGCTACCAGAGTTCCAACTTCTTGGCACGTCTGTGTTGACTATAGAAGCCTGAATTTGGCGACCTAGAAGGATCATTTCCTACTTCCCTTCATCGACCAGATCGTTGAGAGATTAGGTGCAAAGGAGCATTTTTGCTTCTTAGATGGATACTCTTGGTATAATCATGTTGCAATCACCCCAGAAGACCAAGAAAAGGCTACCTTCACCTGTCCATTTGGGATATATGCCTTCCGCAGGATGCCATTCGGACTATGCAATGCTTATGCGAGCTTTCAGAGGTGCATGCTGGTAGTTTTTGCAGCTATGGTTGGTAGTTTTCTCGATGTGTTTATAGACGATTTCTTGGTCTACAATGATAACTTTGATCAGTGCTTATCCTATCTAGACTGAGTGCTGAAAAGATGTTGTGAACTCAACTTGGTGATCTCGTGGGAGAAGAGCCATTTTATGGTAACGAAAGGGATTGTGCTAGGCCATGTCATCTCGAAACGTGGCATGGAGGTCGATCATGCAAAGGTGGAAGTCAGTTCTAATCTAGATCCACCGACTAATTTGAAGCAAGTCTGGTCCTTCCTTGGGCATGTGGGTTTTTACCGTCGATTTATCAAAGATTTTAGCAAGATTTCCCGACCATTGACTGAGCTTCTGGGCAAGGAGTTTGATTTTATTATTGATGCTAGAGTCCTCTAAGCATGTAATCAATCGAAAGATCTGATCACTCAGGTCCCTGTTCTGCAACTTCCAGATTGCTCTCTACCATTTATGATCATGACTGATGCTTCAGATTGTGCCATTGGAGCGATTCTGGGATAGAGGAGAAACCATCTTCCATTTGTGATTCACTATGCCAGTAGAACTCTTGATGAAGTGTAGAAGAATTACATAGTCACTAAGAAATAACTGCTAACAGTTGTCTTCACCCTGGAGAAGTTCAGATCTCATTTACCCGGATCTAAAGTAATTCTCTATATAGGCCATTCCACCATCCGGTACTTGCAAGCCAAGAAAGATGTCAAACCAAGGTTAATCAGATGAATCCTTCTGCTCCAGGAATTCAATCTTGAAATGTGTGGCAAACTTGGAGTTAAAAATATGACGGCAGACCATTTGTCCAGATTGCTAGAGTCAACAACTCCTGAGAAATGCTTGTTACCGATCAATGAAACCTTCCTAGATGAAGCAATCCTCTCAGTCACCTCGCTCCCCTGGTTCACTGATATTGTGAATTATCTTGTGTTCAAGAGGACTCCACAATATTATCCTAAGATGAAAATGGTTCTAATCAGATATTCATTTCTATTAGTGGGAGGATTTGTTTCTCTTTCGTGAGGGGGAAGATTGCATCAGAGGAGGTGCATTCCACAGGAGGAAGTTCATAGTATCCTCTAGCATTGCCCCGCCTGAGAATCAGGAGGACACCACTTTGGAAAGTGTACAACAACAAAATTACTTCAATGCGACCTTTGGTAGTCGACCATATTCAAAGATGTAGAAGATTTTGTGAAGCATTGCACTAACTGTCAGATGATGGGTGGCACTATTGGAATGTGAGACACAATACCCCTAAAATATATTCAGATTTTTGATGTGTTCGATGCATGGAACATTGATTTCATCGGCCCATTTCCCAATAGTTAGGGCTATGAATATATTATGCTTATTGTCGACTATGTGAGTCGTTGGGTGGAGGCTATCCCAACCCGAGCTGCCGACAGTCGCACTGTCTACCAGTTTCTGAAGGAGAACATCGTTGCAAGGTTAGGGATCCCTAAAATTCTGATATCCGATGTAGGTAGACATTTTACCAACAGAGAAGTGAAGAAGCTGACTCAAGAATACTACATTGAACATTGAGTTGCTTCTTCATATTAGCCACAGTCTAATGGCTTGGCAAAATGTTGGAATATGGAAATCAAGATGATTCTCCAGAAACTTATACGTTCAGATAAAAACTGGTCTCAACTGCTTGACTCAGTTCTCTAGGCCTATAGGAATACATATAAGTCACCTCTGGGAATGTCTCCCTACCACCTGGTGTACAACAAGCCATGCCATTTTCTCGTTGAGCTCATTCACAAATCTTTGTGGGCAATAAATATCTGTAATTTAGATCTGAAGAAAGCTGGAAAAATAGTTTGGAAAATCTATACATACTGTTTGAAAAATCTTTACAAAATGGTTTCAAATTTTGTAAATGTCTGTAAAAATTATTTATCAAATTATTCTTTCAAAAGAATGTTTTCAAAATGAATGTCAAAATGTTTGCAAAGTGTTTTGAGAACCCTATAAATACTTCAAACTGAATAAATTCTTTACAAACCAGGTATAAAACTTGCAAATACTTGGTGTATATTCTTCATCTAAATTCTTGTAAATAAAAAGATGCATTCCCATGTGAATATCTGCATATATTTATTTTCCAAAACTCCTTGGTTTTCAAAAATCACTAAAAACTTGCAAAACCAAAAAACCCTATAAAAATTTGCAAAATGGTTTCAAAATTTCATAAAAAATTGCAAAATGTTTTCAAAATTTCATAAAAATTGCAAAACCTTTTCAAAAACCCATAAATAGTTCAAAATTAAAAATAGTTTCACAAAAATATTTTCTATAGTGTGCATAGCATTCGCATTTTGTGGATTGATAATGACAATTGAACAAGCCTAAATACGATCCGAAGAATGGAGCTTTGTTGGATCCTAATCCATCTAATCACTGGAACCTAAAGGGAATTGGAATTGAGGCACTTCGGGTCGACTAGATATAATTATTTAAGAAATATGAGACTAAGTTCAGTGTCGTCTTGATTGCTTAAGTAGAATATTTCAGAACACACACATGACTCTTGTCGATAGTGACCTAACTTGCACACTTGCACCTTGCTCAACTCGGTTGAAGTGGCAGAGAGCTGGATTTGCCGACATGATACAAGCCAATGGAAACATCAGAAGTCACACATATGTGGCCATTATATCCCAACCTGATCCAGTAGCCATGAGGTCTAATGACAGAATGTCGTGGGATGTAATAATACTTCAAAAGAGGGATGATCTACTGCTAGAGGAAAAAGCCCTTATATAAATGTTGTTGTATATAGTAAAAAAATGAAAAAAATCAAAAACTCCAAAATAATAGATGAGAAAGAAAATCAAGAAAAATCAATTCCCATTAGAGCTTATGTATTCAATAAGCAAGATTGAGCTTCAAAGTCAAATACATTTGTGATCCTGCAGTTGGATGACTTAGCTATACTAGTCAAGCAATCCTAGGATAGGTAGCTACACAAGCTACTATCCATTCTCTTCTCCACCTCCTCTTCTTAAGCCGGTTGTACTTGAACTTAGAAGAGAATACTCCACTTCTAGAGGAAAGTGTTATTTGGTTAGGGAATTAGGGTCACCGTGTTGGAGAAGACAGACTTTTACTGCTTCAACCAAGAGGAGTAACCTATCACTGACACTGTACAAGATAGACTTGTACTCATAAGGGACAACGTATGAGGTCGACTTGTTATGAACTGGCTTTTAAGAAGACCTGGGTAGAGTTTTGTGATCCTCAGAGGCAGTTGTGTTTCAAGCCTGGTTCCCAACCATGGTTCCGACTAAACTAAAAATCCAAAGGTCCGACTGAGCTCCAAACTTTTATATTATGAAGACAAGTTTAAAAGTTTAAATCAATCCAAGTTATTTCTTTTTCATTTCTTTTTTTCCTTTTCTGCACTTATAGGAATAAGTGTTTGCTAGGGACTAGCAATGCATGCATATATCATTAATTTGTCAAAATAAACACTTTATAATTTGTAAAAAATAATGTATAAAATACTATATACTAATTGTATTTAATTCCAAAAATAAATAATAAAGGAAGAAAATAAAAAGAAGTAAGACACCATAGGTGTTGAGTGAGCCTAAACCCTAAGTCGCGGTCATCATGATGACTTTATCGACAAGGAATAAAGTAGGGGGAGATAGAGCAGATAAGTTGTACAGAAAAGAGCTAAAAATCCTAATTTTTAATTCATCTCTAATTAATTTTTGGGACCTTTTATTTGTACCTCAAATCAATAAACTTTTTACATGAATATTGTAGATAAAATACATAGAAAAATACAAAATTGAGTTCATTGATAAATAATGCATAGTGTGCCCAGGAAACAAAAATAAAAATCCAAAATAAAAAAATCCACAGACTTGTATCTTCTTCATACTGTATCAAAATGGACCAAAATCACCTTTAATTGTAACTTTTAATAAGCTATTTAATGAAGAGAGTTTCATTTATTTTGGAGCTAAGATGCAAAATTTAGGTTTTGGGTCCATATTATGCAATATACTTGTATATTTTATTCTATGTATTTATTCTTTGTATTTTACAAATTTTTTTATTTTTATAAAATTGTGAATATTATTTCAAACACATATGCATAATTTAAAAAAGAAAATCATTAAAAATTAAAATAAATAATATCATTAAATATATAGATGAAATATACATGTATATACCTATAATGTACATAAACCTAATTAAATAAGTGTACATATAAACTTAGAAAAATACAATAAAAAATATATAAATGCACATAAAAATAAACTGTATATAATAACCGCATAAAATAATAAAATACAAATTAAAAATAAAAATAAAATACCCAAATACAAGTATTTATAACTATATTATACATGTAAATATTAACTTATAATAAAAAGTGCCATAAAAATAAATAAAAAATATGTATAAAATACTACATTAAATTACAAAAACTTTTCATGTTTTAATAAAAAAATTAATTGAATCATTTGTTAATTCTTTTTTATTTTACTAATATTTTCTTCTTGGGAATTTTTTTATTGGTCCACGTGGACCAACAAGAACGCTCCCCGTGTTAACATGGTTCAACACACCCCCTCTCTTTCTCAAGCTCTGACCTATCAAAGCCCAACTTTTTACCCATTTATCCACTCAAGCTCATCATGATCTGCCATGTCATGCCGCTTGATTTCTGGAGATTAGATCACCCTAATTCACGTCGTGGGCAAAGTTCACTTCGATCGTCCTTGAATCGATCAAAATCTCCATCGAAAGTTGCCACCTAGTCCAGCCTATAAATAAGCTCCTCCGACCTTCTTCTCAAGTTTGATCCTTTTTCGTTACCTCTTAGCCCCTCAGAGCCTGTGCAATCCATTTCTTGTGGTTATAGCTCGAGATCTCGAGGTTTTGCAGCGAAGAGAAGGTGTGGAGGAGTGATCCACATCCACCGCCGGAGTAGCTCCACTAGCAGGTCCAACCTCCTCGACTCTGGTCGAGTCGAGGCCAACCCGTTCATTCTTAGGTATCTTTTCTTCTCTATTTAATTTTTCACATCTTAATTCTAGGTTTAATTTTGTCTTTAACTTTAAAATTAAAAACCTCCAAATCCCTAGAGCTCGAGCTCTAGGGATATTCATTGTAATCTGACTGTTGATTCGACTCGATTTCCACCTCACTCGACTCCCCTTCATTTGCTCCATCGATCGGTTCATCTGTCCCCCCTAGATCCATTGTGGATGTGGGAATCAAAGCTCCATCCGTCGCCCTTCACCGGAGCTCCACCTCTATCTCACTCCATGCCCCTTTTTGCTTAACCCTCTGGCCACAGAAGCAGCCCTCGAGCTGAGGCCCATTTTGGTGCAGATCCAAGACTCCAAAAAGTCATTTGGAATCATGTCGATCACCTGGAGCAACTCCTGGTCCTCATGCCTCATCTAAGATCTTGGAGCTCCCTTGCCTTCATAGGAGCGCTCCACTACACACAGAGGAGTCCCATAAGGTAAAGCCACCTCCTGTATCAAAAGGGTACCGTTGGAGCATGAAGATTAGTTGAATCCAAATTCACCGACGACTTGTTCATCAGGAGTTCTTCCAGACCCCTTCTGAGCTGTCCGATCAAGAACACGAACGAGATCTAATCTGGGTCATCGAAACTATTCGAAGTGGTACCTATGGAGAGCTGTTGGATCAGACACATGGCGAGAAGACGAGTCCCAATCCAGCAGTATTAAGTGGTGAAAATAACAAGTAAACCCTTCACCTATTTGTATTTTATAAAAATTAATGTAAATATTTAATTAAGTTCAAAACTTTATGGACTTTTTACATGTATGCCCTTTGTACTCTTTATTATTGTGTTTAAGTCTAATGCCAAGTCACCTCATGTGGACCCCCACGTGAGGTGAATTTTTGCAAACACACCCACCCCCAGGTTTTGTAATTTCTATTTAGTCTATTCAAAATCAAGTTGACGTTTAAAATTTTGGATTATTTTGCACGTGTGCCCCTGAGCTTTATTTTAATTGCAAATATACCCTGCCAGCTTGAATTAATTTTATTATTGCATTTCTTTTTATCTAAAATAGCTCATGTGCTTTAAAAAATTAGGTGTATGTGCATGATTGGCCGATTGTTCTTGCTAGTACTTTTATTTACCATTTTGCATGCATGTATTGTTATTAAAAATAAAAAAGGAGCTATTTTATTCCCCATTTGACTTAAAAAATAAAAAAATAAACCTTTTTGAAAAATTCCAAAAAATTACCTACTGTTAATTACCCTATTTTATAACTCTAGACCAAAAATCACAAAATAATTTCAAAAGGAACTGTTAAAATTAGTAAACACTTACTAATCCTAAAAAAATTATAAAATATTCCAAAAAATACCAAAAATATTTGTTTATATTCCCCATATATATATATTAAAATTGATTTTGAGGAATTTGGAGACTATTTCCTATATTTAATTCTCAAATCTATTCTGTCTATTTTAAACAGTCCATGTTTTGCTTTATTTCAGATTTTTAAAATCAAAAAATTTCTAAAATCCCCTGAAATTCATAGAAATAGAAAATTATTTTAAAATTATAAAAATATTTTATTTGGTTATTTTTGCATATTTTTATCTCTCTCTATGCAGTATACCTTTTATATCCTTTACATAACTATATATTATTATATGTAGTTTATATTATTGTTAATTATTATAAATAATATAAATATATTTTTTAAACCTAAAAAAATAAAAAGCATTGTTCTTTTTTCTTATTTTCTGATTTTTGCATATATATATATATTATATCGCTTATATTATTTATATAGCCTTATATACCTATATATATCCTTATATATACACTGCTTTTTTATTATTAAAGTAAAAAGAAATTAAAAATAAAAAATTATATATATATATATGATTTAAAAAAGAATTATTTTATTTAATTAAAAACCCCACAAAACTTTGATTAATTTATGCACACTTTTATATGCATGCGTTATTTATATGCTTAAATAATCCCTGCTACATCCTGTGCTTCCTGTGTTCGACCCCTACCTGCTTGTCCACTATACAAAGTCATCGTAGGGTATAATAAATTTTTATTCACATTAGACTTGATTTCATTGCTTATATTTTTGGATGGGTTGAATGTCGAAATAATTCGAGATTCTTGGGAGAGGTCATCACATCGAGTGTATGGCTCGCCTTGTGGGCGCACACAACTCTCTCCTCTGGGTCTCTGGTTATTTCAGTGTTCTTCATCTGTAAGGAATGTGTACTTCCATGTTGGGAGATATATGAGTTCTGGTAATTGTGAAGCTTGCTCCGCTGTTACTTCGGATATTATGTTGCTAGATGGTTGTTCTGTTGAGTTCAAAGAGATGCTGCTCACCTATGTCATTGCTGGATCTGAAATAAATGTACCAAACATATCTGCAATGAGTTCTTCATGTTCAGTTTGACTTGAATCTTCTTTGAACATATTGATCGATGACTTAGATTCTGGCTCGGTCTCCCTGTCTGCAAGGAAGCATAGATTGACTATGCTATCCAGGTCCTCCTCAAAAGATAGGATTTCCTATGTGATGATGTCATTCAGAGAAAGATGCTGATCGTTGACGTTAACAATGTCACAATCTTCTGCTTATTTTTCTCTCCCTACATTAGATGCGACTTTCACCTTGATGACCATATCCATTGTGACTTTTTTCGTGCATGAGCAAAAGGTGATCTTCCCAGACCCGTAGTCAACGACCGCCTCAGCTGTGCAAAGGAACGATTGACCAAGAATAATTGGAGTCGAGAGTAATGATGCAGGAGAGTCTATGTCTAGGATGACACAATCCACAGAAAATCACATGTCATGCACGATCATGATAACATCCTCCAATAGACCTTTGGTATCTTCATGGACCTGTCTACAATTTGCATTATCATTCTTGTAGGGTTAAGCAGTCCAAGCCCAAATTATTGCAGTAGTAAGGAGGGCATGAGGTTTATTGAAGACCCGCTATCAAGCATCGTGTGCTCAAAAACTTGGTAAAAAATCTAGAATCTTATGCTGGGTACTCCCTTGTCTTTCTTTTTCTCCGGGAGGTCACTGATTGCATTTACTATCACCACTTGAAGTTAGAAGGTAATATTCATCTCTCTGAGGATGAGTTATCAGAGAAGGAGACCAATTAATATATCAACGTTTTATTTGTGAAGAGTTAACCCAATCCATACACATGGTACTTGTCATTTCATGGTTGTGAGAGTATGAGATTGAAATGATGGTTTTGACCAGGTTGTGAATTGAATTGAATAGAGGAGCATGGAACCTAAGGGTTGTTGACTCGCGATTCCTAACCTAAATGCAGTTCCAAACAAACCTAAAATCCAAAGGTCTTAATTGAGCTCCAAACTTTTATTTTATTAAGACAAGTTTAAGAGTCAAATTATTCCAAGTTCTTTCTTTTTATTTTATTTATTTTCTTTTTTTACACTCATTAGTGTAAGTGTTTGCTAGGGATTAGCAAAGGCAAGTATAGGGGTGCGATGAATATTCATTTAATCACCTTTATTCTTTCATGTTGGCCTGAAATACCTAGCTAAATGCATGTATATATTATTAATTTGTGAAAAATAACACTAAAAAATTTACTATAAATACTATACAAATATTAGTATTAAATTCCAAAATAAAAGAATAAAGGAAAGAAAAGTAAAGCAAATGAAGTGTCAAAGATACTGAATGACCTTAGACCCCGAGATGTGATCATCATTATGACTTGGTTAACAAGGAATAAAGTAGGGGAGATAGGGTGGCTAACTGTACATAATACACCCCGAAACCATAATTTCTATTCATTAATAAATGCCTTTTGTGTCATATTTTATTTTCTAATTTTGCCACATCAAGTAATAAACCCTTAATATGAAAGTTGTACATAAAAATAGAAAGAAAAATGCAAAATTAATTTCAAAGGAAAATAAAGAACATGAGACACTTAGAATAAAAAGCTGCAAATAAAACTTCTCGGACCTGTAACTTCTCCACATAGATCAAAATTGACCAAACTCACCTTTATCATTTATGAAAATTTAATTATCTATTTAATGAGGGTGGTTTTATTTAAAATGGAGTTAAGATGCAGAAGTTGGCTTTTGGGTCCTTATTGTACTGTATACCTATATATAATATTCATTATGTCTATTCTTTATATTTTTTGCTTCCTTATATTTTTAAGTACTTGTAAATATTATTTGAAACATATTTGAATAATAAACATAAAATAAAAGCACTAAGAATACATCAAAATAAATCAAGTAATAAAATATATAGGTGAACCATACCTATAAAATACATGTACATATTTATTTAAGTATAGAAATAAAATTAGAAAATACAATAAAAATATGTAAATGTGTCATTAAATAAGTGATAAATATATAAAATATGTAAAAACAATAATAAAATATATCAAATACAACAACAACAACAAAGCATTTTCCCACAATTAAGTAGGGTCGGCTACATGGATTCTTCGCCTCCATTCAGATCTATCTTGGGTCAATCTCGGACTTATATCCAAAAAACTAAGATCCCTTCGTATAGTCTCTTTCCAACACTTCTTGGGCCGTCCTCGCCCTCTCTTAGCTGGCTCAACATCCCAACACTCGCATCTCCTAACCGGTGCATCAGTTGACCCTCTTTGCAAATGACCAAACCATCTTAAGCGGTTTTCTCGCATCTTATCCTCGATCGGAGCTACACCAACTTTCTTTTGGATTGCACCATTCCGAATCCGATCTTTACGTGTATGTCCACACATCCATCTTAGCATTTTCATTTCTGCTACAGCCATTCTCTGCACATGTCTATGGTTCACAGGCCAACATTCAGAACCATAAAGCGTAACAGGTCTCACGGCTGCTTTGCAAAACTTTCCTTTAATTTTTAAAGGAATTTTCTTATCACAGAGAACAACGGAGGCTCCTCTCCACTTTAGCCAACCTGCATTTATTCTATTAGTAACATCTCCATCAATTTCCCCATCATGTTGCAAAATGGATCCCAAATATCTAAAAGAGTCTCTCTTCTGAATGTTATCGTCACCAATCTTCACCTCGATTCCTTCACCATTGCTTCCATCAAAGGTGCATTCCATATATTTCGTCTTAGCCCTACTTATACGAAAACCTTTAGTCTCCAATGCATGTCTCCAAACCTCAAGCTTCTCATTTACTCCATCTCTAGTCTCGTCAATCATCACAATATCATCAGCAAATAACATACACCAAGGTAACTCATCTTGAATGTGACTTGTCAACTCGTCCATAATCAAAGTAAACAGAAATGGACTCAAAGCTGAACCTTGATGTAAACCAATGTTGATATCAAAATAGTCAGTCTTCCCCGTCGGGGTCCTTACACAAGATAAAGCCCTATCATACATATCCTTTATGAGATTAATATATAGGACAGGTACTTGTCTCTTCTCTAAAACTCTCCACAGTATCTCTCGTGGGACGGAATCATAAGCCTTCTCCAAATCATTAAAGATCATATGGAGATTCTTCCTTTTAGCTCTATAAATCACCATTGTTCTCCTCAGCAAATGGATGGCTTCAATAGTTGAGCGACCTGGCATGAATCCGAATTGGTTTTCTTTTACTTGGGAAACTTGCCTTAACCTTCTTTCGATCACACGTTCCCAAATTTTCATAGTGTGACTCATCAGCTTGATACCTCTGTAATTTGAACAATTTTGAATGTCTCCTTTGTTCTTATAAAGACGCACCATGATACTCCTCCTCCAATCTTCAAGCATTTTCTTGCTTCGCCAAATAACATTGAATAGATTCGTAAGCCAAGTCAAACCACGCTCACCTAAAACTTTCCATACTTCTACAGGGATGTCATCCGGTCCAACACCTTTCCCAGGTCTCATAACCTTCAAAGCCTCCTCTACTTCTTTTCTTTGTATTCGTCTATAGCATGCACGATTCAAGTAACTTTCACTACTAGCTAGATCACCCAAAGTGATCTCTCTATTTCCTTCTCCAATGAAAAGTTTATGGAAGTACTGCTCCCATCTAGTCTCTATATCCTTCTGAGTAACAAGCACGTGACCTTCCTCGTCCTTAATACATCTCACTTGAGAAAGGTCTTTGGTCTTTCTTTCTCTTGCTTTGGCCAACCTGAATATATCCTTCTGGTCCTACTTAGAGTTGAGATTTTTATACAAAACCTTATAAGCTTTTGACTTAGCTTCGCTTACAGCCTTCTTTGCTTCCTTCTTCGCTATTTTATAGTCTGTGACAGATTCCTCTGTTCTATCCTTAGACATAGCTTTAAAGCAAGCTCTTTTAATTTTTAGCTTCTCTTGCACCCCTTCACTCCACCACCAAGCCTCCTTTTGATCCGGAGCTCCTCCTTTTGACTCGCCTAGCATCTCTTTGGCTACCTTTCGGATACAAGATGCTACTGCCTCCCACATCTCGCTTGCACTACCACTACAATTCCAAGATAAGTCTTCTAAAACCTTCTCCCTGAAGCGTGATTGCTTCAACGGAAGATTCCACCACCTAGTTCTAGTGATCTTAGGAACCTTCCTTTTCTTTACCAGCCCTTTTATTTGTAAATCCAAGACTAACAAGCGATATTGGGTTGTCAAACTCTCTCTAGGGATTACTTTGCAATCTTTGCAACACAATCGATCTCTTCTCCTCAACACAAAGTAATCTATCTGTGTTCTAGTTGAGCCACTCTTATAAGTAATTAAATGCTCCTCCCTCTTCTTGAAAAGAGTGTTTGCTATGAAAAGATCATATGCAGTTACAAAATCCAGAATGACTTTTCTCTCTTCGTTTCTATCCCCAAAACCATGTCCTCCATGCACACTTGCATACCCTGAAACATCTTTTCCCACATGTCCATTAAGATCTCCACCTATGCAAACCATCTCTCTTTGTGGGATTCCTTGTAAAATCTTATCCAGATCCTCCCAAAAAGCTTGTTTAGTCCTTTCATCTAAACCAATTTGTGGTGCATAAACTGAGATGATATTCAGAATTTCTTCTTCAAGCACCAACTTTAGCAAAATAATCCGATCCCCAAATCTTTGCACCTCAACCACACAATCCTTCAAATCTTTATGAACAACCACTCCAACACTATTTCTGCCCTTATCTTTACCTGAATACCAAAGTTTAAAGCCTGTCTTCTCGATCTCCCTTGCTTTCTCTCCAACCCGTTTAGTCTCTTGTAGACATAATATATGAATCTTCCTTCTTTCCATTGTATCCACTATCTCCATCAATTTTCCCGTTAAAGTACCGATATTCCAACTACCAATCCGTAACTTCCTTTGCAATCTCTTTTGGACTAACTTCTTTACTCGCATGCGTCCACTATGCGAGAACCCTTGCAAATTTTGGACTGCATCCGGGCGGTGATGCAGCGGAACTAGTTTATTTACCCGCATGCGTTCCTCATGCGAGAACCCTTGCAAATTTTGAACTACATCCAAGCTGCGATGTAGCGGCCGTTGCCAATTTTTCATTGCATTCGGGCGATGCAACGCGTCGCAAGTAGAGAACGCCCCAACGAAATCTGTATGTTTTCTTAAATCCATGTTTAAAAGATCCGAACGGTTTCGAGATAAATTCATAAATAGTGTTCTTAGAAGAACTTTAAGAACACTATTTACGAATTTATCTCTCCTACGCTGGCTGTCGGCTACCTAACGCGCAACCCTCCTCATTTACCCGGTCTTGGGACCGGCCATGGCTGAGTTAATAAAATATATCAAATACAAAATAAAAATAAATTTACCAAATGTAGATAAGTATACCTATGCATATACATGTAAATATTAACATCCAATACATAAATAACTTTGTAAAAATAAATAAAAATCAGAATAAAATGCTGTATAAAATAAAAAACATTCTTTTACGTTTTAACATCAAATTGTTTATTAATTTATATTGGATTAATAAGAGAATTCTTCCTTCTAATTTTCTGGTTAGTCCACATGGTCCACCCAGAGCTCTTTTTTCGTTAACCTGCCAAGTCAACCGTATGCCCTCAGCCGCCTCTTCTATACATAAAAATTTAAAGAAAAATACAATAGTTATTTCTTTCAAAAATACTATACAATGCACCTGGGACACATAGAATAAAAAGCCGTAAAGAAAACTTCTCATACCTGTATCTCTTCCAAATAGAATTAAAATTCACCAAACTCACCTTTGTTATTCCAAAAATTTAATTACCTATTTAATAAAGGCAGTTTCATTTAATTTGGAGTTGGATGCAGATGTTGGCTTTTGGGTCCCTATTGTACTGTATACATGTATATCATAATAAATATATTTATTCTTTATATTTTTAGATTTTTTATATTTTTATATATTTGTAAATATCATGCAACACACATTTTAATAATAAAATTAGAATAAAATCATTAAAAGTCATTAAATTAAATAATATAATAAAACATATATGTAAACTATACCTATATAATAAACACATATATTTAAATAAATAAATAAATAAATTCATAAAATAAATTAAAAATATGTAAATATGTCATGAAATAAGTTGTAAATGTATTAAATATATCCATATGATAGTAAAATAAAAAATACAAAGTAAAAATAAAACACCACAAACATAGGTAAATATACCTATAAGTACACTTGTAAAAACTAACACCTAATAAATAAAGTGCTAAAATTAAATAGCAATCACCAAAAAATAGTCCATAAAATAATAAAATTTTCCATGTTTTAACATTTATTTAATTAATTCATTATCTATTTTAATTTTATTTATTTATTCTTTTCTCCCTGTTTTATTCTCTAGCGTTGGATGTGGACCAATGGGAGCCTTGCATTTGTTGACCCGAGGTCAACTGCCCCTTTGGCGCCTCCCACTTCTTCCATTTTTCCTACTCGACACACTGCTCCATTCGATATGCTCTCTTCACAAAGTCTCTACATCGTACATCCATCTATCATGCCTATCGTTAGATGTAATCGATCATCATCGATCTTGGCGTAATTCCTTGTGAAACCCATCCTCTCCACTTTGTCTATAAATAACATGCCAACCTTCAATCCATCTTTTGATCCCCTCTTTGTAACCCTAATCTTTCAATCGCTTGAGATTGCCGGTGACAGCAGCATGCTCGCGGGAGCTTTGTCGTGGAGAAATAGAGGTTGGAAGTAGAGATCCAACTCACCAGAGGGTAGCTTAGGCAATGCATCTTCTGCTCCCTATTCTATATGTAAGAGTTGGTAACCAGGTCCTTTTAACCACATTTTCTTTCCTCATTGTAGTTTAGGTCTTAGTATACATAGTCAGTCCATATCTTAGCCTAATTTAGAGATTTTTGATTGCTGAAGCATCGTGCTCCAGCTCTGATTTACAATGCTCTGCCCCTTGTTTTGACCCCTTTCCAACTCCATATCGTTCCCTTCATATTCTCCGCAGAACCCCTCTCATTTCACTCTGATTCCCACAAAGAATTGGGAGATCCAATTCTCCTTCTTTGCCCTTCGCTGGAGAACTCCGCCATGACTCATCTCTGTCCCATTCGACCTGATGAAGCTTCCTATATCTTCGACTCCTCTTTCTCAGCTAACCATGTAGGTTCGAGTTTTAAAGGACCCCCTTTTTGGGGTCGATTTTATTCTGCATAAGAAACTCCAGTCGCCTAAGCTTTGACGACCCTCCAGGCCCCTATCGATGGGGCCCATATACTTTTGAGACCACCACCGGTTGCAGGCCTCCACCCTGAACCAATAGATCATCTGAGCATTGAAGAAGACCTCCGAAGCCACGAGATTTTGCCAGTCGAAGGAGCCCCAACACCTAGTTCTTCCCTATTCTTCGTGAAGAGCAGGGATTGTTTGATTGAGGTGACGCTCTACTTTCAATGAAGATCGTTCGATCATGAGCTTCAGTAGCTGTAGGATCCATATGAGGATCTGATCTCATTCATCAATCGACGAAGCGATATAGGAAGATATGAGTCCTTCATCAGATAAGTGAGTCCACGTGGAGCGTAGGGAGCTGTCGGATGAAGAGCATTTAAAGGGGTAAATATGAACCCCCCCCTCTGCCTTTTTGTATTTATTAAAAGGTCCTGTAAATATTAAAGTACACTTTATATTTTGTGTAAAAATTGCACGGGTGCCAGGAATGTTTTGAATATTACACTAGGTCTAGTACCAGCTCACCTCACGTGGCAGCCCACGTGAGGTGGGCATTTTGCAGGGAGCCCCTCCTGGGATTAGTTATTTGTTTTTAGTATTTAAAGTTTATATTTAAGTGTAAAACTTTTGGATTATTGATGAGTCGTCATCTCATCACCTTTATTTTTTCATTTTGGCCTTAGATCCCTATCTAAATGCATGTATATCTCATTAATTTGTGAAAATAAACACTCAATAAATCTCATAAAATACTATATAAATACTATATAAAATATTGTATTTAATTCCAAAATAAAAGAATAAAGAAAAGAAAAGAAAAAGAATGAAGTGTCAAAGACACTGAGTGACCCTAGACCCTGAGACCTAGTCATCATGATGACTTGGTCAACAGGGAATAAAGTAGGGGGAAGATAGGCAGAGGAACTGTACATAAAACACACAGAACCCTAGTTTTTAATTCATCAATAAGTGCATATTAGGACCCATTTTATTTTATTATTTTTATATCTTAAATCAATAAAGCCTCAACATGAATATTGTACATAAAAATACAAAGAAAAATCCAAAATTGATTCCACTAAAAAATAATGCATAGTGTGCTCAGGATACACAAAATAAAAAGACACAAAGAAAACGTTGCAGACCTATATCTTCTCCATACAGATTCAAAATTAACCAAACTCACCTTTATTTCATAAAATTAAATAATCCATTTAGACGGCTCTAACCTCTCTTGATCCTGGCATACTGCGCCACTCTGAAGAGGCTCCCGGAATGAGGAAAAAGAGCTTTAAGGCTGAAACGACTACTTGGTTACTTAATTAATTCCTCTTTGGTTACTTAAAAAATCTCTCTGTTGACTTCTTTTCTGCTTCTGCCAGACTATTAGGATATGACTTAGAATTCTCAAGTAGGGCCCTCTGGGCAAGGTCTCTTTGCGGTGCGAGCCCCAGTCTGGAGCTGTACGGGGAGGTAGGCCTCACAAGGCAAGGACATGAGGAAGTAGGCATCCTCAGGGTCTGACAACATTGCCAGAGTCTATTACCTGAGAGTCGCTCCTTCAACTATCCCTCGAAGACTGGGAGAGGAAGGTCGGATAAAGAAGAAAGAGCACTACTCCATTTAAATCCACTTTCAAATATCTAATGCTGGACGATTAGGGTGATTGAGACCTCATAATAGCTTGTTGCTCTTCCTATAAAATTTTCCGAGAACAAGATGTCACAGAGGCTTTTTGATAGTCTTGTCAGGAACATCAGAAATGCAAGGGAGGGGCGCTACTAGGCCTGAACCTTGACGACCTCACTGACAACCAACTGACGTTGTGGGTAACCTCACTCACTTGATGAAGGTGGTTTCATTCAATTTGGAGTTAAGATGCAAAACTTAGGTTTTGAGCCCTTATTGTGCAATATATATGTATATTATACACAATATATTTATTCTTCATATATTTCACTTTATTTTATTTTTAGAAAATTGTAAATATTATTTAAAACATGCGTACATAATTAAAATAGAATCAAACCATCAAAATAAAATAAAATAAGTAATATATTTCAATACATGGATAAATTGTACATTCATATTCCCGCATAATAAGTATGCATAATTATATATTGATGTAAATAAAATAAGAAAAATATAGCAAAAATACCTAAATATGTTTCTCAATAAATTAAAAATATATAAAATACATGTCTATAATAGTAAAATACAGAATACAAATTAAAAATAAATCATGAGAAATACATGTATATTTACCTATATATACTTGTAAATATTAAACTATAATAAATGACCTCATAAAAATAATAAAAAATATGCATTAAATACTACATAAATTATAAACATTTTTATTTTAATAAAAAAATAATTCATTTATTAATTTATATTGAATTTACAAAGATTTTTGGCATTGAAATTTTCTGGTTGGTCCACATACACCAACCAGAGGCCTCTATTTACTGACTTCGATCAATTGTATGACTTCGATCAACTGTACTTCTTTCCCAATCGACCCTGTTAGAATCATGGGGTACCTCTTTTATCCCCATTTTCACTCAATATCCATGCCTCCCTCTCCCTCAAGCTCACCACCATCCTGTAGCCTGCACGTCTGCCACCCTTGTCGGTACCTTGCCCTTCACCTACGACCAACACCCACATGCAATCTCTCCTTGAAACTCGCCATTTTTCTCTCCTATAAATATTCCTCTTCCCCATTTTGGCACTTGACCACTCATGTGAGCCTCTTAGCCACACAGTTCTCTTTTGCTTCATCTGCTTAGTGACAGCGAGTGGATAGGCTGAACTGTAGTGAGGAGGAGGTGCGGAGGAGCTCGGTCCAACCTATCACTGGAGACAACTACTGGTGGTTCAGCCTCCATGGTTCCCCAACCAAGTTGAGGCTGATTTTATACTATTTTAGGTAATATTTAGGTTTAATTTTCGATTATGTGCTTCAATATCTGTTTTTAGGGCATAGATTACGAGTAATTTTGAACCCTCAATTTGTCTTGGAGCTTGAGCTCCAAGCCAAATCCATCGTGCCTCACCCGTTAATCACACCGACTTCCATCCCATTTCTCTTCCCCATCATCTGCTCCAGCGTTTCCCCCAAAGAATCAACCCATGTCTGTCTTGGATATGAGGAATCGAGCACCTTCTATAAACCATCGCTAGAGGCCGTGTTCGATGGTTCAGCTTCCTTGGCCTCCTGGCCAAGTCAAGGCATGTTTCTTCCATTTCTAGGTATTTTAGGTTGAATATTTTATTTCTGCTCTTTAATTTCCATTTTGATCTCGTAAATCAGGTTAATTTAGGAATCCCATTTTGACATGGAGCTCGAGATCCATGCCAAAATCACCCTGTTTCTGATCGTTATTCGCCTTGCATTCATTTCCATCTCGATCCTTGAAGCCTTCTCCATATTTCACCCCAACTTTCCAACCTAGATTCGTTGTGGATCAGGTGAATCGGGGCTCGACCCTCCGCCTTTGCTGGAGCCTCACCACATTTTCATCCCGTGTTGCTATCTACTTCACTTCTTGGTCGTGGCGACTCACCACGAGCCAAAGATACCTTTTGTGTAGGGTACACACCTTGAAGACCCATCTTGAGCAGTATAGAGCTCTTGGAGCTCCTCCAGGTCTCATGAAGAAAAAAGAGCCCCAGATCGACCATTATCGCACCTGGATCACATCAGTTCCCACCTGCACATGTGAAAGACCACCATCAAGCTGGGGTAGTTGTCGGATCAAGAGGAAGACGACGGAGGCTCGAGAAAACACTAATCGAAGCTCGCTACCGCTGTGTTCTTGGGTCATTCTTCCAATGCCCCTGAACACCGTCTGATCAAGAACATGACCAAGAACTAATCTGGGTCGTCCATCAAATCGAAGCAGTACGAGAGCTGAGCTGTTAGATGCTCCATGTGGCACATTCTCATACATCTGATGAAGGGTCGTTAAGTGGGGTAAATTGCGAATACCCCCTCCACCTTTTTTCATTTAAGTAATAGTACTGTAAATATTTAAATTAGGCTTAGATTTTGTGGAAAAATTACAAAGAAATCCCTGTATGTATTGAAAATTGCATTTAAGTCCACTACTTGGTCACCTCATGTAGTCCCCTACATGAGTGTCCAATTCGCATGTATACACCTTTCATGTTTCTAAATTTCTATTAATATATAAATTGAGTTTCAGTTCAAAACTTTGGGTGTTTTTGAACAGAGCTTCTCACCTCTTATTAAAATTACAATTATACCCCTACTAGCTTATGGATTTTTATTTATACTTTCTTATTTTTTATAAATACTTTCTGTGACCAAAAAATATGCAAAATAGGGGGAAATGCCTAATTGCATGCCAATTTATGTCATATATTTTGTTTAGCATATTTCTAACATTTTCTATTTATTAGAATTGAAAAAGAGCATTTTTATTACTTGTCTAGATAAAAAATAAAAAATATAAAACTTTCATTAAAAGTTCCAAAAGCTAGATATGTTTATTACTATATTTTATTACTACAGACCAAAAATCACTAATTACAAAAGAAAAACCAAAAAATGGAAAATCCTCTCCAACCTTAAAAAAATTAGAAATAAATTCAAAAATTCAAAAAATCATTTTCTATTTTATATTTATATATACATATTACTATATATATATTAACAATAGTTTTGGGAAATTTTGGACTTATTTTATATTTTTAGATCTCACAACAATTTGACCTATTGAAATATTCCTTGTTATGGACTATTTTGGACTTTAAAAATACATAAAAATTAGCAAAAATCACTAAAAATTCACAAAAATAGAGGAGAACATAAAAAACACATTTTATTTATAAATTTTTAACTATATATAGCTATATTTATAAATAGAATACCATATATTGTATTTTTATACATATATAGTTATTTCTACATAACATTATTATTATAAATACCTTAAATATATTTTAAAACCCTTTATAAAATAAAAAGGACTATTTCTATTTGTATTTTATGATATATGTATATTATATCACTTATATTTTACTTATTAAATACATATATTTATACTTATTATATATTAAAAATAAAAAGAAATAAAAATAAGAAAATAAAAAAGAAAATAAAAAATTATAAAATTATAAATTTAAAAAAATTAAAAAATTCAAAAAAAGTAATAATTTAAAACCCACAAAAACACCAAGTATATAGGAGCTAAATATCTACATACATACATACATTATTTTGCGATAAATAATTTGCTACACCTATTTGTTCCTACGTTCGACACCTTACACGTACTTGACCACTATATACAATTATTTGTGCGGTTTATAATAAAATTTTGACTCCACATTGTATTACATTGCTTTATTATTAATTGTGGGATGATTGTTGTTTGAGTTTATCGGCTTTCGTGAGTAGTCGCTTCGACGACTTTGGTCCCACCTTGGGAGACTGCTCGACGGCCTCTTGATAGTCGCTGACTCAATAGTTATTTTCTTGAAGACAATGTACTTTTTTTAAATCACAAAAATACCCCTACCAGGCCTTTATCTATTTTGTTACATTATTATTTTGTTTAAATAGCTCAAATGCCTTATAATTTTGTGAAAATTTGTAGTAAATGCTTCATGTTATGCTTATCCATGCCATATTTTTATTTTAGCATTTTGCTACATTTTAAATTTATTGAAAATAGTCAGGAGCTATTTATCCCTTGTTTAGATATAAAAATAAAAAAATTATAAAACATTTTCTAAAAAATTCCAAAAATTAGATATTATATAATACTATATAAATTAACTCCATATCAAAAATGACAAAAAAGAAAAATATAAAAAATTGAAAGATCCCTATAAAAATATAAAAATATTCGTTTCGATTCTGTATTTTTATGTATAATATATAGTATATGTTAAAATCGTTTTTGGTATTTTTGAGATACTCATCTATTTTGAAAACCCAAAACAACGAGGCCTATTATTATAAGTCATTGTTTTGACATTTTAAATCAACTAAAAATACCTAAAATTCATAAAAAAATTATTAGAAAAAAAATATAAAAATAGAGAAAAATATTTAAAACCCAAAACAATTTATTTTATAATTTTTAGTACATATAGCTATATTCAAAAATATAAAACCCTATATAGTGTGTATATATACACATAATACTACTTATATATACTTATAATTAGTATTATTATTTATAAATACCTAAATATATTTTAAAACTTTAATAAAATAATAAAGGATTTTACTTGTATATATTTTCCGAATTTTCACATCCTTATTATATATGTATATATTATGTAGTATTTAAAGTATACATATTTCTACATATAGTTATATATATATATATTCTATATTAAAAAGAAAAAAGAAACTAAAAATTTGAAAAATTAAAAAGAAAATAACAACTAAAATTTTAAAACAAAAAAATAACATTAGAAATCCATAAAAATTAAATATAATCCAAAACTCACAAAAATAATTAAAAATAAAAATACATAGGAAAACCTAAGTAGGTTGCTCACTTGTCTCTATTCACTTTTGCTCCCTGTATTCAACATTATACATACTTGTTGCTATACACATACTTTGTACAGTTAAAATAAACTAATTTTTGACTCACTTCACTTTGATTGCTTTAATTATCTTGTATGGATTGATTGTTGTTTGAATTAGTAGTTCGTTTTCGGTCGCCTCAGCGACGATGTTCTCGCCTTGTGTAGAATACTAGACCAGCTCAAAATCTCATGTTCGACACTGAGTGAAGAGGAATCATCGATCAAAGCGAAGATAGAGAAGTGTTCTTCCCTATTCTTCGTGAACCCTTGTGAGTCGTCCGATCAAGCTAGAGTGCTAGGTTCTATTACAACCACCAGATCAGAATGAATAGGTACGATTCATGAGCCGCCAAATCATCATAAGTGAAGCCACGTGGAGCGCGCAACACTGCTCGATCGCACGCCTTTAGTGGGGTTACGAACCGAAAATCCAGCCCTTTAAAAGTGCGGAATTAACACTCGGATGTCATCACAGTCGGGCTGGATTCGGTCCGTCAAAGACCATCTAATTTAATATGTCAATGAAATAAAATGGTCATGAATTTATATTTTACTTGGTAAGTAACCAAGGTCGAACTCAGGGACACGAGCCTCTCTCGTGATATTTAGACTATTATTAATTTTACTAAGTGTTGAGTTAGAGAACCATAGGTCAAACAATGCATGAAGACAAAGCAATGCATCAAGTAAACATGAAATTATGCATTTTTTATTTGATTTTTAACCATGCAAATAAATGCAATTAAATGCAATGCAAATATGCCCTAGGTCAAAATGATGAGGAATTTAGAAAAAATGAATCAATTTCGGGTTTAATTCAAGAGACAAACTTGATTGATAATTTAAGCAAGGCATAAGCTTAAGCAATCAGAGACACCTGGCTATTACAATAATACATCAAAGTCATAGTGTTCAAAACAAGAAATGAATATGCCATTAGAAAGCTCATCAAGCAAGGTTCGAAATGAAACTGAAATCGATTGAAACAGAGGTACGATGCTCAAGATATGCATAAAAGAAGACAATGGCATACTTGTAAGAAAACATGAAAGATAACTAACAAATAGGTCCCTGAAAAGGACTAAAATGCAATTAAAAGAAAGTTTGGGACCTTCCCTGTAAATAACCCACACGCACAGGGGTATTTTTGCAATTATTAAAACCCGCAAGGGGTCGGTTGCAAAATACCCCCTATGCACGTGGTTGGCACGTGAATCTAAGACCTGTCTGAAAAATTGAAGAATCCGGTGGGTCTCTGTGCAATTTGCCCAGATCGCACGTGCGTGGCACGCGATCTCCAGGCTCGGAGAATATCCAGGCTTGGAGGAGGCTCGGTGCAGCTTCGGCTAGGCTCGGCGGACAACGTAGGCTTGAGGTAGGCTCGGAGCAGGCTCGGAGTACCCAAGCCTGTTAGTCTGGAGCTGAGGTTCGGTGCTGAAACGTAGATCGATGTGAACCATTGGATTGTGAGGATCCAACGGTCTGATGAATCCTTCGCTGCTGCACATGTGGTCCATTGTAGACCGCCCGATCCTCAAGATAGGACGATATCTGGAGGTTGCTTTAGATGATGACGTGGTTTCTTCTCAGCCGTTGGATGAGCTCCGAGGAGGAGCATCCAACGGCTGCTGCTTCTTCCTCCTCGGTTGTAGCTGGCGGTGGATCCAGACCTCCGACGAGGTGATCAAAGCTTCGCTGCTCTTCTCTGGCGTCGATGAAGCTCGCTCGACGCTCTTGAATGGTTGTCCATGAAGCTCCAGGTCTGAGCAAGCTGCAGCTATGTGTGGAGAAGGCCCTAGCTGCTCCGGTGATGGATATGGAGCTCACCAAGAGAACTCCGGCGATCTCTCCAGTCATTGAATTGAGGAGTACCTGCAGCGTTAGTGCCAATGTCAAATCGTGCTGTGCATAAAGTGAAAGCGAGGCGGGACGAAACGGAAGGCCATGACGGGGCGCATCAAGTGGTGGCCGGGTGTCTTCTCCGGTGAGCCCGAAGGAGTTGGGACAGAGGTGGTCTGAGGTTATGGAGGATAGGGAGGCTAGTCGGAGGTGGGCACGTGGATAATGGAGGCAAGGCAGAGCTGGAGGAGTGGTCAATGAGGAACAATGAGGGGTGTAGAGACCTAATTAATTATGAGAAAACAGAGATAAAAATTACAAAGAGAATCGAAGGAGCTTACCTGGGAAGAGGGCGGTCGTCGGCGGCTTGGGCTGAGTGTCGATGGCACTTCGGTCATCACTGAACTCCCCAGCCATGGGGAGAAGCTTGGCGGGGTTCAACCACCGCAGTCCTGGCCTACCATGACCAGGGGTCGAAACCGGAGGAAATCACGTCTTCGTGCTCCTCTCCGCCCCCTCGCCGTCACCGGGGGGCGGAGGCTTGCTGGGAGACTCCTCGCATAAAGGTGGATAGCCGTGGATGGTGGAGGAGATGGCGTATTTAAGGCTCGAAGGTGGCAGTTTTGATGAGTGGGGACGTGGATTGACTGAGGTATATGGAGCAAGAGAGGTGGTTACGAGGCGACCTGCACTTCCCGCAATGATGAACGATGATCAGGGAACGTCGTGGGGGCGGTTAGAGCTTGGAGATGGAAAACGTGGACTCGGGGAGAAATGGAAGGGGGAAGATGGTTCATAAAGTGGTGAACGTGGGAGAGAGAAGATGTCCGACATAGAAGACGAAGATGGACCGTTGGATCTCGCAATCCGACGGTAGAGAAGAGAGTGCTGACAAGCTATTGGGATTTGGTCTCGGGCGACTTGATCAAGGGGCGTATGGATCGCCACGTGGTGCCAGGATAGAGAGGCGGAAGTGGACGGACGTGATGTGATCAATGGATAGATCGAGTGATGGATGGATCAACGGAGTGGAGCGGCTGAGATGGATTGGCCGAAGGCGATCGAAGGGTGCAGACGCCGCCACGTGGCGCAAGGAGGGAAAGGCATGAACCACCGGCCTTGATGAGATCCGTGTTTTGATCGGATGGTGGAGATCACAGCAGCAACGGACGTCGGTGATCAAGAGAGAGGAAGTAGATCGGACGACAAAGAAATCAGGCGGCGTGATGCGAGGAGATGCAACCACGTGGCTTAACCAGAAAGGGCCGCGTGGCCCAATCAGGTTATTTAGAAAAGAAAAGTGAAATATGAGGGGTAGATGGACAAATTTAGAAAAACTCAAAACATGAAAGTTGTAGATTTTGATGAGATCTACAAGTTTTATGTTGACCAAAAATGGAGAAGAGGTCTTTTAAGGGAAAAAATATTTTTGAGGGTATTTTTAATGCTTAAAACACCACGGATTTTAATTTTGATATTTTTTGTGTTTTTTTAATTTATTCAATGACTCTGATAATTACAAGACTTTATCTGGTTTTTATTGACACACATTTAAGCAAGGGGGTTAAAAAAAGACAAATTAAGATGTTGAAATCGAGTTTCATCACCCCCTTGTACTTAAACTATGCTCGTCCCCGAGCATCAAAGAGAATGAATGAGTTGGATTAACCCCCTTGTGCAAGTGCATATAGGATCTGTTCTGTTCAAGTCCACTCAACTTTAGAGATCCAAAATCTTAGAGCTCAACCCAACCTTAATTAAGAGGCATCCAATTCCTCTAGTCTTCTAGACTCTCTCTGATATACATATAAACTAAGGGTATGATTTTTAGTGGTGACTGCGTTCACGAGAGTAGAGTCAAAACGTCACTCAAGGTCTTGGTCCAAGAAATTCTCCTAAGAACCCAGTCCTCAACACTAGGGAATAAATCAGATCTTGTGTTCAGTCCACTGTCTCTTTAGTTGTCAGTCTTAGAAGTGTATATGGCAGGTCAAATGATGGATGGATTTAGGATTGTGTCACTTCTTCTCTCCCTCTCATTGGAACAAGGATTCTCTCTAGTGCCTTATAACGCAACACATTTTTTTGGTGTTGATCAGTGCATCCGTCAAGAGAAGTTGGAGTCGTCTGCACTTGTTTTCCTGGGAGTACACCGGGGTGTGCCTTTTTTGAGTACCTATCGTACCTTCTACACCCAAACTTGTAGCATTTACAATGCAGAGCCCTTTTTTGGTGCAAGCCTGACTCCTGGTCCTAATAGCGGTGGTCCAAGTGGACACTTTGAAATGGTTGGGAGCGCTCGCCTTTGGTGGAAGCTCGTTTGATAATTGACTTTGTGGAAAGAGAGATTTTCTTTGACATTTCATTGATTTGTAGTATTTTTGGCTAGCTCCACTACTTTTACCAAGAGTTGGCGCACACTGATCAACATTTTTGTTTATTTCACACCCTGGCACTTAGGTCAATGTCAAGAGATTAGTATAAGAATCAAGTTCTCATTCTGGCTAAAGTTGCTGACACTCAAGTTTCATGAAGCCTTCAAAGATTTTATCCCATCCTCGAGCATCATTAGATCAAGTCCAGTCTCGAATCCCTCATCCTAGTCCCTCAAGTGAAGAATCAACTCATCTCATCGAAACTGCAGTCGTGCATGTGATGTGCTGATCATATTCTTATGGTAGGAGACTAAGCATGCAATATAGCACGTAAATCTAGAAATCTAAGGGAATGTGGATGATTAAGTCTAAGACCCTGATGGCTAAGGCTGGTTAACCTAAAATCTCAAGTCCTCATAAATTAAGTTTTCTTGAACAATTCAGATCCTGGGTGGAAGTGAGAATGTAGGGGATTTAATCCAACTCCTTCATTCAAAGACAATTTTTTTAGAGCTTCAAAAGTCAAAATGATTGCCTAAACTCAAATGAGTAGATGCATCTGCATTCAACCAGTATAGGTGTAAGTACATGCCGAAGCCCGTTGCTTGAGGACGGAGCATTGCGCGATGTCCTCTAAACTACCTACTTTGCTAAGGGTGAACCCTCACTGAACGCGGCTACTTATTTGGGATTAGTAGTCACTAATGACTCTTAAAGGATTTTTAATTTTTCTTATTTTTATGGAATTTTTAATTAGAGGTTAGAACACTGGTTAGACTCAACTTTCCTTAAAAGAGAAACAAGATTTCCAAACCATGTCACACAAACAAATATTTTTCAGATATTTTCAAAAGATTTTTCAAAATAAGAGAAACTCATTTTTCAAATCATTTATAAAAATATTTTCTATAAAAATAGTGTAACATAATATAGAAATCCCTTGAAAAACCATTTGGTCCACTTAGTTCAAAGGATTTTACTTTAGCCAAAAAGTTTTAATTTTTTTTCAAATTTTTCAGATTGTAGCTAAAGTACATATACTGTATATAGGGTATACCCCCCTTATACTTAAACTTTGCTATGTCCTCATAGCACTAGATGATACAAGTCCATAGGTCTATTTAAATATAGAGAAGTATACGGTAACTAAGGAGGGCTCCCCCGATACTAAGGTTAGAAATAACCTAAGAATAAATGCAAGGAAAGATGAGTAGAGAAAATCACAAGGACTCGGGTCCCCCCTATACTTAGGCTGAGAGTAGCCTAAGTATACAGATTGACAGTTGATGTTGGGAGAGATCCAAGGTGAACGAAGAAGACGGATGGATATACAAATGAGTGGATGAATCTTTGAAGATTAATGGAGTATCTAAGGCTCTGGGGAGGGTGTCGGAGCAAACATGGCTCAAACAAGCATGCAACACACTTCAATTTCACCAACTCACACATGAAACCAACAGATGTTGGTTTATTATCTTGTCTGTTTTATTGGTGATTAAAACATTCTATCTTTACGCGGAAAAAATGTTAAGTAAAATCAACTGCATAAACGAGGGTGCTGCTCTCCCAAAACAATATTTTACTCCATTTTAGGTTGACTTGCAATTAACAGTCCCAATTATTTTGCTTAAGGTTATCACTGAATTAAGGTGAGCACATAAACCAAGTAATCATCGTCTACCTCTCATTCCCATTTTCCTTTAACCTAGGTGATCAAGCTAGGAGGGGAAATCGAGAAAAACCATGTAATCGATAAAAAACATTATCTTGGCTAAGCGAGAAAACATGCAGTGCCTTGACGAAAATACGTGAAAACTTGGACTGTTTTGAAAACCAAAATAATGTATGCAAATCGATTGAAATCCACACCTAACATGCTTCTATTAGCGGGGAAGATCATCTTGTAAATTTGGCTAAGTGAGGCGATGCTATGTGCGTCTTTATTAGAAGTGCGTCCTACCTACGAGGAAGCACGTAAAATAATAAGGTGAAAGAAGCTCGAAGAGTCGCATGCCTAGTCCTAGGTCGACACTCAAGTGGGGACGGTCCCCACACAACCACATATAATCGTTCATCTACAAGCGCCAGTCTTCGATCGAAGACCACTACAAAGACGATTATTACATGAGATGAACTGAAATAAAAATGCGAGACACATTTTTTTCTTTTCTTTTCGACTTGCTCCAAAAATGCTTTTGCAACTCCTCGTAGCGGGGACGCACCTGCTCCTCGCCTCCTTGAGCATCAAGGGCCCCTGTCACAAAAGCAAAGGTTAGATATCAATCGAAAAGAAAAAAATTTATAATGCAAAACATATGGACAAATTGAACTATGTAAAAGAAATACCTAATAAAATAAATAAAAATCCATATAATACAAGAAATGAGCTGTGTCCCCAGCAACGCCACCATTTGACGAACCGAAAATCCAGCCCTTTAAAATTGTGGAATTAACACTCGGATGTCATCGCAGTCGGGCTGGATTCGGTCTGTCAAAGACCATCTAATTTAATATGTCAATGAAATCAAATGGTCATTAATTTATATTTTACTTGGTAAGTAACCAAGGTCAAACTCAGGGACACAATCCTCTCTCATGATATTTAGACTCTTATTAAATTTACCAAGTGTTGAGTTAGAGAACCACAGGTTAAACTATGCACGAAGACAAAGCAATGCATCAAGTAAACATGAAATTACGTATTTTTTAATTTCATTTTTAACCATGCAAATAAATGCAATTAAATGCAATGCAAATATGCCCTAGGTAAGAATGATGAGCAATTTAAAAAAATGAATCAATTTCGGGTTTAATTCAAGAGACAAACTTGATTGATAATTTAAACAAGGCATAAGCTTAAGCAATCAGAGACACCAGTCTATTACAATAATACATCAAAGTCACAGTGTCCAAAACAAGAAATGAATATGCCATTAGAAAGCTCATCAATCAAGCTTCGAAATGAAACTGAAATCGACTGAAATAGAGGTACGATGCTCAAGATATGCATAAAAGAAGACAAGGGCATAATTGTAAGAAAACATGAAAGATAACTAACAAATAGGTTCCTGAAAGGACTAAAATGCAATTAAAAGAAAGTTCAGGACCTTCTCTGTAAATAACCCACACGCACAGGGGTATTTTTGCAATTATTAAAACCCACAGGGGGTCGGTTTCAAAATACCCCCTATGCACGTGGTTCGCACGTGAATCCAGGACCTGTTTGCAAAATTGAAGAATCCGGTGGGCCTCTGTGCAATTTTCCCTGATCGCACGTGCGTGGCACGTGATCTCCAGGCTCGGAGAACATCCAGGCTCGGTGCAGCTTCGACTAGTCTCAACGGACAACGTAGGCTCGAGGTAGGCTCGGAGGAGTCTCGGAGTACTCAAGCCTGTTGGTCTGGAGCCGAGGTTCGGTGCTGAAACGTGGCCCGATGTGAACCATTGGATCGTGAGGATCCAACGGTTTGCTGAATCCTTCGCTGCTGCACATGTGGTCCACAGTAGACCGCCCGATCCTCAAGATCGGACAATATCTGGAGGTTTCTCTAGATGACGACGTGGTTTCTTCTCAGCCGTTGGATGAGCTCCGGGGAGGAGCATCCAACGGCTGCTGCTTCTTCCTCCTCGGCTGCAGCTGGCGGCAGATCCAGACCTCCGGTGAGGTGATCAAAGCTCCGCCGCTCTTCTCTGGTGTCAATGAAGCTCTCCCGACACTCTTGAGTGGTTGTCGATGAAGCTCCAGGTCTGGGAGAGCTGCAGCTTTGCGTGGAAAAGGGCCTAGCTACTCCGATGATGGATATGGAGCTCGCCAAGAGAACTCCGGTGATCTCTCCAGTCATTGAATTGAGGAGTACCTACATCATTAGTACCGATGCCGAAGCGTGTTGTGCATAAAGTGAAAGCGAGGTGGGATGAAACGGAAGGCCGTGATGGGGCGCAACAAGTGGCGGCTGGGTGTCTTCTCCGGCGAGCCCGGAGGAGTTGGGACGGAGGTGGTCTGAGGTTATGGAGGATAGGGAGGCTGGTCGGAGGTGGGCGTGTGGATAATGGAGGCAAGGCAGAGTTGGAGGAGTGATCAATGAGGAACGATGAGGGGTGTAGAGACCTAATTAATTACGAGAAAACAGAGATAAAAATTACAAAGAGAATCGAAGGAGCTTACCTGGGAAGAGGGTGGTCGTCGGCGGCTTGGGCTGAGTGCCGATGGCACTTTAGTAATCGCTGAACTCCCCCAGCCATGGGGAGCAGCTTGGCGGGGTTCAACCACCGCAGTCCTGGCCTACCATGGCCAGGGGTCGACACTAAAGGAAATCACCATCTTCGCGCTCCTCGCCGCCCCCTCGCTGTCACCGAGGGGCGGAGGCTTGCTGGGCAACTCCTAGCGTAAAGGTTGACATCCGTGGATGGAGAAGGAGATGGCATATTTAAGGCTCGAAGATAGCGGTTCTGATGAGTGGGGACGTGGATTGACTGAGGGATATGGAGCAAGAGAGGTGGTTACGAGGCGACCTGCGCTTCCCGCGATGATGAACGATGATCAGGGAACGTCGTGGGGCAGTTAGAGCTTGGAGATGGAGAACATGGACTCGAGGAGAAATGGAAGGGTGAAGATGGTTCGTGAACTGGTGAACGTGGGAGAGAGAAGGTGTCCGAGGTAGAAGATGAAGATTCGACCGTTGGATCTTGCAATCCGATGGTCGAGAAGAGAGCGCTGACGAGCGTTTGGGATTAGGTCTCGGGCGACTTGACCAAGGGGTGTATGGATCACCACGTGGTGCCAGGATAGAGAGGTGGAAGTGGACGGACGTGGTGTGATCAGTGGATAAATCGGGCGGTGGATGGATCAACGGAGTGGAGCGGCTGAGATGGATTGGCTGGAGGCAATCGAAGGGTGCAGACGCTGCCATGTGGTGCAAGGAGGGAAAGGCGGGAACCACCGGCCTGGATGAGATCCGTGTTTTGATCGGATGGTGGAGATCACAACGACAACGGACGACGGTGATCAAGAGAGAGGACATAGATCAGACGGCAGAGAAATCAGGCGGCGTGGCATGAGGAGATGAGTCCACGTGGCTCAACCAGAAAGGGCCACGTGGCCCAATCAGGTTATTCTGAGAAGAAAAGTGAAATATGAGGGGGTAGATGGTCGAATTTGGAAAAACTCAAAACATGAAAGTTGTAGATCTCGATGAGATCTACAAGTTCCATGTTGACCAAAAACAAAGAAGAGGTATTTTAAGGGCAGAAAATATTTTTGAGGGTATTTTTAAGGCTAAAAACACCACGGATTTTAATTTTGATATTTTTTTGTGTTTTTTTAATTTATTCAATGACTCTGATAATTACAAGACTTTATTTGGTTTTATTGACACACATTTAAGAAGGGGGTTAAAAAGACAAATTAAGATGATGAAATCGAGTTTCATCATGGGGAAATTGCATATTACACCCTCACTCTTTTTTATTTATTGCTAGGTCCTATAGATAATAAGTAAAATTCAAACATTTCTATAAATATTGTAGTAGACCTCCCTCAAACTTTTTCGAATTGCATCTAGGTCCTTTGTTGACTCGCCTCATGAGGTCCCCCACATAAGGATTTTAGTATTTTTATTTAGTCCAAAAATTTGTAATATAAGTGTTATATTTTTCAGGAAATGTGTACATCGGCCCCGGTACTATATTTTTATTGTAAAACTACCCATGGCAACTTTGTATTTTATTTCTTATTTTTTTATTTTTATTAATTATCTCATGTATGCTATAAATTTTGGGAAAATAATTGCAGTTGCCTTAAATCATGTTCATGCATGCTCACATTTTTATTTAGTATTTTCTAGCATTTTTTCAATTTATTAAAATTAGAATAGGAGCTATTTATTCCAAGTTTAATATAAAAGTATAAAAAATATAAATCCTCTTTTAAAAATTCCAAAAAATGGATATATATTATAACTCCAGATCAGAAATCACAAAAAAATAAAAGAAACATTAAAAATGATAAAATTATGAAAAACTATAAAAAGAAGTAAAACATATTAAAAATAAAAAATTAGTTTTCTCTTATATGTTTGTTATATTATATAGTATATATTAAAATAGTTTTAGGAAGTTTTGAACCTATTATCTATTTTTGACACCCAAACAACTCGGCCTATTTATATAATTCATTTTTTTGATATATTTATTATATAAAAAATATATAAAGATGACATAAAAATCATAAAAACAAAGAAGAAGTTGAAAACACAAAAACATCTTATTTTGTAAATTTTGGCTATATATATTTATTAAAATTATAAGAACCTATATATACTATATATACGTTATAATACATAATACTTATTATTATCTATAAATATATTGTATAATGAAAAACCTTTAAAAAATAAAAAGTACTGATCATGTATATATTTCTATATTTTTATTATATACATTATCTATTATATATGGGTTTAAATGGGGCTGCCCCCTAGGGGGAGCAAACTTGGCTCCCCCCTATTTTACCCATTTTTTATTTTTTTTTAAAGTTTCTTCCGTGGAATTTCATCATTATATCCCTATATTATATCATTAAAATTTCGTGCGAAACAGAGACTCCTACGACCTCCATCCAAATAATCATTTTTTAACGGTAACAGAATTGCTAAAATCGACCCAGTCTGGATGGAGACCTTAAGAGTCTTTGTTTCATATGGAATTTTAATGACATAATATAAGGATATATTGATGAAAATTCACGGAAGAAATTTTCAAAAAAATAAAAAATCTGAAAAATGGGGTGGGGGAGCCAAGTTAGCTCCCTCCATGGTGGCAACCCCATTTTACCCATTATATATTATATCTATTATATCATTATTACTATATATAGGTATATATTATATCTTTTAAAACAAAAGTAAACTAAAAATTAACAAAATTAAAAAGAAAATATAAATAGAAAAATAAAAAAACATAAAAATATAAAAATTAATATTCCATAAAAATTAAATATAATTAAAAAAGACCAAAATTAAAAAATAAGAAAATGTACAATAATAATTATTATTTATTATATTAATTGATAATAATTATACCTATCAAGTTTGCTTCCAATGGTTCGACCCCTACAATTTCTTGCTATACACATCTATTTGTAGGGGAAATAAATTTCACCTCGCATCTTATATATACAGTGGGTTGAGTAATTATTAGTTTGATTGGTGAAGTGTCGAGAGCCGAGAGAGGGCCGCTACAGCGATTGTCAGATTCGATTTGTCAGAGACTGTAGGCTCCTCCAAGGCCACACATTCGACACTGCTCATCAACCACCTTAACACATACCTCCATCTCCCAAAACCCTTAAACGCATTGATTGGACCCCTATTACTGAAAATTTTGAGAAAAAACTTATGGGTTGGAAATCACGTATGCTTGCACCACCTTCAAGGGTTACCCTTCTAAAATAATCCCTAACTCCATAGATTAATCACATGCTTGCTTAGCTGAAAATACCTAAACTTGTTATCATGATCATCGACAAAATCCATCGACACTTCCTTTGGAATGGTAATAACGTGGACTGGAATAAGCATGAAGCCCATTAGGGAATACATCGATCTAGGGTAAATGATGTTTGGGGAATTCAAAAACCTTGAGTTGTTGAACAATGTCCTCTTTTCTAAATCTTGGATTAAGATTCATGAAAGCCCAAACTCCATCTGCACTGACTTCATATGTGGTAGATACCCACAACAAAAGATCAGACCCCATCGAAGTTCATCCTAACATCTGCGACTCTCCTTTCTGGTGATCCGTAAGAACCGCTCCGCATCCATTAGGGGTTATGTAAGTAAATATGTTGGCTCAAGACACTACCAACTTCTGTACCGATCGCATTAATGGCGATAGTCCCTTTCGTGAATGATTCCCAAATCTATGGACCAATGATGATTAGGAGAACCTATTCATCTTTTAGATGTTTTTTTTGTCTGGGGAGAATGGAGTCGGGAGAGCGTAGGGAAGTAGATCTTGAGGAGGGAGAAGTCCTGCCTGATGTTCTCGAGGCAGGGACAGGCGGGGGCGAGGAGGGTGAGTTGAGGGCCAACAAGGTATTGGGAGATGTAGATATAGCGGATGTTGAGGCCGCTCGGGAGGGCACTTGGACTCCAACAGTTTCAAGGAAAGAAAGAAAGAAGAAGTTTTCAATTTTGGTACGCTGCTTTTGTTGTGGTGAGATCGGCCACTTTGCAAAGTTTTGCACTAGCGATCTCATGTGCTTCCATTGCAACAAGCCCGGGCATTGGAGAAAAGACTATACGCGACAAGGTTTTTGGAGTCTAAAGGCTGAGTCGGTTGTTGTATCTCTAGAGGTCCCTAGAGAGGGATTTCTCGTGTCTGAAGCATACATAGGTGACACCATTACGACGTGTAGCAACTTGTGGCTTA